>JADRCH010000014.1:9262872-9339175 GCA_019843965.1 Rhynchomys soricoides | reverse complement strand
AAGAAAGAAAGAAAGAAAGAAAGAAAGAAAGAAAGAAAGAAAGAAAGAAGGAAGGAAGGAAAGAAAGAGAGAAAGCTGGCTAACACAAACATTTGTTACTCTCTTCTTCCAGAGTGCGGGTGCTGAGTGACCAGCCACCTCACGCTCCTGTCTCCAGGAGCTCCCTACAATAAACTGTACCTTGGAACAAACCTTTTTTCCTCAAGTTACTTCTGTCAGGGTATTTTATCAGCAATAGGAAAAGTCACTCAGCCAGCATCCAAGAATATGATCTCAAATCTGTTTGTGTGGTTGCTTAACTTAGGGGTGGGGGTCCTGGGCAGTAAATGAATAAGGGGGCATTTCTTTAAATAAATGAATCAATCAATAAGACAAGTAAGGGTTTTGTGGGGAACAACACAGAGTGCCATTGAAGGTCTGCACCCTGAGGGCCAAACAAAACCGGAAGCTAAATCCTTCCTGGAGGGCCGGGGGAATAGCTCAGGGAATGGTGCTTACCTAGCACGAGCAAAGTCCTGGGTTCGATTCTCAGCACCACACACACAGACAAGAGCAACAGTAATGACAACCACACTTTGAACAGCGATCCCGACTGTGGGGGTGAAGGAGGATACAGAAAGGATTTGTCTGTCGCTGGTGAAAAGTTAGCCTGTCACTGTAGGGAGGCTGTGTGGGCTTCGATTAGTTCTTCGTTGCATATTGTAAATATATCACAATATGTAAAGAATACTAAGAGTCTCAAACAAGACACTGCAAACTGAGCTGGGAGATGGCTCAGTGGGTATGAGCACTCCCGGAATAAGCATGATGCCTTGAGTTGGGATCCCCTGCACATACCCCAAGTTCTTGTAGCCCCAGTGTTGGGAGACAGAGACAGGAAGATCCCCAAAGCATACTCACTGGCTGTTCAGCCTGGCCCAAATGGCAAGCTTCACATCAGTGAAAAACCCCATCTCTGGGGAATAAGACCAAGAGTGATACAGGAAGATACCTGATGTCCTCCTCTGGCTTTCATATGGGTGTGTGCACTTGTACATGTGTGTGCACATATACATACAGCACACACACACACACATAGTCCTTGGAGCTCAGACATTAAAATCACCTGCTCTCCTAAAAAAAAAAAAAACAACACAAAAAAACCCCTACAGTGAACTTCCATGTCACAGCAGTTAGATCAGCTGAACTCAAAACCATTGACAATGCCAAGTGCTGACACAGACGTAGAGTAACTGGACCGACAATACACCTCCCATGCGCTATTGAACCGCCAATACACTTCCCATGCGCTAAGAGCTGCACAGAGTGTAGATGCTTGAGAAAGGAAGCCAGCTGCTTTCTCTTAAAACTAGATGCCTTCCCCATGACCCAGCAACTCCACTTCTAAATACTTACCCAAAAGACACGCATAAAAATGTGTGATACAAAATAATTGCAGTGGCTTTTCTTACAGCAGCCACAATAGACGACGTCTAAGTGTCCATTAGCCTACAGATGACCTGTTTAATAAAGGAAACCAATTCTGCATGTACACTGTACGGATTTCAGTGAGAAATTAGAGATAAAGCAGCACACACTACAGGACTCCATGGGTCTTCAATCCAAAGCCAGATGACACATAAGGGATATGTCACCATTAGCAGAGCCTGGAAGGGTGGGGCTGGAAGGAGGATTCAGAGAATGTTCTGGACTGATAATTGATCTGTCAGTGTGCTGCAGATGACACAAGGGCATATATGTGGCAGAAGGCACACAGAGGAGCTGGGCGATAAAGGGCCTTCGAGAAGGGTCATCAGCTGAGGTTAGTCTCCCGGAATCCACATGGTAGAAAGTGAAAACGGACTCCCACAAGTGGTCCTCTGACTTCTATCCACATGTGCGCTATGTTGAGAGCTTGGCGGACATGCTTGGTGGACATGCGTGGCGCACGCGCGTAAAAGAATAATAAATTTCAATGTTTCTCAAACAACTTTAATTTACACATTTGTTCCACTATTCTACGCTGGGTTTTTAAAAACTGTATCTGTGGTGCTTAAAGGACACTCCACACCGACTAAGGCAGGTACTCCTCTGGGTGAGGCCCAGGAATCTGTACTCTGAACAGGCTTCCAGCTTTAGAGACCTAAGGTCCAGGTCCTCCCCCTCCCCCCCCCCCGGGGAGGGGCACCCATTCGCCCCTCCCCCACTTCGGCGCGTGACACTTCCAACAGGGCAGGCTTGGCGTCCCCCCTCCCTCCAAGCTCCCAACCCCTCTGCCTAGTCGCCCCTAGCAACCCAGAAAGGACTTGCAAATCCTCAAAGTGCAGCCGCCCGGGAGGGGCGGCGCGGTGTCAGCGAGACAAGGACACATCCAAAACGCTGGGTAATTGCCGGGCTGCTAATGCGAGGCCCTTTGTGCATCCGCGCGGAGCCGGCGGCCGCGCTCCCAAGCCCTGGCCTTTCAGGGAGCACAGGGGGCCGGACGGCAGCGCTCCCGCGCTCCGCGGCGCATAATTAATCGGCCTTCACAGAGTCGGGGACAAAGACGGCCATTCACCCCGCCGCTCCTCCCTCCCCGGGATATTGTTTTTGCGAAAAACTGCAGCCAGCTGGGCCGCAGGGCAACGTCAGCGCCATGGGAGAACGGACCGCAGCAGCGAAGAGACCCAGTTCCTTCTCCTCCAGAGCCCACCAAGGGATCAGGGCGGCCAGGAGCCAGGGTGGGCAGGACGCAGGGTCCCTTCTGCAGGCTGCAAGACCCTGAAAGCCTCGAGGTGTCAGGGCCCTCAAGAGCTAGGGCTATGGAAATGGGAATGGCACGTGCCCACGATGGCTTCTCGTAGAGCTTAGATGGACTTGCTTACCCAGGATAGACCCTACCTGTGTCAGGCTCTCCACAACACCAAGAATAATGGGTCTGTAGTTAAGCCCTGGAGGAGTGTTGGAGGAAACTAGCCTGGGCCCACTGTGCCCTCATCATATCAATGAGATGGCTCAGTGGGAAAAAGTGCTGGAGACCTCCACTCAATCCCTGTAACTCTTATTAAACAGGGAAGCAGAGACTTCCACCTTTGTGCACCTCCCGTCAAGCACTTTCCTTACCCCAGCTCACGGTAATGATAAACAAAATTATTTTTAAAGTGAAGCTGTAGCCTGGGCATCTGCCTATATTTTCCTGTTCTTCAAGCCCTCTGAAGCTCTTGAGAGTAGCTGCTAACGTGGCTCAGTACTCCACCCCAGTTCATAGGTGAAAAGACAGTGTACAGAGGTGGACCTGCTAGCCCACGATCACAGCACAGGGCTGGCTCTGGACCCTGGGCACCCTGACTATGTAAAAGGCAGAGCACAAGAGTGTAGAAGCAGCTGGAGGCAGCAGCTCTGGCCTTCCTCAAGACTAAGCCCTCCCTGACTTCAAAGTCCTGGACCACGTGTCTTATTAAAACCCTGGCCTCTCCTTGTAAAAGACTCTAGCATGTTCTGTTCATGGGACCTCTGGGAGTTCTCCTGCCAGCTCCATAGAGGTGTCTTTGAGACCAGGCCCAAAGGCTTCATGGCCATGTCAAGGCCAATGCCCACCAAATCTCAGTCATAGCTGACCATGACAGTGGACTCTCACCATTCAGAGGCCCTGGCTTGAGGGCTCTATTCTTCTTCAAAGTCCAGTGTCCTCCCCAGGCCCAACAGAGGCTCAGGTTCCGGACTGGCAAGGCCGGTCTTCACCTTTCCCACTGAACCCAAGGCATTAGGCACCAGGCCATTCCTCCTCCTCAAAGCAGCAACAGTTGTGACAAGCCGCCATGGCTTTCCAAAACCTCAGCGTCCTGAACAGCTCCCAGAACAAGCAGGGGGTTTCCAAAACCCTGCCTGCCCTGCCCAGCCCAGCCCAGCCCATCTCCTTGAGACATTCTGTCCCTTAGCTGTGCTCTGGAAAATGTTTCCTTTGCCTAAGACTTCCAGTCTTGAGCAGGACCCCAGGACGAGTCAGACCGCCATAGAGCCTCAATCTTTCTGGCAAGATAGAGACGGGAAACTTTCCTTGTTAGCTAAGGACCCATTCTGACCTCCAAGGCACAAAGGGTGCCCAACCAAGCTATTTCTGTAGCCAACATACCATGCTAGACACTGGAAAGCCAATATCATATGACAGTCATATCTGTGGGTGGGAAAATGCACAGAAAATTCTAGAACAACGTGAAGGGAAACAAAATGAAACGGAGTTCAGCCAAGGCCCAGCCAGGCCTCTGAGAGCACAGACCAGCTGTCCAGCAGAACGCAACTCAAGCAGGACTTGTGAGGTCAAACCAGTTCTGACAAGACTTGGGGCTTAGGCATCCCGCAGCGGCCAGGACACCAGCACAGCATCATACAAAAGGAGAGCCTCGCTGACTCCCTCAAAGTCAGCTTATTTACAACCTAAAATAGCCCACCAGTGTCTGGGATAACTGAGAGGAAAGCAGACTAAATTAAAGAACAACCTTGAAAATATCCCCTGAAGTAATTAAAGTGAGAAGGTCAAGATTCTGGGGAACTTTTGCTCAGATGTTTTCAGAAGCATGAATAATGGGTGAATCTGGGGGAAGGCTCTTCAGCGATCCCTTGTGCTAGCCTTGGAGGCTTCTGAAGCATTCTGGGCACACATGGGCACCATAGCGCCAGCATTCCCACACTCAGGTACTGTACCCACTCTCCTGTTGCCTACAGACCCAGCCCCTAACATGTCCCCGCTGAGAAGTACCTATCACTCACTGTCTCCCACCAAAGCACTCTGTGAATCCCAAACTGGTTTGACAATCCTTAAAGGAATGCCCTGTGTTACGAGCCTCTGAATCTCAGTGCTTTGTGAACACTGAATGTTCTCGAAACATGGAATCCAGTCATTTGCCATGGATTCCAGTGCTGAGGGAGGGAGGGGTAAGAAGGAGAGAGAAACAGTCAATGGGGAGACTGAATCAAGAAAACCAGGAGAAAACAAACACCAGGTGTGGGGGTGAAAACCCCAGGAATCAGGATGTGAAGGCAGAAGGATCAAAGGGTAAGCCTTAGCTACATAGCAAGTTAGAGGGCCAGCCTGAACTACAAGAGAAGTTTACTCAAAAAATAAAACGACAAAAGGAAAGCTTGTGGAACCCGTGTAGATTTTACAGTCTACAGGTCAGCAGTACAGAGTACTACATGATTACCACACACTCAGGCCAGAGCTGATGGGTTTCTTCTTTAGCCAAGGCTAGTTAGTGAACTGAACGCACAGTCAGGCCCACTTACAGAGCCCCCCAGTCTGAATCTTGCCATGTAGGCTTCAACAGGTCTGTAACTCTCAAACACATACTTCTTAGCCTTTCCGTCTGAGTGTTTCAAGTTGATGACTTGTTTTCTCAATGAGATGAATAAGATAGGAGCCTTGCTTGCTTCACCTGGCAGTCCTCACAGCCTGGGAGAAACACTGACCCATCAGTGAACCCTCAGGAGACTCTAACTGTCCGAGGAAAGGAACTGCATTGTCTACCCTCTGGCACTTAGCAGAGTCGCTGACACACAGCTGGCACGGAGTCCTGAGGTGAGCAGCTGTCCTCACCAGGGCACACTGAGCAGGCTGTTTGACCTTGGATGGTCAATGGCAGAGTGAGCACAGGAAGCCCTTCTTTAGCCCCCACCCTCAGAGCAGGCCCTTCTTGCTACGGCTTGGAGAAAGGTCACAGTCTGGTTTTTGTAGCTGGTGTGACATGCTCCATGTTGGGATGGGGTCCTCTTCTGGTTCTGGGCATAGGAATGCCTTGGAAGAGCAGCTCTGCTCAAGCAGGTAACATTTCTGGTGGGGGAAAGACCTTCTGTAAGAGTGTTCTTGGTTAAAATCATGGATGCTCTATCCCTACTCGTCACTCCCAGCCTCCAGTGCCTGAGCAGTCAATAAACCACTGGGTACTTTATTATGGTGACCTAAGAGAACTAAGAAGCAGAGGAGTCTGGCCACACCTTGGGGGAGACACCCAAAGCTTCTCCCCTCTCAGCCTCTGTCCTATCCCTCTATCCCCTAAGGGGCAATCACCACCTGGGCCTCTGGGGCAGTGGGGCACTTGTCCAGCACATTCAACCATTGATTCCAGTATAAAAGGGCCAGGCATTCTGGTGGAGAGAGCCTTCTCCTCCCCTCCCCCTTTCTTCCCTCCTTCCCTCCTCTTCGTTCTGCCCCTCCCCCATCCTCTGGCTCTAAGGGCTTCCCAAGTGACAACATGTGAACCCAAATCAAACCTCTGTCCTCAGGCCCCTGTTGAAGCCTTTCTGGATGACTGCCTGCCTTCCTCACCCAGCTCCTCCAGCCAGCCGCCTCCCTAACCCTCACCCTCACCTTCTTCCACCCCCGCCATGCCTGTTTGTGGACAGCTTTCTAAATCCAGCCAAACTTCCCCTTTCTGCCCATAGGGCCAACAGAGTAGCTGCAGAAGGCCAGGGCCTCGGCACGGATTCTCTTGCAAAGTTTGGCTGAGACCCACGCCCTCTGGCCCTGGCCTCAGTTTCCCCACCCAGGCTCTGGAAGAAACCACGCCCTCTGAAAGCAGTCCCCTTACCCTCTGCCAATCTTGTCCAGAGACAGACAGCTCACTGAGGGTCCAGAATGACTGGGTTGTAGAGGAAAGCAGACCAGCAGTTGAGTTGGCTTTTCCCTGCCGCTGCTCAGTGCTGGGAGGCCTCAAGCGGTTACCTGCTCCTGCTAAAACCCTCTTGTTTCTGGAATGAAGGGCTAGGTTAGTAGATTTTCCTAGCCCTTCCTCTTTCTTGGCCATTTCTCCCCAAAGGGCTCTTGTCCAGTGCCTGGAAAAACCAGGTTTGCCAGAGACACTCCACTAGCTGAGAGTAATCACCATTCCAGGCTTGTACGCTGTACCCAGTGTTCTTTCCCCGGCAGTCTTCCCTCAGGAAAGCAGTTCTTTCAATCCTGGCCACAGAGTAAGGACACCTGGGGAGATGTTATAGTGTCCCCAGCCTGTCCTCAGGCACACTTCACATCAAAGAAGTCAGTCTGTCTGGGAAGTGACCAGGCTACCCTGACTGAGCAGGTCAGAGGTGAAGGCCATTGCAGAAAGACTCCCAGAGGCTAAGACAGTGCTGCAAGCCAAAGGTAACACTACCACCTTCTCTGCTGAGCAAGGGTTTAGAAAGAGCCCTAGTATGAACTGCATGTCTGTCCTGTCGGGTGAGGTGGCCCTGGGCTGTATATTTGCCACCCAGCCATGGAGGCCCAGAAGCCCCACTCTAAGAATGTAGTACAAGACCAGCCTTCAGGCTGTGGTCAGCAGGGAGGGCCATGTACAGATTGAGAAAGGTTAAATAGAGAAGGGAAACCCAAGTGGGGCAGAAGCTGTGGGGGAGAGCAGGGCATGAGGAAAGAGACAGGATGAGGGAGAGTCTGTGAACAGCATGTGGACATCAGAACCCCTCCATCCTCTCTCACTGGCTCCCCTCCGTCAATCACTCCTGGAAGAAAAAGCACTCAGCTAGCAGGCCACAGGGCACAGGATACGACACCCCTGTCAAGATCCAGGACATGCTCCACCTCCAAGCCTGAGAGCCCTGTGTGTCCCCTCTGAACCAAAAGTCCCCATTTACATACACACAGATATGCTGCCAGAAACCCCTGCCTGAGTACGACAGAACCACGGTCTCTTGCTGATACTGAAGCACAATCATTTGGCCATCCCTAGGCCAAAGGGAATGTTAAATCAGATTCCAGAGATGCCAGCATCACATCAGGGGACCCAGACGCTGTGGTAGTTGACTCTGTCTGATGGAGACCTCTCTCCCATGTCTCATCTGCCCTCTGCCAAGACCTCCTGGCAGGGAAGGAAGGCCAAGGACTCTGCTGCCAGCCAGCACTGCAGCTGTTCCCTCACCTATCCAGTGAGTGGACAGACATGATAAAGGAAGACTATAGACAGCCTGTGCCCGGAATACACCACTCATCTCAACTCTGCCCTTGGTAAACCTAAAGAAGATTTAGCCTCCATAGAAAACATATGGGAAGTGTATCTCAGAGGCAGAGCATTTGATTAGCATGCTTACATGAGACACTGCAGGAAGGGAGGGAGGTAGAAGCAGAGATAAAACTGGGCAGTGGGTGTGTACAGACAATTAACTTGGGAGCTACTGAGGAAGCTTGCCTGAGAGGCTGCCATCAGAAAGTGAGCTCAGTGAACGATGCGGACACCAGGAATGCTGGTTCTCAGTCTGGGGGCTTTTATCTTCCTCCCCTCAGAGGACATTTGACAATATCAGACTACATTTCTGGTGGTCTCCACGGCGGCTGCAGCTACTCACCCGGTAAGAGAGGCCAGGAAGACTGTTCAATGTGTTACACTGCACAGGAAAGCCCCAAGCGAGCTGGCTTTGAAATGTCAGCTGTGCAAAGTGAAGAGACTGTGGCCTAGATAAAGGAATTCACCATGTCAGACAATTAAAAATTAAGGGGGGGGGGGTGCTGGCAAGATGGCTCATCAGGTAAAGGTGCTTGCTGCCAAGCCCAATGACCTGAGTTCAGTCCCACAAGATAGGAGAGAACTGACTCTCAAAAGTTGTCCTCTGACTACACACACACACACACACACACACACACACACACCTTTGTATCATATGCCTCTACATACAAAACAAACTTGTTCTTTTTTTTGAGACAGGGTTTCTCTGTGCAGCCCTGACTGTCCTGGACTTCACTATGTAGACCAGGCTGGCCTCAAACTCAGAGATTCTCCTGCCTCTGCCTCTCAAGTACTTGGATCAAAAGCATACGCCACTGCACCCAGTGTTTTATTTAAAAAACAGGGGTCTTGCCTGGGTAGTGGTGAAGGCACATCAGGAGCTAAGGCATAAATTAATTTAAATAAATGAATTGAAAGAGCAGCCATGGCAGCTCCTTCAGAAGGTCATAGTGCCTGCCGATGCTGTCCTTGGATCAGTGGCTGCTCTCCTTGAGCCATCTCAACTTCTGCTCTTTGCTTCAGCACCTATCTGGGGCCTCCGGCCTGCCTGAGGGAGCCCTATCTCACCCAGAGAGGGACCAACAGTCTTAGGTAGCTTAGCAGCTGCCTCTGCAACCAGATGGAAGGCAGGAGCAGAAAGAGATGTACTCAGAAAGAAGGGAGGGTGAGTGACTGGGGTAACTGGGAAAGGGAAGAGGAAGGGGTGCTGCAAGTTTCACAATGTACCAAAAACACCAGACGGCCTGGGGGCCACGTCAGGTTGAGCAACAGTTGTACTACTGTTTCTAATCCACGGACAATTCTCTCTTCCTTAGACCCCTGCTCCAGCAAAGCGAGACCCTTCATTACCACGACAGTGACTGAGAAAGAGACATTTGTCCCATAGTCACCAAGCCCTCCTTGTTGTCTCACACACCCAGGCCAATGATCTGCCCTGACTAAGCTCTCGGGATACCGATTACTGTGTTACAGACCCCCACTCTGGCTTCACTGGACCCCAAAACAACAGAAGGATACACACAAAAGCATCACTAAAATGATGTATGTGTCTGGCCAGTGTCTGGAGAAAAAGCCATCTCCCTCAAATGACAGCCCACGTGGTCCTCCAAGAGTCTTAAGGTGGACCTCATCAGCCTTACAAGTCTTGAAGTCCGCACATCACAGATGCAGAGTTTTGCTGGAAATCAGAGCCTAAAATGTCTCATGCTCATGGTCTGAGGAGAGACTATCTGGAGAAGAGCATCCCAAAGTGTACGCTACTGGGGAACTGGATTTCCCAAGCCATAAGGGAGAGGTGGACAATGATTCTGTGATGACCAAGAGCAGCTCAGTTTCCTGCTCCTCTGGCTGGCTGGGGATAAGTATCTGGAAGAATGGACGGAATGGAATGTGTGGCCTCTAAGTGACCCCCCCTTGCATTGTGGTTCTCTCAACTGAGCTTTTGATAAAACTCAAGCAGCAGGAGGCAGTTGGCGGGTGTAACCGCTGACGATGGTCTGGCATGGGTACCCTGGCATGAGTTGAGGGTGGAGCCATGGGATCCTGGCACCTGCAGAGACATCATTCATGAGTCCAAGCTAGTCACAGACTCCCGAATGAGGCCCAGAGCATTCTGCTCTGGTGAAGTGTCTAGGAGAAGTAGAAGCAAGAAAGAGACCCCATGGGGACTGTGGGGCCACACCCACCTCTGAGCTCCCATCTCACTTTGGGTTCTCATGAGGGTAAAAAACACCCTGTTTTTACTCTGCCTAGACACTATGCTGCTATCTCCAGATAATGGTTCACAAGCAAGCTATTAGCCCAATACTGTGCTTGTGTCCATTTTGCAGAGAGCAAACTGAAGCCTGAGCAGTTTGGCCAGGTGCAAATCAACTGAGAAGATTATGTTGCCCGCTCAAATCTGTTTGATTCCAAAGATCACATCCTTTTAAGGGCTACCTGAGAGACTCTGCCACACAGAAGAAGAGATGAAGCCTGTCGGGAAAGTGATAAGGTAGTTCATAGTCAGCATGAGACAGAACTCAGAACTCTCAAGAAATAGTGACTGGGGGAGGGGGGGCGGGAGGTTGGAAGACACAAAAGTTCTGCTTCCACTTGTCCTTTTTGGTTCCAGGACTCAGAGATCCAGAGAGAGCAGATTCATAAGGTGGGAGCTGGAAGTGCCTGAGTCCTGCCTGGAGGAAGGCTGCCTGCCCCACCAAAGCCTCTTAAACCTTTATGAAAGGCAAAAGCACTATGAGCACCCTAGGTTTTGGAGAAATTATGCTATAATTATTATTATTAATTATAATAATAAAATGTGGTAGGTGTTATGGTTTGGGTAAGAAGTGTCCCTCTCAAAAGACTTGGTCCCCAAAACCATGTTCAAAGGTGGGGCTTTCAGCAAGTGGTTGAATCTTGGTGGTGCTAACCTCATCAGTGGAGTCTTCACTGGTGGATTCCTAAGTGAATAACCTGCAGGAGATGTAGGAACCGTGAAGCTGAATCTTAACTATGAAGATGCTGTTGAAGGTATGTCTTTGCCTCAGCCTCTCCCTCTGTCTTTCTCTCATACCTGGCTGTCACAAGGTAAGCAGCTCCTTCATCGGATCTCTGCCTTGTCATAGACCTAAAAGCAAAGGAGCCACCAGCCGCTCCCTGCAGAACACCCTCCCTCATGCTGTCCCTTCTGCATGGAACATCATAGTCTGCCCCTAATCGCTCTTCAGATCTGTCACTTCAAGAACTCTTCTTGACCTTCTGGGCTAGGTGGCCGGCATCTGCTACGGCACAAAGTACTGCTATGCTATGCTTGCTTACATATCGTGCCATGAAGGCATGTCTCCTCACAGGATAGGGCTTGTATCCATTCTGCTTGCATTATGCTCAGAGACTTAATCTGTGTCTAACACACCACAGAACCTACATGAGAAAGAACACAGGCATCTGAAAACTAGAACTGAACTCTAAGTTGTCATGGTCCCCCAAAGTTGTTGTGGAGCCCATAGCATAGATAGTTCTTGGCTTAGGAATTTTCATCGACGGTGCAAAAACAATATTCATTCAGTAGAAATCACGCTTGTTCTGGCCACCACAGCTGGCCCTGAGGATGTGGTATAAAGATACTCTTCAATGATGCTGGTCAATAGCACAGAGCCACCACTACCTGTCAACCTGTGGATGGATAGATGTGTGTGTGTGTGTGTGTGTGTGTGTGTGTGTGTGTGTGTGCTCAAGAGCGTGTGCATGAGAGAGAGAGCCTGCTGACATCTCAGTCTGAAGGCTGTCTGATGGGGCCCTTCTTCTCCCATTTGGGGTTGACCTGTTCTACTCCATCTTCCCACTTACTAGATAAGCCCCACCCACATTTTGCAGAGTAATCAGCTTGAAAAGGTTTAAATGTTAATCCTATTATAAACACCTTTATAGAAACTACCAAGATATTTGACCAAATATTTGGGTACCCAGTGACTCTGTCAGGTTGACATATAAAGCAGAAGTGTACGGGTGTCATCTAAGAAAGTGGATGTGATAGAGGCTTAATAAGTATCAAAGACCAGTGAACCACAGCACCAGCATGGGATTAGTCACTCGCTCATTCCAAATGCATTTATCAAACATCTATGACAAGATTCTCCGTTCTTATGGTTGTGTAACAAACCACTCCTAAACTTAATGGCTTAAAATAACACGGCTTTATTTGCTTATGGTTTTATAGGTCAATAATTTGAGAAAGGCTCAGCTTGGTGCTCCTTCTGTTTCCGGTCATTTCAAGTAAGTCACTCATGCACTTGAGTTAGTTTGAAAAGCCCACAAAGGCCGCAGCGAATGATCTAGTGCCTACACTATGTGCTGGGTAATCTCATGAATCTACACCTCAGCCTTTTCAGAATGGTGGCTGTCTTCCCTGAGAATGTTCCAGAAGGACAGGTATGTGGGGAGGAGAGGTTTACAAGAACTATTCTTGGCCATAGTTGTCATGTTACTAAAAGCAAATCACAAGCTCACGGAGGAATAACCATACAAGACATTTGTATCGAAGGGTGTGGTTCACTGGGTTCCCTACACAGCTCTCTACCCCAAGACACAAGGGACTCTGTCCTTCCTCCTGTTCCCCAAAAATCCTGAGTGCTACTGAATGTCAATACCATTCCCGTAGCAAACAAGCCCATCCGAGTGTTCTAACATGTCACACTCTGTAAGAGCAGACTGTGATATCACTTATCACTTTTTCATGCAGATGTCTGGGGTTTTTTTTAAAATATTCATTTAACTTAATTTTTGAGATAGATTCTTTCTTTTGATTTTCATTTTTTGGGGGGGGTTGTTTTTCCAGACAGGAATTTTCTGTGTAGCCCTGGCTGTCCTGGATTGAACTCAGAGATCCATCTGTCTCTGCCTCCTGAGAGTCTCAGAATTAAAGTAATTTAATACCCAGAGCAATTTACTGTCGTTGTTATTATTGTTGTTTCTAGGTTCATGTGTGGTGACTCATGTGTGCTGGCTCATGTGTGGTGGGGCACATGTAATGGCTCATATCCCATGTAATGAGGTCAGAGGACAGCATCAGTTCTCCAGTTTTGCCTATATACGGTTCGAGGGATTGAACTCAGATCATCAGGCAACAAGGATTTTACCTGCTGAGCTATCTCACTAGGCTTCAGAATAATTCTCTAAAGAAAACTAGTACCATTCGTATGTACCAGTGGGGGAATACCTAGAGATTAAATATTCTGAGTGCCGCTTTGGAAAAAAAAAAAAGAGCTGGCAGTGGCGCACGCCTTTAATCCCAGCACTCAGGAGGCAGAGGCAGGCGGATCTCTGTGAGTTCTAGGCCAGCCTGGTCTACTGAGTGAGTTCCCAGACAGCCAGGACTACACAGAGAAACCCTGTGTCAAAAAACAAAACAAACAAACAACAAAGAGGAAGTCGATTCTGCTTCCTGGTGGGAGGAGGCAGAAGAGGAAGTTCAGGAGAGAGGCAAGGTAGAGATTTCCAGAAACTTCCTCATAGCTTCCTCCTCAGTAAATCTCGTCTTGTCTAACAGGGCTAAACCCAGCTCTGCCCTGCCACAGTTTCCTTCCATGCCTCCTTCTCAGGGGCTTTGTCCTGCCCTGCTTAGGTGCACAGTGGGTGGGAAGGTCTTCATTTGTTTTCTCTCCTCCATGCTCCAGGTCCCTGCCTCAGGGACAGTGGGCAGGTTGCTGAGAACAGAGGAGTCTGGCCCTGTTCTTCACTGCAGGACAAGGAGGTTGAAGCGCCCAGCATAGCTCAGGGACAGTAAGCAGGCTAGCCTGTGCTGGGGAAGAGGGCAAGACTAAGCACTTTCAGCACCCACACACTGATCCACACCCTCAGGGCACCTCTGCTCTCCTCCATATTTCAGCATGGACAGCACTGCCTCCCCACCCCTACCCCCTGAACCTCTAGGCTTCCCTCTCAAGTAGGCCTCTTACCCCAGGATTCACTGCTGCCTCTCCTCCTCACAAGTCTGAGAAGAGAATGCAGAGCTCCATGAGTTTAGATAAGGGTGTGTGCAACCTTTTTCATGTTTCATGCAAGCATTTTCATGTTGCTAAAGTGCACGTGAAATGGCGCCATAGTTAATGGCAGCTAAGGATGCTGGCCGCACAAGCCTGATGCCCCGAGTTGGAACCTGTTATCTTCCTAAAGCTGGATGTGGTGGCTCAAGTCTGAGATCTCAGCGCTCCTCTGATGACATGGAGAGCAGAGACAGAGGGTCACCTGGAAGTTTGTGGGCTTTCGCCCTAGAGAATAAAAAGCAGGACGAGAAACAAGATGGATTGGGGGGGGGGGGGGGGAACTGACTCCCAACAGTCATCCTCTGGCCAGCAGGCAGGCTCACTGGGTAAAGGAGCCTGCCACCAAGCCTGCTGACCTAAGTTCAATTCCTGGAACTCACATGATAGAAGGAGAGAACCAAGCCCCTCAAGCTGTCCACTAACCTCTACAGAGTGTCACTCACGTGCGTTTGTGCGTGCGTGCATGTGTGTGTGTGTGTGTGTGTGCGCGCGTGCACACACACACAGCAAAAATCACAAACATACACACATATACATATATACACACAAGAAATAAACTGTAAAGTATTAATCAAGAAGCACCTCAGGGGAAAGGGGCTGAAGAGATGGCTCAGTGGGTAAGAGCACTGGCTGTTCTTGCAAAGGACATGGGTTCAATTCACAGCATCCACATGACAGCTCACAAACTCATGCAATGCCAATCTCAGGGGATTCCATGCCTTCTAGGTTCTTCAGACACTGCATACATGTAGTATATAGACATGCATGTTGGCCAAACACCCATACATATACAATTAAAATACAGAAGAAAACCTTTTGAAAGAAGCACTCCAGTACTCTCAGAGCTGGCTCCCTGGTTGGAGGTCTGTGTCTTATTCTCATCGTTTGCTTTGACGGTCCTGATTCGGCTCTACATGTTGGAAACCTTACTTAGAGAAGTACCTACCCACAATTCTCCCCAGATCCCATAGGCTCCAGAGTACACTAAGGTCAAACTCTAGGTTTGTATGGTCAGCATACAAAGCCACACTCCTCTGAAAGTGTCCTATGCTAGCTTTGCATTTCCTGATGTTCTCGAGATGGAGGACAAGCCTTGAGAGCTGAGAACTATTATGTAACGCTGCTCTCTTGGAACAAATGTGCACTCCATTTAGACTACAGTTTGGCTCGGTATTTGCAAACCAGGCCGGTCTGCTTCCAGAGCCTCCTGGAGCTACCCTGACCATTGCTCCAGTTCATGGGGTTAGATTATGTGGACTCACTAGGTACACACTGTTAGCCTTAGTGTGAGCCACACCCAGCCTGAGCTGCAGGAGACACAGTCAACAAGTACTAACTGACTGGAGTGATCTGGGTTGGCTGGCTGGCTCTCCACTTCTCCATCAGCCCTTACCTCACTTAGACAAGGAGGAAGAAGCTGTGAGAAATGCTGCCTGGATTAAGCAGAAACAATGGGGGCCCACTTGTTTAGATTTGTAGCAAATAATAAATAATTTTTTAACATAAATACCTCCCGAGTAATATTCAAGACATGTCTATACTGAAAAAAAAAAATCGTGTGTTGTCTGTCGGAAACCTGCTCCTTAGGGGCTGCACCAGGCAAAAACCCCACGGAGCAAAGAAAGCATAGGGAATAACTAAGAACCGCTTAATTAAAAACCACTGACAATGCCAAGTGCTGGCAAGGATGTAGAGTAACTGGAACGCCCATACACTTCCCATGTGGTATGAAACACAGAGTGTAGATACTTGAGAAAGGAAGCCAGCTGCTTTCTCTTAAAACTAAATGCCAGGTATGTAGGAACACACCTTTAATCCCAGCGGAGTTCAAGGCTAGCCTAGTCTACAGAGTGAATTCCATGATGGCCAGGGCTACACAGAGAAACCCTGTCCTGAAAAACAAAGCAAGGGGGCTGGAGAGATGGCTCAGTGGTTAAGAGCACTGGCTGCTCTTCCAGAGGTCCTGAGTTCAATTCCCAGCAACCACATGGTGGCTCACAGCCATCTGTAGTGGGATCTGATGCCCTCTTCTGGTGTGTCTGAAGACAGCTACAGTATACACATATACATACAAAATAAATTTTAAAAACCCAAAGCAAAACAAAAATAAACAGAAAAGAAGGGAGGGAGGGAGAGAGGGAGGGAGAGGGAGGGAGGAATGGATGCTTCCCAAACTAGCACAGCCTGTAAGCCCAGTGCTCCTTGATGGGCAGGCCTGTGTGACCTCCGAGGACTCCTTCATTCCACTGGCTGCCCACAAAACCTACAACTCTGTCAGAAAGACCCAATAGCCAGTCCTCCAGCCACACACAGCACATGTGAAGACACCCTGACCGAGGGAAGTAAGGGCATCAGATTGTGAGACGCACACACCAAACCATCCCACAAAAATAAGCTCCAGGCCCACATGCCCACACCAACACCCACGACCAGCTTGTCCACAGCCCCACCTGCTTAGACACTTGTCTTACACACACATGTTCAAACAGATCACGAACCACAGTTGCCCACCTGCACACACTGACACACACAGTCCCTTAAGGCGACAGGGACCCAGCCAATTCCCCAGATATGCCATACCTGTAGTTTTCATCCTGAACCCGAGTGCCTCTGGGGCCCATCTCTCCCACACTTCAGGGCTCCCAGAGAAAGAGCCTCATTTTCACTCTAAGCTAAAGCAATAGGTGGTTTTAAAAGGTCATTCTAGGAACTAAAATGGCAACTGTGAAGATTATAACACTGGAATGAATATATATCCTGAAAATATATATATATATATATATATATATGTATATATATATATGAATATATATATATATTCATTCCACATTTGCCAGCATGTATTGAACACCAGCTACACACACACACACACATACACACACACACACACAATGCTAAAGCCTTCCAGTACCTTCCCTCCAACTCACCCAACAACCGAGAACATAGGAAGTGTTAGTAAACCCATTTAACCCAAAGCCAAGGCTTTGAGGGAATTAAAGTTCTTGTTTCCTGTATATTGCAGCATCTGGCTCCAGGGCTGGCCCCAGAACATTCCCTGACCCACAATGCCACGGGATAAGATCCGCGGTTATTGGGCCTGTTCCCATGTCTCACATACATGTATAGTCCTGGTCCTTGGGAGGTGCTGTGGGGCTTAGCTGTGGAGAATGTGAGAACAGCAGAGTGTCAGGGGAGCTTGGCTTCCTGTTCGCCTCAAAGCCCTATCCTTCGCTTAGCCAGGTTTGGACCCTGGGTGTGGACTTGGAAGTGGCCCTTTGAAAGGAAAAGCAAGCTTGAGCCCTCACAGGGAGGTGCTCCGGATCTCCATGGCTCAAGAGGGTGAGAGAGCCTCCTTCCCCGCACCCTCACATCCCTGCCCCTCCTTCGGAGTACCACCCCCAGGAAATGGAGTGCCCCTATGGAGTTCTCCACAGGAGACAGCAGCCTCCCTATGAGCACCGAGAAGTGTGGACTGCCCAAGCCCACCTAGAATTGTGCATAACAGGGCTGTGTCATGATGACTAGCCTCTGGGACATGGCTAACCCCAGCTAAAGGGGAATGCCTTCCTTAGCCTCCAGTACTGCACTGGGGCCTGGCCAACAGCTGTTCCTGGCTGAAGGCTCGCTCTGTCCCACCCACCCAGCCAGTTCCTAGGAGACATGCAAGCAGCTTTGATGCGCTTGTCAAAGCGTTCTTGTTCTGACAGCTGTTTCCCAGGAGGGCAGTTACTGCCACAACCACCTCCCACATCTGGCTACGGGAATAGTGCCCCACCCATCAGCAGACAGAAATGCTGAGCACACAGGGACAGCTGAGGACCTCAGCCCACTGGGACTGAAAGGGGTCAGTCCATCCCCATTTATAGATGAGGTCAGGTACTCTCTGCTCCCAAGGGCTGGCCACACTACCCCCAAGGACTCTAAATCAGGTCTGGATCCTCCTCCTTGGCTAGGCCCACCTCCACTTGCACAAGCCACATTCAGACCAGAAAAGTGTTTCAGGGCACCCAGAACTATAGAGGACAAAGAAGGAACCGTTAAGCGTCGACTTGGACCTTGCTCTGTCTTCTCAGGGAGTGATCATGTCTCCTGCGGGACCCACTGACCTTAGTCATGATAATAAAAATACCAGATCTGAATTGATTTCAATCAGCGTTCACAACCTGGGCACTATTCTTTGTGCCTTGTAGGACAATTACTGTATCTCTGACATTTATTCTAAGATGCCAGTAGCATCCAGATCTCACCTACATCCCCAGACGTTACCAATAGACATTGCCAATGTGCCCCAGAGGCAAGACCACACCCATGTGAGTACAGCTGATTTTAAAATTACTTTAGTCCCAGAACTTGTGGAGCTAAGACAGGAGAACAGTAAGTTCAAGCCTGGGCTACATAGTGAATGTGAGGCCAGTCTGGACTATGTGAGACCTTGTCTAAAACAAAGCAACACATATGTTCTGTCCCCTGGACCTTCCCAGAAAAGAGGTAGCATAAGCCTCCCATACAAGCTTCTAAAGATGGGATCAGATAACATATGCACAAGATGATGAAGTATGTGTGAGAAGTCCTGCAAAAGCCTGGAGCCAGAGAAAATCACTGAGGCCTGGGGCCATCTAGGAAGGCTACCTGGAGGAGGGGGAAATTTTTATCTGGCTAGATAAAAGCAGCCTGGAAAGAAAATAGTGTAGGGGAAGTCTCAAGAGCAGTAAAAGGAGCCAGGCAGTGGTGGCGTCCCTTTAATCCCAGCACTCTGGGGACAGAGGCAGGCGAATTTCTGAGTTCGAGGCCCCCCTGGTCTACAGAGTGAGTTCCAGGACAGCCAGAGCTACACAGAGAAACCCTGTCTCGAAAAAACAAAAACAACAACAACAAAAGAACTCATGGTAAGGGTGACAGCTGAAGATCGCCCTGCCTTCTTCTGCTTCTGGTTTCTACAGATCTGATGAGGGTCAGGCCCAAGGTAAGCAGGGAGGGTTCCTCATTCCTCAAGCCTGCCCCTGTGTGATGCCCCCCACCAGTCCATGTGGGCCTGGGAGGCAGAGACTTCAAAGACTCGGGAGCCTACTAAACTTTATCCTGGGAGCCCCAGCTCCTCAACTCCACCCTCAGACTGGACTTCACATTGCCTAGACTTTCTGGGAGCACTTTTGATTTAAAATGGGCTTCCAGAGGGCAAGACCCCTCCCGGGGTCAGAGTGAAGGAAAGTGGGGTTTGGGTTGCCCACAGGGAGCTTCTGAGAGAGCCTGCCAGCAGGGGGCGCTGTGAACTCAGGCACACGGCCCAGGCTTGCGGAGGGAGGTGGCATCCACATGGTGAAGCCTCCAGACACCAAGCCTAACTCCACCCCAGGGAGCTTGCCCGCCTGTGCTCAGCAGGATGCCCACCTCCTCCCTGCTTCCCAGGCTCACCCACCCTTCCCCCTCATCTGAGGAAAATAGAAGCAGCGGCTATGCTGACCATTTGGCCGATGATGAGACCAAGGTCAGAGAGCGCAAAAGAACAACGGGAGACGCAACAGCCTGCAGCAGATGCAAGTTGACTGGCATGCCAGGGTGTCAGCCCCATGTGATTGGGGCAACCTTTGGGCCTTGTTGGCAAGCCTACCCTGTGCCCAGGCTGGCACTGAATGCTGCACAGACTATCGTGGACAACCCCACGTCGTGAGAGGAAGTGCTGGCCAGGGGGAAGAGGTACATGCTCAGGCCCAAGTCTGGTGGAGCAGAGTGTAACCAGCACAGCAGGCAGAGAGTGACAGGACACTGTCCTATGTGGATTCTCTGTCCTATGTGTCAGCTAATTCTGACAACAATGAGCCATGGATGCCATAGTCTTACACACACACACACACACACACACACACACACACACACACTGCCTAGGGTACTGGATACCATGTCAAGTACCCATCTGAGAAGTAGGTGTAGCTATGAGCCCATATTATAGATGAGAAAATGAAGGCTCAGTAAAAGTAGCCATGGAGAGTTTCTAAGGTTCCCAGGAGGAAACCAGTACACCCCAGTCTGCCTGGCACTTACCTGTGCTCCCAGAGCTCTTGGTGGGCCTAGGGGCCATGGCTGAATCTGTGGCTAAGGAGGGTGCCAGTGAGGATGGAGGGGATAGGACAGGACCTCCTGGTGACCCAAGGAAGGAGCCCAGCAGGCCAGCTGGCTGTCTCTAGTCAGAGACCTTCCAGGAAGGGGCAAGCCTTGAACAACAAGGCTTGATTCCCAACACAGCATCCAAATCTGACTAGAGAGGAAGGCAGGAGAGAGGAAAACAGGGCACCCACATACCCGGGGAAAAGACACCCAGTCTGGGGGTTCCACTGGCCATTCTTGATAGATACTGACCTAAACTGCTAGGAAAATGGCGAGTTGGGTCTGGAAGCACAATTTTTCCTTACTCAGGAGGCTGAGGCAGGAAGAATTCTGAGTTCCAGGAGCACTTGGGCAATTTAGTGAGAAGTCTTCACACAAAAATAGAAAAAAATACATTTTTAAGAACTAGGGATACCAGGCATGATACTATACACCTATAAGCCTATAAAATAAAATTAATGTTTGCTTTTGTTTCTTAAAAGAGGCGAAAGAATTCAAAAGACAGGCAAACCCAAGGCATGCTCTTGCCGACAAAGACAATCAGGGTTGAGTAGAATTAGAACCAGGTCTGCGACCAAGGAAGGGGTACAGGAGAACCCAGGAGAGATGGCTGGGGTATGTTCTAGAACTTGAAAAAGGATCCAGAGGTCTAGGCAGACCACAATCAAGAGTTCAGCAATGGTGACAAAATCTGAAGCAGTGTACCTCCCCAGGAGCATTGATGAGAAGTCAGCTCAGGGCAGAAAGGAGACTCAGAGCTGACGCCTAGTCAGCCGGCCTTAACCCAACTAAGGAGTAGGCTCGTCTCCGAAATTCCTCTGCCACCCTCTTTAACCTCTCTATTATCACCACCATGTTTGCCTAGCAGTGGTTCTGTGTGACAGGGATGCTACAGGAGAGACAGAGGAGGGAGACAGGGTGCTGGGCAGAGCTGCTGGTTCCTAGGGCCATGCTCCATTGCACCCGGCTGCTCTGGGGCTCTGCTCCTCAGCTGATGGTGAAGATGATATGACCTTAGTGGTGGGCGCTCTTGCTTTTGTGGTTTCCTTTTTCCACCTAAGGAACAATTTCTTTTGCTCCAGGTAACTAAAGGGATAGTGGACGCTGTTTAAAAGTCTGTACGTGAGGAGCTGTCTCATGGGGTCCTCAAAGGGCAGCTTGGTGGGCCAGCATTTCTCCCTGCTTGTCCACTCACATTCCCCCTGCCTGGTTGGCCTGCCAAGCTCGGGTAGCCTCTTGGCATAAGGGGGCTGCCTTGTAGGATGCTCTCAGCCTTCTCTTGCTATCCAGCTCCATTGACAGGGAGGACAGGGGTGGACCGGCCCTTCCATCCTGCCTCTAACATGCAGTCCTATGTGCTCCTGGTCGCTGCTCTACTGATCCTCTGGTCCTTCCACATGGACTATCCACAGGTCATCATTGAAAACAAGGCCAAGGCCAAGAAGGAAACAGATACAAGGCTAACCTCAGCTCCCAAGAGGATGCCGGCCTCACATGGCAGGAGAAGCAATAGTGGGTCCCCAGGAGTGTGACCCAGAAAGGCCAGCAGGGTGCCACAGTCTGGGCCTAGGTAAGCTAAGAGACCCAACAACTCCCAAAAGTTCCAAGGCCATCAGGCCAAACTAAGCAGAACTCGGGGAACCCAGACCCAGGCCACAATGGGATTCAGGGTTCCATCCAAGAATGCAATCAGGCATCCTTCCTAGGAGATATTCAGCTGGGGAAAAAGAGGGAGCAACTGTGGGCAAGGTGGAAAAGGGCCTAATGCACTTAATCCCAGCTTGGCAGTATATCCCTATTGGTAGACTGGGGACCTGCCCAGCAAAACCAGGACTGAGCTGAGCCTCCAAGAGGCCCTGGACCTCTTAAGGCCCCTATGGAGATGCCCAGGTAGCCTTACAGGCCAACTCTCCCAGGATAGGCCAGGGCATTAGGCTATGGTCCCGTGCCAAGAAGAAGACAGAGATGGGTGATGTCACCCAGGAATGAAGCAAGCGAGGCTACTGATAACATCGCCAGTCAGGCTCACTGTGGGCAAGGTGACTCATCCAGACAGCCACAGCCACCAGGACATTGTTGTTGTGCCCAGCCAGTAGGACTGGGAGGAGTGGCTCGTGAAGCTGGGACAGGTCCCCACTGAGGCCTCTGTTTGGTGAGACCTCAGAACACCGTGTCCCCAACCTGCATTGTCCCACCAGCTCAGGAAATAGCCCTCCCCATGGCGGTTACCATTATCTTGGTCCCCAGCATTTGGTGAGTGTCTGTGGGGTGTGCCGGGTGATTTCCCTACCCGCCCACTGAGCACAGCAGGTACCAGAGATTCTAACAGCACCCCAGTTGCTCCCCCCTGGGTCAGACAACTGTCTTTGGAGACAACACCGGATGGCAAACTGCTAACCATAACCACGTGGCACCCTCATGGTGGGTACAGCCTGTTCCTCCTGCTAAAGACACCTTTAAGCCCGCCCCTAACCCATGCCACCTCAGAACCTGCTGAGACCGAAGTCATCCTTCCCCACCTGTGGGAGTACCATGGACTGTTGTCCATGTTGAAAACTGAACAACTGGAGAAGGTACCATTGAGCTTTGAGGTCCCATGACTATACGAGGTGGCCCTGTTCCTTCTTGTTTCTAAAGTACTTCTCGTCCTCTTCAGCTGCCTAGAGTTATCTGTTTGGCTAGCTGTTGTCTTCTACAGCCTGACTTTCTTCATTCCTTCCTTTATCCATCCTATGAGAGAACAGCTGAGGTAGGCTCTTCTTAGCAAGGAGCCAGATAGACTAAGACCTCTGAGGGTCACACTCTAGCCAGGAAGCAACAAATAAACAGATTAATCGGATGCATAAACTAAGTAGACAGCCCTGGTGGCATAGGCCTGTGATCCCAGCTACCTGAGAAGCTGAGGCAGGAGAATGGACCGTTCAGGTCCTGTCTAGGCTGTAGTGTAAACTGAAGGTCAGCCTGGGCAACCTATGGAGACTGTGCATCCAAATGAAAACATTAAGACACCCTGTACGGCTGTTCCCAGCTTAAATCCCCCTCAACACACACACACTCAGGAAGCAAAAGCCTGCTGAAGTCGTGAGTTTGAGGCTAGCCTAATCTGCATCACAATTTCCAGCCTAGCCAGGACTACCTAGTGAGACCCTGCCTCAAAAGAAAAAGCAACAACAAAAATCAAGAAAACAAACAAAAAAGGAGCCAGGGAACAGCAGAGTGTTTGCTTGCCTGGCATGTGTGAAGCCCTCAGTGCGGACCCCAGATACAGAAGAAAGCAAACCAGACCAATCGCTGTATGTGATAGGAAAAGCCAGGCAGAGGTGTCAGGCCCTGCTCAGCTGGGCTTTCTGAGGAGAGTCCTGGAGGTTTCCCAGCCAAGCCCCTCCCCCCAGGTTCCCTGGCCAAGGAACATTCTCCACCCCTGGAGGTTCTGCCAGGAGCCCACAGCATAGCCTGGGGCACTTGCTTCCTTCTCAATAAACAGGAGGCCTCTGAGGACTCCTCCAGGATGAATGAACTCTCTTACCCCTCCGTACACCCCAGCTAACAGGAGGCCACCAGGGGCCCCCAGGTGGGAAGGCCTGCTCTGCCACCTAAAAGCTACATACCAGGCAGGGTCCCTAGCTTCACTGGGGTGACTTTCTCACTGGCATAGAGCTTCAAATAAAGGTCTGGCTATGAAATTACCTAGCCCACAGTGGGTGCTAAACCTCATTTCCCAGGGTAGCACTCGGAGCAGGGTGGTCATGATTGGGGGTGGTATCAATGGGCCTGCTGGTCATCCAGTGCTTCAGCCAGCACAGCCTCATGCCCGGTCTCTACCCACCAGTGGGGGTTGGGGGGTGGGGGTGGAGAGGCACTCCCCATGACATCAGCGGGGTAGGAACCAGGCAGGAGATGCGTGAGGCCCTGGAACAGTCACACCACAGCCCAGCTCTGACTTCCTCTAGGCAGGGCACCCAGCATGCAGCCTTTTTTCCTTCCTTCTGCATTTGAAAAGAGCTACCCACCCTCCAATCTAGTGCTGGGCTGGAGTTTGGCTATCAAGCAGACTCAGAGCAAGAGGGTGGGGACAGTATGCTCAGGTCTTGGGGGGCAGGCAGTGACAGCCACAGTACTATCACCTGGCATTATTTGTGCTGTGGGGATTCTTGAGGAGCCCAGGACTTCAAGGAATAAAGACTATGGGTTCTGGGCAGCAGAAGAGAAGCCTGGCAGGGAAGAGGCTTGGAGAGGGGAGAAAGCTGGGGCCATGGTAGCAGGACCAGCCTGAGGCTGGGTGGAGAGAGGCTAGGTGGGTTTCTGTCCCACAGATGACACGATAGAGGAAAGCCTCCCAAGGTCTCAGCCCTGCAGCACCAGGTTCCCGTGGGGTCCTAGAAGCTCCATGAAGACCCCAGTGTCCTGAAGGTCTGCTGGCTGGGGCTGCTAGGCCAAAGCTGAGAGGTCATGGCTGATCCCTTTATAGGCAAGAAACCTGACAGTGCTGACTACTGTCCCTGCGCAGTAGACTTCAGGGGATCTCACGGAGCTCTGCAGGAAAGAAATGACATAGAGAGCCATGTGGCCTACCTCAGATCCTGCAGAGCTGGCACTGAACCTGGACCCTACCTCCCGAGTCCCCCCTCAAAGCCAGTAAGTCTGGAATAGACACTGAGGCCTGTGGTATGCTTCAACCTGGGGTAGTCTGGAGCAGGTAGATCTCCCAAAAAGCCAGGTGGGTTTCTGAGCATGTCCTCAAGCCTGGCCACCATGGGTGCCTGCCTCTGTTGAGCATGGAACAGGCAAGCTGGGCCCCACTGAGGGCTGAGTGTGGAAGCTGGCCTATGGGGAAGTGGTTTTGACATGAGAAGGCAAAGGAACTATGCTTCTCCCCCAAGACAAAAGCTGATAAACAGCCGGGTACCCTCTGTGAGGCCCAGAGAACCAAAGGTGAAAGCTCTGAGGCAGGAAGGTACCCTCCCAGCTTCCTCCATCTTCCTGTCCTCCAGCATGGCTGAGTTCAGGGTGCTGTACCCGAGCCCAAGGTCTAGGGGTGGGTAGGCCAGAGCAGTTGTCTGTCCACAGGTACACACACATGTGCATGCTGAACTATTCAGGAAGTGCAGGAAGAGAGACTGCTGCGATCGTGCGTGCATGAGTGCGCGTGCATACACGTGTGCAGGATCTGCTGTCACCACCACCTGTACCATAGCCTCTGAGGACAGGACGCTCTGTCTTTGACTCAGGTCTACACCGAGGGCTCTGAACCACAACCACATCAGCAGCACATGCAAAGTGTCTGAGAGGTGGGGCCACCTCCGTAGGGTTCACAGCATGCATGTGGTACGCAGGTGGTACGCAGGACAGTCACACGCCCATTCTTTTGCCCCTAACCCCAAGGCGTCACCAGAGCTTTGGGAAGGGAGATCGCCATTTGTACACTGGGTACCCTCCCCTCCTGCCTCCTGTCCAGACAGCAGCAGACTCTGGAACACCATCTGTGGCCAACAAGGTTCCAGATCCCTGGTGATACCTCCCTGAACTCAGGCCCTGTTTATGTTAGATAGAGTCTAACTGCTTAGAGACTAGAGTAGCCAGCAGCAGTGGCGGCGGCGGCGGCGGATGGGCCATGTAGCCCATCATTAAAAAGACATTTCAGGGTCTGGGGAAGATGTTCCTCCAAGCCTGTGTACTGTACCACTCCTCTCTTGCTTCCTTTCCTCCTTCTCCCTGCCTCCTGAGGGGCCCACTGCTCTCCCAGAACCTGATGTCACCCTCCTGGCTACTTGGCTAGGACTGACTCAAGGGAGAACCTCTGAGCGAGCTGTCCAAGCCACATCAGCCAACCCTAGCCCCAAGTTTTCTCCTCCTTAGCTTCCTTCATCCTAACCGCTTACTTACTGTCTATCAACTGTTTCTCTAAAAATGAACTCTGGGACAGTAGCAATGGTTGCTGCCTATGTTCTGCTATGATCCCTGGCTTCTGGAATGGTATCTGGGTCAAAGGATTCAAGAACGATAGGATGGATGGATGGATGGATGGATGGATGGATGGATGGATGGATGGATGGGTGGTGGGTGGGTGGATGGATGGGTGGATGGATGGATGAGTGGATGGATGGGTGGATGGATACAGGTAGGCATCTATTAAGCCAGGCCAGAGGATGGGAGCAGGACCAAGCCCGAACAAGTCATCTCTCTGTCCCAAGATATGTTGTCCCCAACATTTCTTTCCCATCACACATTGCACCTCTAGGGGGTGAGTAGAATGGTTTTCATTTTATAGCTAAAAGCCCAAAGACCACACAGGTCATAACCTAGGGTTGCTGGGCTATCCCAGCCCCTTCTCTGTGAGGAAGGCTCTTCTTTCTTCAGAGCCTGCTTCTCCTCCCTCATTCCATCCCCACTGCAAGACTCAGGGCTGCCTTTGTGACCTGCTGTAGCCAATGGAATGTGGCACTTTCCATTGCCACTCAGTATGCAGGGTGTAAAGTCAGGCATACACACAAGTATACACACACCACATACTCACACGCACACACACTCACATACACACTCACATATAGGTACACACTCACACATACACATAGACATACACATACAAATGCACACTCAGGCACACACTCTCACATACATGCTCACATACACACAAAGGTTATTGCTATCTCATAATATCCTAAAGAAATTAAAATTTTAAAATACTCCCATATTATAATCTCAGCACATAGAGGTAAAGGCAGAGGATTAGGAGTTCAAGATCATCTTTAGTTACAAAGCAAATTCAGGGCCAACCTGGGACACATGAGAATCTATCTCAAGAAAGAAAGTGCGGGGCTTGGGGGAGGAAGGAGCAGAGAAAGGGAAGAACTACTTTTAGCTGAGCGCTGTTCTTCAGCTTTATGTATACCAATGGCAGGATTTGGTTGGTAGCACAGGTGTGTGTAGAGGGGGTCTGACACCCTCTGGGCAAAGGCTCCAATCCTGAGCTGCACTGAAACCATTTTCCACATTTTATTTGAGGCAGGGTCTCCCTAAGTGCCCCATTCTTTAGCCCAGGCAGGCCTTGAACTCTCAAGTCTCCTACCCCAGCCTCTCAAAGAGCTGGGGTTACAGGCCTGGCTCAGCGACAGTTTTAAATGCAAGAGCATGTGTGTCCTTTGGGGATCCGCACAGTGACATGGTGACCAGTTGCTAAGCTTCCTTCTTCTGCGTCTCAGCCAGCTGACAGAGCCACACTGATTCCTGGCCTAGTCTGCTCTCATCCATCTACCCTCCGATGAGGAAAAGGGTGAGACTGGGACCTGGGGTCCCTCGGGTCCCACCCTCCCTGCCCCATCAGACTTTCTGAGACATACGTCCATGAGCCATCCCCCAAACCCTGCCCAAATGCCAGAGCCCTGAGCAAATAAGTACCTCTTCTGAGCAACTGAGTTTGTTCTTTTTTTTATTTTTTAAATTTCATTCATTCGTTTGTTTGTTAACTTTTGAGACAGGGTCTCATGTATTCCAGACTGGCCTCAAATGTAGCTGAGGATGACCTTATACTTTTATTTATTTTATTTTAAGATTTATTCTAAAACACTCAAACACATAATAAAAGAAATCTAAATTTTTAAGTGGGGCTTAAGAGGTGGCTTAGCAATGAAAAGATTTATTTATTTTGCAGGGAGTAGTGGTCCATGCCTTTAATCTCAGTATTTGGGAAGCAGAGGCAGGCAGATCTCTGTGAATTTGAGGCCAGCCTGGTCTACGAAGTGGGTTAGCCAGCGAGACCCTGTCTCAGAAAAAAAAATTTTCCTTTTTTTTTTTTTTTTTTTTAAATATGTATGAGTTTTTGCTTAAGTGTGTATCTGTGTGCCACATGTGTGTCTGGTGCTTAATTATGTATATGTGTGTTTTGTTGTTGTCATTGTTTTAAAGCAAGGTCTTGCCATGGTTGGCCTGGAACTCACAGAGATCCACCTGCCTCTGTCTCCTAAGTGCTGAAGTGAAAGGTGCACCCAGCTGTGTGTATATGGGCATGTGTGTCTGAATATGTGTGAGTGTGTGTGTGTGTGTGTGTGCATGCGTGTGTGTGTGTGTGAGTGTCTATCTATGTGCATGTATGTATGTGCATGTGTATGTGCATGTGTATGTGCATATGTATGAGTCTGTATGTGTGTGTATGTATATGTATGTATACATGCACATGTGAGTGCATGTGTATGTGCATGTGTGTGTGCGTGCCTATGAATGTATATGAGCGTAAGTGGGGAGAGCAGAGAGCAATCCCTAAGACTTGGCTGCATTGACCATGTGAGTTCAGGCTTGGCAGTACATGGTTTTTACACATTGAACCATTTCTCCAGTTCCAGCCTTGAATTTCTGATCCTCCTGTCTCCACCCTCTAAGTGCTAGGTTAGGTTTGTACCACTCACTCTGTGCCTGGTTTATTTGGTTCTGAGGACTGAACCCAGCCTGGGCTTTGTGGCATGCTAGGCAAAACCTTTGCCAACTGAGCTGCATTCCCAGCCCTTCAGCTACTAAGTCTGTGACAGTTACACAGCAGTTGGTGGCTGACACACGGCTTAGGAACTCAGCGTCAGTGACAGAGCAGGCCTCGTTCAAAGCTGTTTGGTCCTGTCCGGTCCCAAGTCTACATACCTATCCCCAGCACCCAGGTGCTGTCATTGTCCCTCTGCTTCCTCCAGTCTTCTCCCTGGTGACTTTATAAGTCTGAGGTTGAGCTAAGGCTAAATGTTGCCAGGTTTTGACAAATCCAAAGGATTATTAAAACACAGAGACAGCCACAGCTGGGCCTTGACATAGGGAACAGGGGCTTGCTGGGAGGGTCAGAGCTGAGAGCAGGCCCACTTCTGTCCAGGCTGAGCCTGGGCCCAGCAGAGTTACCCGGCATCTGTTTTCTATCCTGATGTACTAAATGAAGCCGCTCTCCTTGGTACCCCTACCTGACCCCCACCTCTGCTGACCCCACAGGAAATAGGTCAGAAGTATAGCAAACAGTGTGTGGGTCTGTTGAGGTAAAGGAGAGTCTGGGTGCAGTTTCTTCCCCTCTGAACCAGCAAGGAAGGCTATTCAAGGCCTCCCTCGGAGAGAGAGTATGATTTTCCTCAGCTAGCACGCTTCCGCTGTTACAGGCAGCTATGAGCTTGGGTGGTGATTCTTCTGACTCCATCTCAGGCCTCAGAGATGTTTGTTTTTATGACAAGAAACAGGAGATGTCTATGCAAAGTCCTTGAACAATAAGGAAAATATATTCTCTCACAGAACAATTAAGTCCAGGTTGCATTCAAGACAGGTTGACCCTGGGGCTCGGCATCATCAAGAGTCCAGGTTATTTCCTCTTTCCCTGGCCACCTTATCCTTGGCTAACTCACTTTAGAGTTACAAGATGGCTGCCACCACCCCAGACATCACATCATCATCCAATAATGTTCACAAGCAAAACAAACAAATAGCAGGAAGCATCTTGCCTTCTGTCCCACTGTAAGAGTAAGGAAGTCTTTTTCCCAGAAGCACTCAGGAAACTGACCTGGCTAGACACTGGCTAGAAAGGCCATCTCAGGCCAGAATGTGTTCTGGACAAGAAGGATCTTGGTCCTATGGCTGCTTCAGCATTGACCTTTAGCTGAGGAGGAAGACAGATGCTGGAACAATGTGAACTCCTGGACACCCAGGAGAGTCCAGTGGGGGCGGGGGACACTGGGGAGCCCCTGTCAGTCTGTGCTGCCTGTTGTGAGCAGCAGCAGCAGAAGGCTCCTACACAGGGAGCCCAGCTTCTCCTGTTTCAGGGCCTGTGCTCTCCTGAGGGAAGTGAACCCTGGAGGAATATAAAAGCCTCTCTCTCTCTCTCCCTCCCTGACCATGGACTTCGTTCTTAAGAACATTGGTGTTGAAGTTAGACTCAGATTTGTTTTCTGGTTTGTTGGTTTGTTTGTTTTTGTTGCTGTTTTGTTTTGAGATAAGAGCTGTCTCACTTTATAGTTGGACCTCATTATGTACCCCAGGCTGGCCTAGAATTCACTATGTAGCACAAGCTGGCCTGGAGCTTGCCACAATCTTCCTGCCTCAGTCTTCTAAATGCTGGGGTTTCAGGAATGAGTTACGGTGCCTGTGAATTCTGACCTGTCCTTTTCTGTTCTTACTTTTTACATATGAGAGTCTTGATTTGTAGCCCAGGATAGCCTTGAATCCAAGATTCTCCTGCTTCTGTGCCCCGAGTGCTGGGATTACCAGAAATTCTTTAATTATTCTCTACCACCCTTTCTTTGTATGAAAAATACCCAATTAACCAGGAACACCTTTAATCAAAGCACTCAGGCAGGAGAGGCAGGTGGATCACTGAAGTCGAGACCAGCCTGGTCTGCAGAGTGAGTTCCAGGACAGCCAGGGCTACATAGAGAAACCCTGTCAAAAGACAGAAAGACAGAAAGACAGAAAGACAGAAAGAAAGAAAGAAAGAAAGGAAGGAAGGAAGGAATCAGCTATGACAGACGTAATCTGGCATTTGACTCGTGTTCCCAATCTACAGAGCAGGAATGGGCAGCCCTGGGCAGGGCTGGCAGTCTGCTCATACCAACACTAGAGTTATCAGGATCCAGGAAGGTTCCTGCTCTGAGCCCAGTTTCTTCTACACCACAGTTCTGTCCCCGGAAGTGTGGCTGAAGTCCTGAGGAGAGGAAGGGCCAGGCAGGCCTGGACAAGATGCTGGCCGGTGCCCTCTGCCAGATTCCCCAAGGGTACATTCTTTCTACTCCCCATTCCAGTGGGTCCTTAAGACCAGAAAAGATGGCCAAGAATTGGTCCCTGAGGCTAGAGGTGGGGGAGCACCTGCCTAGAGTGTGACAGGCTGCAGGCCTGGACTCTGTCACCAGCACTAATTTCTTGCCCTCCCTCCCTCCCTCCCTCTCCCTCCCTTCCCCTCTCTCTCCATCACCTTCCTTTTCTCTGTCTCTCCCTTCCTCCTTCCTCTCCTCCCTCCCTCCCTCTATCTCTCCTTCCTACCTTGTTTGGAGGCAGGTCTCCTTGAGTAGCCCACGGCCACTCATACAGGAGAGTCCAAGCATTTCTGCACGAACCTACCAAGTACTGGTACCTCATGCCACCATGTCCAACTTCAGACTATTTTTAAATCCCAAATGTATCTCTCTTTTGCTATAAATCTGGTTGGTAAATTAATAAATACATGTGTAACAGAAGAAATTAAAACAAATGGCAGAAAGGATGGGTGGATGGATGATTAACAGATGCCATCTGTACGGAGAGACTTTGAGGGAGGAGACAGACAGAGACATATCAATGGGGGTGTGTAGGAAGGGGTCAGGAGGCTCTCCCAGGAAGCCTGGAGCACTAAGAAGGCCCAGCGGGGGGGAAAGGTGGTGGGGGTTGATGGGTTTCTGACCTGGGAAGGCTGTCTCTCCCCCCCACCCACCCACTGAAGCTCCTCCCTAGAGTATAGATTTCAAACCTGGAAAGTCCCAGCATCAGCCAGATACCTACTGTATCATAGTTAAAAACAAAACCAAAAAAAAAGGATGGATAATGGGTGGATGGGTGGATGGACAGATGGACAGATGGGTGCAGTCACCAGTTAATCCCAGACCAAAGTGTTAGTCACACCTTCTCCCCAGAAACCTCCAACTCAACAACAAACAACTCCTTAGGCTGCCATGTCCAGCTGAGCAGGCTGTCGGCTGCCCAGTGCCACACACAGTCATGTGAACAATGCTTCCTAACATGGGGGATGTGGTGTGGTTACAAAACACGGCTTCTTCCTCTTCAAAGCTCAGGCAGAGCAGAATCACATTAAGAAGGAAAGGGGTCAGGGAACCTCCCCACCCAACACCATGGGCTCTTCCCGACTTTTTTCTCTGGTCCCAGCCTTTGCTGCTCTTTAGTCTGGATTTGAGATGGCTTTGGGCCAGCAGGCCAGTCCCCTGTTCCTAGACTTGGGCCTGGAGCTTCAGTCTGATCTTGGGTGAGCCCTACCTAGGACATTGCTGCATCTCAGTTTCCTCATAAGAGAACGAAGTTGACCATTGCTTGCCTAGCATGCAGGAAACCCTGCAGACCACACCAGGCCCCTGACCCCTGTGTCTTCCAACCACAGAGCAGCCAGCCTTTTCAGGGGAAGCAGTCTGGTGAACGCGGCCAGTGCAGGAAAAGATGGGGTTTGTGTGATCATAGCAGTTGGGGTAAGTTGAAGGAAGAAGAGCCAGAAATAGGAGGGAAAGGACCAAAGTGCCCCCAAAGACACTGTGAAATGGTTAAAGAGATGGCTTTCTCTCTTGCCTGTTTTCTTCATTTTAAAAGGAAACAGCTCATTGTTGGAAGAGGTCAAATTAGAGAGCAGAACAGCGCTGAGAGTTCGGGACTGGGGGCCATGAGAATCCCAGGCACCTGTGCGTCTCTCCCCACGCCACAGCCCAGAAGAGAGTCCCATCTCCCTCCTACTTGGTGGGCATCAGAACCTACTCATGTATGTACACCCACACTCGTGTTAGTCTCCACCCACACACGTTAGTCTCCACCCACACACGTTAGTCTCCTCCCACACACGTTAGTCTCCGCCCACACACGTTAGTCTCCACCCACACACGTTAGTCTCCTCCCCAGAGCCTGCCTCGTCCCAGTCTTTATCATATGATTTAGCCCACAGTCAAACAGTCAAGATCTATGCAGTCCCACTGAGCTGCATGGCAGAGTGGCACAGGTGGGAGTAGTCTGAATCTCACCTGTGCATAGTTCTTGCTGGATAATCATTGTTCCTCTGAGCCAGTGTCTCTGTTTTAACAAAGGACATAAAATGTGTGCAGCTGAGATGGAAAGCAGAGGCATACTTTCGGCTCCACCCCTAACGGCTGAACCTAACTAACTAGCCCACCCTAGCTCCTCTGACCTCCTTTCTCAAGTTTCAAAGAGGGAAACTGGCTTGAGCAGGAGTGTGTCGTGTCCTGGCTGAGGGCTTCCTGGAAGGGGGAATGGAATAACCTACCTGTGTAGTCAGGGTTACCACTGCTGTGATGAAACACCATCACCAAAAGCAACTCGGACAGAAAAGTTTATTTCACTCACGGGTTCATATCACAGTTCATCATCCAGAGCGATGAGGACAGGAACTCAAGCAGGCCAGGACCCTGGAGGCAGGAGCTGATGCAGAGGCCATGGAGGGGTGCTGCTTATTGGCTTGCTCATGGCTTGCTCAGCTGCTTTCTTATAGAACCCAGGCCCACCAGCCCAGGGATGGCACCACCCACAACAGGCTGAGCTCTTCTCCGTCAAAGACTAATTAAGAAAATGCCCTATGGGCTTGCCTACAGCCGGATCATATGGAGGTATTTTCTCAATTGAGCCTCCATCCTCTCTGGAGACTCCAGCTTGTGTCTAGTTGATGTAAACACCAGCCAGCATACCACCAAAGAGGGTTTACTGTGAGTGCCCTGGTGCTCTTTGTATTTTGATGTTAATTTTGCTTCCCTCAAGAGGGGCTGCAGCAAGGAGGAGCGGATCACGTACTCAGGTGATTTCATGTGAACTGTCTCCCCGTTCTAACTGGTCAGATAAAGGCTGGAGGTGGTGATTGGGCAGTGGAGGGGGAAAGTGGAGCGGCAGGTTTTAGAGAGGGGGAAGAGAGGAAGGAGGATGACATAGGAGATGGACAAAGGAAGAAGAGGTGGAAGGAAGATGTAGCAGAACCTTGTGGCCTGGAGAAGCTGCAAGTAGCAAGGGATCTCATAGCTGGGGGACAGAGTGGTGTAGTGGTGGACCTGTCCGATCTAGGCATGCAGCTTATAAATATAATAGCTGAGTTGTGTGGTTTTTGCACGGCTTATTGGGGTTGGAAGTTTACTGCAACAGAGGATCCACTGTCTGGATTCTACAGGGAAGGGCTTCTGGATACAGCTCATCTCTGCCAAGCACCCTAAAACCATCAAAGGCCAAGGACCCAAGTGACTAGGGACTCTAGGATAGGCTGGATCTCCTTTGTACTGTCCTCATTGGAGGGACTGGAAATGTAGTCTCACTACACATGGGGGGGGGGGGGGGGATTTGGATCAGGAAGTCTCCCAGCTGGCCTCAAGGGCTATTGTAAAGGTTCACAGGTATGGTGCACCTGCTGAGGCCCAGAGGGTTCCACAGCTGGGCCTCCTTCAATGCATGGGAGCCTGGGAGATAGGAGGTAGACATGCAGATGTGAGCTGGGATTTCCCCATCTGATCAGCAGATCAGCAAAGCCTTAGTCCAGCCCACCCAGGTGAGCTAGGCCCGGAGGCTACTCCATCGGAAGGATGAGCCTGCCTCCTGGCAGAGACAACTGTACTGGCCGAGACAGGTTCCTTCTACAGGTAGGCTCCCTGGGCCCTCTCCAGCAGCTGGGCACCTGAGCAGGTGTGGAGGTGGGGGCTACAGGCTGACACTTCTAAAAATAGAGCCCCAGAGCCTGGGAGTCAGTCAGGTGTGTCTGCCACAAAGCCTTCCCAGCACAAACAACCTGTACAAATCCAGTGGCCACTGACCTGGGTCTGGCCCTGTTGATGGTTAGGCTCCCTTATCCAAACTCTCATAAACAGCCCCTGAGGTCTCTTTCCTGAGGACATCAGCATCCTGAGGTCAAGCCTGATGCCTTCTTTGCTGCTATGTCTTCTGTGTCCATAATAGTGCTGGCACATGGAATGTTTGTTCAGTGACTACCTCTCAAGTCTTGCAAGGCTTGTGTGAGCGACTCTCTACTACTAGAGAGCACACTTAAATTTAATCAGCAAGGGCCATGGCTCTAGCTCAGTTGGTACAGTACTTGACTAACATGCACAAAGCCCTGGGTTCAATCCCCAACACTGCAAAAAGCCAGGTGTGGTGGCTCAAGTCTGTAATCCCCAAACTTGGAAAGTAGAAACTGGAAGATCAGAGATTCAGTGTCATCCTTAGCTACATAGAGAATCTGGAACACATGAAACCTCATCTCAGATACATTGAATCAACAATGGTATGTAGGTGTCTTTCAAATCATGTCATGGGACCAGCAAGATGGTTCAATGGCTAAAGGCACTTGCTGTCAAGCCTGACAACCTGAGTCAATCACCAGGACCCATGTGGAGAACCAACTCCTAAAAGTTGTCCTCTGACTGTCACATGCCAACTATGGCATCAGCACACGCAAGTGCATACACATACACACACACTAAATAAATATAATAATTTCCAAAAATTATCTCATATGTTCATGAAGGTGTTCGCTGCATTTTGCAAAATGTCAGCTCTCCAGAAGTGTGCCCATAGCTGCCACTTACTTCCTGGATCCCAAATGTGTCACTATTTCCTGTGGACTGGCTCCTGAGACGTGGCACACAACTGTGACGCCAGCCTTTAAGACCTGGAGGTACAATGATAACTTGGTCAAGGAAGAAATAAAGAAAGAAATTAAGGACTTTTAAGAATTCAATGAAAATGAAGGCCCAACATGCATAAACTTAAGGGACACAATGAAAGCAGTGCTAAGAGAAAACTCATAGCTCTAGTGCCTCCAAAAAGAAACTGGAGAGAGCATACACTAGCAGCTTAACAGCACACCTGAAAGCTCTAGAACAAAAAGAAGCAAACATACCTAAGAGGAGTAGAAGGTAGGAAATAATCAAACTCAGGGCTGAAATCAACCAAGCAGAAACGAAAAGAACTATACAAAGAAAGTTGTTATTCTAAATGTATGTTTCTATGTTTCATTTTTAGAAAAAACCATGACATTCACCTGGCTTAAAATAATAACTGAGGTTTTATTTATTTCAATATTTTTCTTGTTTTATTTTCACCATTAAAAATTACCTAAGCTATTTTTTTTATTTAACAGTAAAATTAATATTTATGTAACTTTACAATTTGATTTAGGCATAATTGACATAGCAACATAATTTTAATCTGAGCAGTTTTCAAATGTGTCATTTGAAAAAATCTATTGTGTTTTTCCATGTTGAATATTCTTAAAAAGTTTCTGAGCTTTTAAGGAGAAGTTATTACGGATGTGCAATGTTAATTACCTTCTATATTATTATTTGAAGTTTGTCTTTGTAATTCTATTAGAGCTTTGATGTAGTATTTTGAAGCACTGTATTTATGTAAAAGAATAGTAATTTTACATATCATTGATGAATTCATGTTTTAAATCTTTTTCTCTAAAAACAATCATGTATTTTTTAAAAAAAAAAAAAGACCTGAAGGTGGAAGGGTCAGAAGGTCAAGTTCGAGATCTTCCTCAGCTACACTGACTTAAGCTAGCCTTAGGCCATATGAGGCCCTGTCTCAGAAAAAGAAATAAAAGAGAAGGCTGAAGGGATGGCTCAGCAGTTAGAGCACCCCCTGCTCTTACAGCGGAGTTTGGTTCTCAGCACCCACACTGGGTGGCTCACAATCCCCTGTAACTCCAGCTTCAGGGGATCCAACACCTTCTTCTGACCTCCGAGGGGACCTGTGCTCATGTGCACAGACCCACACACAAACAGTCCTGCATATGCACAAATAAAAAGAAGTCTTTTAAAACAACAAAGAGTGCACATGGGTCCCTGCTCCCACTGTATTGCATGCCCAGCACTGCCCTGTGGTGACAGTGGGGCACTAACACTGGGATTCATGCAAGAAAACAAAAGGTGCAGCTCGAGAAAAAAAAAAAAAAAAAACAAAACAATTCACGGAGTGTTACCCTGGCACGTGCTCCACATGTTTGAAGCTCTTCAAAGCCCTAGCTAGGGTCCTTCTGGGTTGCCCCTCTTACCCAGGGTGTAAACAGCTTGAGGGGAGGCAGCTAGGAAGCAGGAGGGTTGTGGGCAGCAGAAGCTTTGAACCTTGTGGGAGGTGAGACATTTTTGACAGGAAAAACCTCCCTTCCCAGAAGCACTGTGCTAGGAGATAAAGGAATCAGGCTGGGTCTGAGAGGCAGGTAACCCCAGCCAGCTTGCCTATAGCCTGCCTGCACATGACTGACAAGTGGGACCTAAGGATGCCAGAGCTCACGGCCCATGGGTGGGTGGCCAGGAAGACACCTTGGAAGAGAAGAACTGCAAACTTGAAAGACCACAGAGCCATCTGGAAAAGGGATGGAGTCATGACATTAGTCGTTGGTGGATAGGTGTTTTACTTTGGGGAAGGAGCCAACAGGTGGCCACTGGACTGTTAAATATCACAATCACAGCCCATCATTAAAGGAAGCCAAGGTAGGAACTGAAGCAGGGCAGGAACCTGAAGGCAGGAGCTGAAGTGGAGACCATGAGGAATGATGCTTACTGGCTTGTTCTCCATGGCTTCCTCAGCTTTGCTTTATCATACAAACCCCAGGACCACCTGTTAGAGGTGGCGCGGGCCAAGTGGGCTGGGCCCTCTTGCATTGATTATTAATAAAATAAAGATTCCTCACAGACTTGCCTACAGACCAGTCTGACAGAGTCACTTCCTCAACTGAGGTTCCCTCTTCCGTGATGACTCCAGCCTGTGTCACGTGGACATAAAACAAAACAAAAGCTAACCAGCACAGCGTGTTTGGAGTTTGTGTACAGTATAGGTGTGCATACGTATGCATATGCATATCTGTGAGTACAGGCACATACATGCCAGACTCAGGGGTCTTCCCTCAGCTTGTTTGAGAAAGCATCTCTTTCCGTGCTATGTAAGCCAGGCTAAGCTGATGCATGGACTTCCAAAGATCCTCTATCTGCTGACTTCCCAGAGGGGCCCACTGGGATTAGAGACCCTGTACCTGCTACATCCAGCTTTATGTGAGTTCTGAGGATCAGAACGCAATGTTGGGGTGACACGGCAAATGCTCTACTCACTGAGCCATCTCTTTCCCGCTCCCCTCTTGCTTCCTAGCCAGCGTGAGGTGAATGTCTCTGTACTGCTAAGCCTCCCACCATGCTGGATTGAAATCTCTTGAGACCATGAGCCCAGGTAAATCTTCCCCCCCTGAGGTTTTCCTCATGCATTTGGCAAAGCAAGGGAACCCTGACAAAAAAACAGGCAGAGGTAGATCACCCCCCGCTTCTCTGTGCAACACACAGCTGGGCCTCCAGAAATGTTTGTTGACCAGATGAAATCATTAGAGTCATAAGTCAGCTACGAATGAGCCTGAGAAGTTAGTATGAGGCCCAGGCTGGAGTCAGTACAGGGAATTCCCACAAGCACCCCCATGTCACTCAACTCCACGCCCTTAAGCCTGCGCTTGCTATAGAAATGAGGCTCGCCCCGCACCACACAGCAGTGGCAAGAGCTGTGGAGTATGGGTTGGCCTTCAGCCAATGCTGGGGGCTCCAAGTCTCCTGCTCTCCTCTACCCACCACACCTTGGGAAGGGCAGCACTCTTCTAGGCTTTGGGGCTAAGAAATGCCAGGGCAGCCTCTCTGCCAACTCAGCAGGGGACTTTGGATAGGCTGACAGTGGTCATCCTGCCACACCCTATGCCAGAGCTGTGCACCAGCCTGGTCCTGGGAATAACTGAATGTCAACAAAAAACAACACACACACACACACACACACACACACACACACACACTATAGGGATTTGTGTAAAGAGCCCTTTCCTAAGCAATTTGCTTTCATTTGATTATTGTAATGATCCTATGAAGGAGATAGTGCTCCTGAGCCCATTTTATAGTTCTGGAAACTGAGACCCAGAGACAGATGAACTAAGTCACACAGTAGCTGGTCAGGTTACTAAGTCACTCAGTGTGTAGTCAGGTTACTAAGTCATACAGTGGGTAGTCCTCTGGTTTCAAGCCCAACTGCTGGCTTCAGGCTACATTTTTACTCTCACCTTAGACTATACAATCAACAATTCTTCTTATTATTCTTATTCTCATTCTCCTCCTCCTCCTCCTCCTCCTCCTCCTCCTCCTCCCCCTCCTCTCCCTCTCCTTCCCCTCCTCTTCCTCTTCCTCCTCCTCCTTCTCCTTCTTCCTCTCCCCTTCCCCTCCTCCTCTTCCCCCTCCTTCTCCTCCTCTTCCCCCTCCTCCTCTTCTTTCTCCTCCTCCTCATGCTCCTCCTCCTCCTCCCGAGACAAGGCCACACTGTGTAGTCTAGACTGGCCTAACACTCATTCTGTAACCTCGCCTTAGCCTCCTCAGTGCTGGGATTGCAAGCATGTACCTATAGCTGTCTTGTCCCAGGTTGGGTGGCGTGTATATCTGTCGGATATGTGTGTAGTGTGTGTGGTGTGTGTATTGTTATATATGTATGTGTGGTTTACATGTGTGGCATAGATATGTGGTACATGAAGCATGTGGTATGTGGTATATGTGTGTCATACATGTCTATACAGTGGGCGTATGGTTTATGTGTTTGTGATGTATGTGAGGGTGTATGTATGTACTGTGGGGGGGATGTATAGTATGTGATGTGTGTTAGATGGGTATATGTGTGTGTGGTGTGTAGTACATGTCTGTGATATATGTATATGTATGTGTGTGTGTGTGGTATATATGTATAGGGTGGAATGTGTGTGTGTACACTCCCCTATGTGTACACATGTAGAGGTCAGAAGTCAGCACTGGGTCATGTCCTGGCTAGTTAATGTCAACTTGACACAAGCTAGACTTATCTGAAAGGAGGGAACCTCAACTGAGGAAATGCCTCCAGAGATCCAGCTGTAAGGCATTTTCTTAGTCAGTGATCAAGGTGGAAGGGCCCATTGTGGGCGGCGCCATCCCTGGGCTGGAGGTCCTGGGAGGTCCTGAGTTCTATAAGAAAGCAAGCTGAGCAAGCCATGAGGAGCAAGCCAGTAAGCAGCACCCCTCCATGACCTCTGCATCAGTTCCTGCCTCTAGGTTCCTGCCCTGTGTGAGTTCCTGTCCTGACTTCCTTTGATGATGAACAGTGATGTGGAAGTGTAAGCCCTTTCCTCCCCAGCTTGCTTTGGTCATGGTGTTTCATCACAGCAATGGTAACTTAACCCTGACTAAGACAGATCTCCACCTCATTTTTGAGGTAGGTCTCACTGCCTAAGGCTGCCGGGCAAGCCTTAGACCTGCCTGAGCTGTCAGCCAAGGAATGTGTTACCAACTCCCCATAGAACTTCCTGCACAGGTCTTGGATCCTCCTCAGGGCTCGTGACTCCAAGACTCAACAGGTAAATTTCTGGCTCCTCTTTGCCAGGGCCTCAGCAGCCCCTCCTCTTCACTTTGCTCAACTCAGCCACCTGGCAGCTACTGCTGTGTCCACATCCTGATGGCCTCTGGGAGGAAGGGCAGGGAACTGACCTAGCTTGAACTGCCATATGGACTGGTGAGCTTATTTAACAGCGGTTCTCAAAGACCCTTTCACAGGGGTCACCTAAGACCATCAGAAAACATAAGACACTTACAGTATGATTCATAACAGTAGCAAAATCACAGTTATAAAGTAGCAACAAAGATACTGTTATGCTTAAGGGTCAGCACGACATGAGGTCACAGCATTAGGAAGGCTGAGAACCACTGGTTTAACAGGTAAGGGAAGCTGCTGCTGAGCCTGAGGCGCTGAGTTTGATCCCTGGGCCCTGCATGGTGGAAGGCGAGAACTGATTCCTCCAAGTTGTTCTCTGACCTCTACACCCACACAGGGACGTGTGCGCCCACACCCTCTCACAAGTCCATGCCCCGAGGTTCTGAGGTTCTGACGGTATAAAATGTCCTGGTGTGGGGCTGAGGCAACTAGGTAGGAGAGCTGAGCTATTGAAGAACAGGCTGTGTGGGATACAACCTTCTGGGTCAGTTGCCTACACGAGCTATGCTATTCCAGATGCTGAGGAGTCATGGCGACAGAGCTGTGGACCCCTCCCTGGGACAGGCAGTAATTCTGCATATGTGCAGACCATTCAGTGGGTTCCTATCTCTCCCCGCTACACACACTCCTAGACCCTCTGTGACCCCCTCAACATCCCATTCCAAGCCCTGTGTAAAGACCGTCAGGGTTAGTGAGATGGTAAGTAAGGGTGTTCGCCACCAAGCCGGACAACGTGGATGTGATCTCCAACACCTACATGGTAGAAAAACACAAATGAGTCACAAACATTGTCCTCTGACTTGCACTTGTTTGTTGTGGCACACAGGCACCCCCCACACCCCAACAACAACAAAAAGCTAAAGAAAGGTTATCCACCTGTCTCAGTCTTGGATCTTCCCTCAGCCCTATAGTCTGAGCAAGACCTGGCCGTCAGCTTTAGTCTCTCTGCCCTGGAGAGCCTGACTCTGTCCCACCACCGCAATGCATGATGGGTCACTGTTCACTGCTGCTTCCATATGCTCCATACACCTTGAGCAGTCTACTCCTGCCACTATTCCTGGGGTGGCAGGCCCATGTGCCTTTGAGCTCCTTCTGTTTTCCACATGCTGTTTGCTGGGCCCCAGACAGTTCATGCCCACTCCCCCCCACATCATCATGGCCAGGCCCTCGGCCCAAGCTTTACACACATAGCTGACACACACTGATTCATCTGCTTCTTGAAAGGCCTGTGAAGAAAGTACACCAATTACACTCACTGTTTAGATGGAACCTGAAGCTGAGTGGGGCTTCTACCACCTGCTACCCTCCCAGGGTCACTTTGAACATACACCAGGCAGGCAGAACCTTCCTCTTCCAGCCAAGGTCCCCTAAGGCACCTTCTGTACCCCTATTCTCAGAGGCTTCTGCCTGCCTCTCTATGGCACAGACTTGTAAGAGCTAGGTTTGGGCCTGGCCTGAGTCACCACCCACCTGGACCAAGCAGCCACAGAACAAGCTGACCCCACATACCTATCCCCAGACACTCTCCTGCCCATCCCCTCACCCCTGCACAGCGAGGCCACATTTCCCTGCTTTTGCCTTGCTCTGGGGTTGGACCCTGCACATTATGAAGGGCAGCTCATTATTGAGCTCGATCTGGTAGAAAGAATCAGCACCAACTCCCTCCAGTCACCTCTTCAGCTCAAAGTGGGTTCAGCATCTGGTCACCTACAGCTTTAGGCATGATTGTATGCATAAAGGGCAAAAGAGGCCCACTGGGGAGGAACAGGAGAAAAGCCACCTCCAGTAGCCATTATTTAATTGATTTTGAGTTAAAATTAGTGGCTGTGAGCAGGCAACAGACAAGGGAGCATTCCAGAAGCCCTAGAGACAACAGGGCCTTCCTCCTGCCTTTCCAAGACAGATGGGTTGGGGATTCTGTCAAGTGTCACATACCCACCCCTGTGTTCCTAAGTGGCTGCAGTAATAGATTCTGCAGACTGTGGTGTTTCACAACACAAAATGTGGACCTTAGATCACATCAGAATCTAGCAGAGGATGACTGAATGCTTGCCCCATTGCCCCGCCAATGTCCAGAGTGGGAGACTTAGGTTCAGGCAGATGTGACTGGCTCAGGGCAGTGTAGAGAGAGACTAGAACAAGGCCTCCTGGCCCCCACCTCTGGCTCTACAGGCTGTGCTATGTCATGTCAATGGGATCAGATGTCACAGACTGTAATATGTTTAATTTCACCATGCTGTTATGTCAGCAGTGGGGAGGGGGAGGGGCTAGGAATGAGGGGTGGAAATGAAGAGGTAACAAAGGCAGTAAAGTTGATACACAAACAGGGAGCTCCCTCCCCGCTCCCTCCCTCTTGAGAAGTCTAGTCAGGTGTAGCAGGTGTGGCTAGGTTCAGCACCCAGTGCCCTAATTAACTCCTGGTGACAGTTTCTAGCTTGTGCCTTATCACCTTGGGTCTCTTGTCTTTATCAGAACCAAAGGTTGATTGGAGGCTCTGGCCAGGGCTCAAAGCAGCTCCAGTTCTACAGAGCATTTACGACCACAGTAGACGAATAACACTCTCTCTCTCCCTCTCTCTCTCTCTCTCTCTCTCTCTCTCTCTCCCTCCCTCTCTTCCTCCCTCCCTCCCTCCCTCCCTCCCAGATGCAGCTGCCTTCCAGAAGCTTGTGCTGGCTCCTCACCTCTATCACTCCCTTAGAGGACCATGCCGCTCTGGCCACTGGAAAACAGCAGGGCCCAGGCTCAGCTGGCTGGGACCCAGCTTCCTGATGTCTACTGTCAGCATCCCACAAGGGTTCCCTCAAAGGGTTCACGGACCTACCAGAAGCATCCAAACTATCCCCGGTGCATGCTCCTCAGCCTCTCTTACTAGGACAAAGTTTCCTGGCCTTATCAGCTGAGAGGTAGAATATTAATCTGGCCATCTCTGCCCTAGCCCTGACCCCTGATGGCCACTCCTCTGCAGAGGATAGGTGTTGATGCCTCCAGATGGCTGAGGTAGGTAGAGGACCTGAGTCAGACCTTTCCTGTCCCCTCAGATTCCTGTTTAGGCCTTTGGGGACAGAAGCCTAGAACCTGTTAGCAGAGAATACCTGAGTGTTCTTCCTTGCTCAGCCAGGCTCTCCAGCCTCAGTCCTATGGCAATTCCCTACACCCCAGATCTCACTGGCACCACCACAGGCTATGTGGACTTCGAACTGTGGCCAGATCTTTGTTCCTCTGAGACTTGGCCCCTGAGCAAAGTGATACCTCCTCTCCTTCCACATAGATCCAGACCCTGGGCAGAATTTATTTGTTTTTGTACCCATTGAGCCCCACCCATAGCCCTTGGCTTCTGGTCCAGAGATCACCTGGAGAGGCAGGGGTGCCTTGCAGGGATGTCCTAGATACCTCAGCAGAGGCAGGTTCCTCTTCTTGATAGGAGTGTGTGTGTGTGTGTGTGTGTGCCCAATACCTACAACACGCTCCTGAGACATTCACTGTATGAAGCTACACTGTCCGTACACCAGGCGGTTGCCTTTATGGCCAAGCATAAAAGGTAATCATTGACCACTCAGATGCCACCCTGCGTGTCAGAGCCACCCAACCTCGACCCTGCTAGGCCCTGGATTACTTTACAGTCACATAAAAGGAGCCTCCAGACTGTTCCCTGAGGACTTTGGCCCTCAGAGGGAATGGTTCCTTGGACACAACCCTTTCCTATAGAGAGGAGACCCATGCCTTTTATCAAACACTGAGATTGTCTCAGCATAGCTCACTGAGCCACACGACCTATCTACACCTGCCTTCTACCACCTGCCTCTTCCAAAGGGAGCCTACAGAAGCTCAGACCCACCCAGCAGGGCCCTGCCTACCTTGGAGCTTAGGCAGAGCCAGGAAGTATTGCTTTCCTTTGCATGGTGTGTCTCATTGAGTCCTTGCTGACCTGTGCAGTAGGCACAAACATGATGCCCATTTCACAGACAGAAAAGCCTGAGAGGTCAAGTGACTTGCCTCTATCACACAGCTTTGAAAGAGCCAACCCTGACAATAACATGGTTTCCAAACTCATCTACATACTGCTACAATCAAAACCAACTCTTAGCTGCGCTTTAATACGTTTGTACTCATAAAGCATAAAGCTGCGACCAAAAGTCTGTGTATCCTGTATCAGTAAATGCCAGCACCCCAGTGCTGATGCTCAAACCAGGTCAAACCAACTCAACACTCTTCCCAAGTCTGCAGGGGAACTCTGAGGGAAGACAGGCAGGTGCCATGCTATGAAAGGACATTCCCATAGAACAACTGACTGGAGCAAACCTCAACTGGTATAGAAAGGCAGGGAGTGCTTGGCCCAGGAGAAACCCTGGGGACTAGTGTGACCAGAGACTTTCAGCAGAGGCTAATGCTGTCTCCTGATAGTGTCAGACCTTGTCTAGACTGTTGCTGGGAGTCACAGAGAGTTCATGACCAGAAGCATGACTTTACCAGAGCTAGGTTCCAGAAACTTCTCTCTGGCTGCAGAGAAGAGTATGGAGTGCAATAATAGATTAGTAGTATTTCCCAAGCTCCTGGAGCGGAAGTGCATAAGACCGAAGGCTGGTTAGGAAAACTTCCCCTCTGGCTCTAAGCATCCACACTGTGTTTAGCAGCTGCCCAACCCTGGTGGGCTCTGCTATCTCAGTGGCCTTGGTTTCTCATCTATACAAGGAGAGACAACAGTCCATAGCCTATAGCTACCAGGAAGAACTGCTCTGGGGCCTGCTTCCTACCCAGGACACAGCAGATACTGGAGGTTTTCCTACTTATTGAGATGCACCACGCCCTTCACTCTGCCCAACCCTTCATATCCAGGTCATTCTGAGCACCAAAATTCTTTCTGCTTTCTCCTCCAGGCTTGCCTAGATCTGGAGAGCAGAGCCCCAGTTGTCACCACGGACAGATCTCTGTCTAGTCTAAGATTCAAGGTCAAAAAAAAGCCTTCCATGGGGCTGGGAGCATGGCCCCCTTGGTAGAGTGCTTATACAACATAAACAAAGCCCTGGGTTCAATCTCCAGTACTGAATAAGCCTTGAAGGAAGGTGCTCACCTGCAATCCCAAACTAGGGGGGCAGAGGCAGGAAGACCTGAAGTTCAAGGTCACTGTCCGCTGTAAATCAAGCACAGGCCAATCTGGCAACTTGAGTTTCACACTGGGAACCTAAGTAAAGGTAGAAAAAACTAATTCCAAAGTTGTCTTCTCACCTTCAAACATGGCATCTCATACACACACACTGTATACAGAGACAAACACACAACTCAATTCCTTGTGAATTTCAGCACACAGGAATGCACACAGCACACAGGGTGTTCTTCACTTGGCCCCTCAGCTCAGAGTGAGGAAGGGGAGGACCTTGGGTGACATTAAGCAAAGGGTTAGAGAAAGATGATAGAGAAATGGGAAGTTGGAGAAAGACCAGGGAGACTTAAACTGAGCGGGTAGATACCGTCCAGGAGTGAGGGGCCGGGGCCAGTGAGAAAAAGGAACACAGATTGGTGGCCTCCCGCTTACCCATACCTCAGTTTCCCACCAGTTTAAAGAAGTTAATGTGAGCCTGAAAGTCACAAGGCTGCTGTAGGCATGAGTGAGCTTGTAATAGAAACTAGCACAGGCTTGACCCCAAGGTGCTAAGTAGTCAGAGCCCTGCCCTGCCCGCTAAGCCAGAGGCTGGGCTTTCACTCGAGCTAGGGTAGGGTGTGGTCTGGTCAACAATCTTTACTGTCTTGGACAATGTGATCTGCAGAGGTGGGGACAGATGTGTCCAGGAGAGTGCTGAAGAAAAGCTGCTACCTTGCAAAGCCCAAGAAGATCCTGTCTGGCCTTCTGAGCCCTGCCGACTTCCCTGTGGTCTGTCTCTTAAGACTTTCTGGGGCACATGCTGGCTTTCAGAATGGAGGTCCCAGAGACAAGAAAAAAAGCAATCTAGGAGCCCCCAGGCTTGCTGGCTTACCACTTAGAAGAAAAGCAATGGTTCAGAAAATAAAGGGTAAGGGCCAAGCATAGGCAGGAAGGAGCAGGAGCCTGCATGCTATAGGGTCAGAGGGCTGTGGGGTGCACTGCACACTAGAACTGTGTCCACAGGCTGGACCAGTGACGGTGAAGCAGGTGTGTAACAATGAGGACGCTTCAGAGAGGAACAGTGACTGAGCTGTGTGTGGCCTGGGGAACTGAGATTAGGGATAAACAGAAGTACCAAGGGGCCATGTCTGGTCAGCAGCCATGGGTGGGACAGTTCCGACACCCGGGTAGTTGTGACAAATGTCAGACAGACACTGGGATCCAACATGCTGAGTTCACTGGAGCCACCACCACCAAGTCCAGAGACCTGGAGTTGAGGCAGCTTCAACCTGCCTGGGGCTAGTTCCCCACCACCACCACCACAAGCTTTGGGCCCCAACTGTGTTGGCAAATGGGCCCTTCCTCCACCCCATGGAACTGAGCCGTGACATTGTAGAGCTGGAAGTGAGTCATAGAGTTCTTTCCTTCCTTCTCTTCCTCCCCTGCGCTTGCAGCAGACACCCCTCCATTTCCATTCCCTCAGCCCTCACACCTCAGCTTTTAAAACCTATAAACTATATATAAGTGGCCAGCAACATAAATGCCCGATCCAGGCCGGGGGTACTGAGGAGCTGAAGAGGGCCCTGAATGTGGGGTCTGTATACAGTGGGAGGCAGCCTGGGACACAGCAGATGTCTAATCCTGTGAGCTTAGTAGGGACCTGAGACATGTCTGTCTGGGAGGTTTGTTTGGGGTTTTGTTCACTGTTGGAACTGATACCGGTACTTTTGTCACATGCTCTACTAGTGAAGGGACTGTGTGAGTAGCAAGGGTGTATGGGTCCCAGGTGTGCCCTCGTGACCATCTGAGTAGTGAGCATGGAAGGAGGTGGTTGCCCTGCATGGTGCAGGGGACCCTTACAGTGTTTCTGTCCCTGGGAAAGGAAGGGGGTGGAGACACAGGGCTAGGGGTCTGTAGCTGGACAGCCTGCCTTGGCCTTTGGTTCTGCAGGATGTGAGCGGGCTGTTCTTGGATTGAGCCCAGCATCACACCCTCCAGTCTGTTTCCCGCAGCAAGGCCAGAGTGTCAGTTAGAGGCTGGGGTTAGAGTCTGTGTCACTTTCCCAGGGGACTTCAGCAGGTAGGGAAGCTCATATCATATCCTGAGGTTCCTGCAGCCACCCACCCCCATCAGTCCTCCCTCATCAGAGCTCAGCTGGAGAGAAGAGTGACCAGAAATATGGGACACAATCACCATCCAACAAGACCTTTCTCCTCCCTGCCTCAGTCTCCCCCAAGTGGAAAAGCAGGACAATGGGGAGATCATCATTGGAGACATGTACATGAAGCATTTTGCTACATGTATGCAAGGTGAGTGATGTGGCCCTGTCTTTTCTTTCTATTATAGTCTAAAGTATCTACACACAATGTCCAGAGTCACTAGGTGACCTGCTGTCATCCTGAGGTTTCAAGACATACAGGAAACCCCAAAAAGCCTACAGTGTTAAAGAATCACAGCCAGAGCATCCCTGTTTCCATCTGAGGGCCCTGTCCTCCCTTAGATCTATAGATATTAGATCTTAGATCTATAGACAGATCTTAGCTATCTGGAGTCCTTGCCCCAGGGAGCTGAGCCCAGCAGATGAGCTCTCTCTCCTTTTACACCCTATCCCCAAAGAAAGAATTCCATCAGAGACTCCCTGGCTGAGGGCTGCAGGTCTTTGGGTTATCTCCAGGAGGTACTGACAGGTGGGCAACCCAGGCTTGAACTTGTCTATAGATGAAATGGAATTCTTAAAAACTCATGGCAGGCCTGGGGGAGGCAGAGAGGGGCTCAAGGAAGCTTGCTGGGCCCTGGCAGGGTCTGTCTGTGGGATGTGTAACATCTGTCTGTCTGTCATCCACTGATCTGAGGAAGACCACCAGAGGCCCTCTAAGGATGAAAGCCCAGGGTGACAGGGGCTAGACTCCATGGACCAGAGCACAGCATAACCTTGTCCCTGGAGGCTCCCCTCCTGGAGTGGTGGCTGGGGTTTGGGCAGACGTTGGGTCTGAGTTCTTTCACTCTTCAATGCTGGCCTCCTGATCTGTCAGTGTTCCTCAGAAGGCCATCTTTCACCTCAGCCCCAGGGGCTGGCAGCAGGCCGACTGATGGAGCCACCCCTATCATGAACTCTGGAGGGAGCCCTCTCTGGGACTCTCTAGCCTTCCAAATATGACTGCTGCCTTCTCCTGGGATTTTGCCCAGGGTACCTGGGGGTCTTTGGAACAATGCCAGACACTCCCCAGGTTCAAGCATCCCTGGGTCCCAACATTGCCAGAATAGTGGCAACTCCAAGGTCAGGTCTGAATTCTGAATTCCGGGGGTAGTCTCAGCCCAGAAGGAGCCGCTCTCCCCATGCACTGCCCATCCATAAAGGGCATTTGTGCCCAGGCAACACCCTCCCACCTGGGGCTGCTGCTCACACAGTAAGGCAGTGAGAGGCAGCAGTGAGAGGACAAACATGCCTGTGTGAGCCTGGCTGAGGAGCAGAGGAAGCACGGCTGGGGCAAAGTGTTAATGGCCTCCTTCCTGCCCAGCCTGAGCCAGCTCTCCCAGACTCGTTCCTTCTCCCCAGAAATGCCTCTTCCTCTGGGTCCCAGCACGCTCCCTCCACGTCCCTGGCTGCAGATCTGTCCTACTTTGACAAACATCCCACTCAGCCCTTGGGTTTATGGCTTTGCCTAGCGCCTTCCTTTATGTGGTTGGGAACCTGTACTGTGGGCCTGGCAGCTGGGGATGGGGGCTGGGTCCGGCCAGCAAACCACAAGAGGAGGGTTGGGTGGACAACGTGGAGAGACACACTTACTGGGCCAAGCCGTGTTCAAGGACAGAAGGGGGAATCCCAAGAAGGTGCTTAGCCTGAAGGGCAGAGGGGACACGGGAGACCATTCCCGAAGAGGACAGCAAGTAGCAGTGAAGCTGTGGTCACCGTGGGTTGGTTTGCTTGCTTGCTTTGAGATAGAGTCTTGCATATTCCAGGCTGGGCTGGAACTCACTATGATAGCCAAAGATGACCTTGAACTTCTGGTCCTACCGTCTCTACCTCCCAAGTGCTGAGATTACAGGCATGTAGCACCACATCTGGTTTTATTCTGTGTGGGGAATCAAACCCAAGGCTTCGGACATGCTCCATACATGCTTGTACCAACTGAATGACACATTCAGCCCTTTGGTTTGTTTTGAGGTATAATGTTTGTCAAGTACCTACTGTCTCATGAATTCTCTTTTTTTCGAGACAGGGTTTCTCTGTATAGCCCTGACTGTCCTGGAACTCACTTTGTAGACCAGGCTGTCCTCGAACTCAGAAATCCACCTGCCTCTGCCTCCCGAGTGCTGGGATTAAAGGCGTGCGCCACCACTGCCCGGCTGTCTCATGAATTCTTTATCTCGTGTCCACAAAGACTTGTAAGTAGAATCAATACCATTTTACAGATGACAACACAATACTAGGGCCTGGCGACGTGCAGGAGGACATGTGTGTGGTAGACGTGCACACTGTAGAGCTGGTTGGTGGCTGAACAAGCTCTCAAGCCCAGGCAGGTGGCTGAGGAAGTGCACGGTGCTGGAGAAAAGCCACCACGTTGTTCAGTCTTGTCAGGAATTGTAAAGTGATCAGATTTGGGCCTCAGACTGTTGGCTCAGTGTTCCCGGAAGGCTGATAAAGGCTCATCCTATTCCAGAACTATCTATACCCTTTGACATCCCAGGGTCCCTGGGAGACTTGAGTCTCTTAACTATCCGTATCTTCCATGCTAATGTCTGCCACACAGGGTCTAACATGTTCAATGGACATAGAAGTTACTGAATAGAATAAACACTCTAGGGCAGGGGATGTGGCTCAGTTAGTGGGGTGCTTGCCTACTATACATAAAGCCCTGGGTTTGGTCCCCAGTATTACATAAACCAGGCTTGGTGGTGTATGCCTGAAATCCCAGCTCTCAAGAGGTAGAGACAGGACAAGAAAAAGTTCAAGGCCAGCCTCATCTACATAGGGAATTTGAGGCTAGACTAGGCTTTATATGTGACAGTAACTCAAAAATAACCAAATGTACCACACTCCAAATGCGTTACTTACTTTGTAATTTGTACACATCTATCTTGCAGGATTTCAGATCAAGCTGCTATTCAAGGGACTGCCATATTTGCTATAAAAGAGGATTTTTAGTTTAAAGACCCAGGAACCACTTTGCAGACCAAGATACTGAGATAACACTTGGGGCCAAGTTTCAGAGTAAGATGGGGGTACAGTAGGGACAACCAGAGCACCTGGGGCTCCTTCTGTGTCAGGACAGTGAAGTCCTTCACTCCCAGGAAGGAAGCAGCCTAGTTGTGGTGGCACATGCCTGTAATCTCACACCAAGAAGGTAGGAGAAGCCATGCAGGCTTAAGGCCAGGCTGGACAGCAAGAAGCAGGAGGGGGGAGGGGTGTTCTAGCACTAGGAAGCAGAGGCAGGAGAATCCACCTAAGTTCAAGACCAGGCTAATCTCCATATAGAGCCCCAGGCCAGCTAGGCAAAAAGCAAGACAAGGTAGGAGAGAAGAGCAGATATGGGGGGGGGGGGGGCGGGGGGGGGGGGGGGGGTAGTGGTGGTGGTGGTGGGGGTTGTCTCTGTCAGGAGGGAGGAGGTGGAGGCATGGAGCATCAGAGACTAGGGGCTGTCGGGAACAAGCTCATCCTGTCTTTCAACAGAGCAAGGACAATTCCAGGAACCAAGCAGCCTCTGGACTCAGCTGCTGTCTCTCCTATTTCTCAAGTTTTGTAGGAGCCTAACATGGCCAGGCCAGCGTTGACAGGTCTGCTGTGGAAGGAATCAGCCTTGTATGAAAAGAGGAGAGGAACCACGGCTTGCTCTCTCCTCTGTGCACTGGACCAAAGGTTTAGAAAAGCAAAGGAGGAAGCCTTCTGAAACACCTACTGCATGGCCAGTGCAGTCTTTCGTGTTTTCAACTTCATTTTTTGTGGTTTTTGGTTTTTTATGTTTTTGGGGGGGAGAATGGGGGGTTTAACCCTTGACAACCTTGTAAAGAGAATCTGAGGACACCCATTTTTACACACAGGGCTCAGAAAAGTCAAAGCAATTCAAAGGTAAAGGCAGCCCCTCTAATCAGTGGGGCCTGATCCTGGAAGTAGGGGCCTCGCTGGGGGCGGGGCGAGAGGAGGTGTGGGCTTGGCAGGGGAACATCCTCCTGCCTGCCTTTATTGTTCACAGAACCGAAAAAGTGCTGATTGCTTTCCTTCCTGTCTTTAAGAAAACAACAGAATCAAAACAAACAGAGAAGGGGAACTCCCCTCCACAGGTCCCTGCCAGAAAGAAAAGGAAGCTGTCCTGCCGGTGGCGGTGGCGACCTGCGCTACTTCATGCTGGGACAGAGGCTGCTAAGCCAGCTAAGCCAGCACCCACACTAAACCCCAGGGCTGCCCTGTACCCTACATACTGAGTCTGGTCTTAGCTCACCTCCAAGGGAGGACCCAGGCACACAAGAGGCAGCTGAAGCTCCCGGGAAAAGCTTTGTAAGGCGGGGGCCGGGATGAAACGGAAGTGCACAAGTCCAAGATCTAAAACAAACGGCTCTGGAAATAACTCCCGGTTATCACTTGGGGCTCTCAGCCTCCACCTCATTTTTTAATGCCAGAACTACCCACACTTAATGAACTTAGAAAAGTTCATTAAGTCACCCCCCAAGGTCCTGTCCTCCCTGTCCTGGGCTTGCCTGTGTGTGTCTCGATGACCTTGCCAACAAAGTCTAGAACAGCCACAGAGCTCCTGGTAATGTAAGATACCCCTTACCTTATCCAGATCTCTCCTACTTGGCTCTTTTAGTCCCAGATAGCTTGTGGTAACTGGTTGTCTAAAGTGAATGACAGAGTGATTTCTGCCCCTCTGGACAGAGGTCTGAGGCCTTAAAAGGCAGGGGTGTCACCATTACTAAGCCCACAGTGACTATGTTTTCACCGTACAGGTCCACTGGGTCGGCCTCTGCTTTAACAGATACTCTTAAGGCCATCTGCGCCTGTTGAAAGCTTTAGTTCAATTAAGGAATTTGTCTGTGGTCTGGCTTCACAGTGAGTTGGTAGCTTCGAGAATAGTTATTCTCCACTGAGGCTAATTAGTCTCGGAAACGGTAAGTGACTAGTGCATTCCGCACTCAGGCCTGTACCTGCTCCTTTGGGAAATGTTAGCTGTCTCCCAGGGCCTGGGAGAACCGCTGGCGTGGTGGAGTGGAATCCAAAGGGGAACTGCTCGGAGGCTGGACCAGGGAGAGCAGCGAAGTGATGTCTCTTGATGTTGCTGTCTTTGGACCAACTGCTGCTCCCGACCGCCAGCTGGCTCGTTCCTGTCCCAGGTCCTGCACTTAATGTTCCTGGGTTAGCATCAGCCGAATGAATGGCCACTACCTGAGCTTCCCTGGCAGCGGATAGCCAGAGGTCAGAGGTTAAAGAGGGGGTTGCTCTCTGAAGACCAGGCCAGAGCAGGGCTGAAGCTGGGTCTTCTGGCCTCTGCACAATCTCTTCCTTGGCACCCTCACGGCCTGCGGTCACTGTTACTAGTTCTCATGTAATATTCAAACCTCACCCCCCTTCCTGATCTCTTATCAAAGCACAGGTCAGCCCGAGCCCCGCTCTCCTCCAAAGTTTTTGCTGGTTCCCCATTGCTCAGTGGATAAATTCTGGTCCTGGGGATTAAGGGTTTCTTGGATCCCAATCCCTGTCCTGCAGCTGGATGAGCACAGTGTAGGAGGGCAGATGTGCTGGGTTAGTTGCCTTTCATGTCGCTGACTTCCCAAAGGCCCAGTTCCAGTCTCTGCAGGCACCTGTCTTTCTCTCTTCGGTCTCTCCTGAGTATGTGACTCTAGGTCCTTGCATATACTGAGCAAGCCACCCTGGAAGCTGTATCCTGGGTAGCTCTGACCTGGAACTTGATATAGACCAAGCTGGCTTCACACTCACAGATATCCATCTGCCTCTGCCTCCAGTGCTGGATTAGACATGTGTACCACCCACCAAGTCTGGCTTCATGGTCTTAGACAGGGTCTAAGTTTCCCAAGCTGACCCTGAATCCTCCTGCCTCAGCCTCCCAGATAGCCCAAGCCTAGCTAAGACCCAGCTCTCTCTACCACCTCTAGAAAACCTCCTGACTCTCAGGCCCCTCAGCATCCTCCCTGCACACGGGACAGATAAGGCTTTGTCAGGTCAGGGCTCTATTGTAGAGCCTTATCTGTTCTCACAGCTGGCTCCCCAGATCCCTGGCCTCCCAACTGCCTCATCTCTGGAGTCTGACTCAGTGGTGTCCCAGGAAGCTTTGCATGACTGAATCAATTTGCTCTGTAACTTCCAGTCAATTCACTCTGCCCTGCTGTGGCCAAGAGAACATTCTCTCCTGGGTAACTGGGAAGAAGTGGCTGGCCTAATGGGGGGGGGGGTGCTGGGCAGGAGACCACTGGGGTGGTTTGTGGCACCTGCTATGGTCTAAAAGATTCACCGGGAGTATCCACATCGACTCATGAGTAGATGCTGTGCTAGGCATTTGTACTCTATCCTCATGTGGCTCTGATGGAGACCCTGGGACTACATGGAAATGCATGGGACCTTGACAATGGAAATGATTATAATTATTTATTATATAAAATATTTATATTATCGTTGTTGTTGGATTTCGAGACATGGTTGTGAACTTGCTTTGTAAGTCAGCCTGGTCTCAAACTTACACCTGCCTCTGCCTCCCCAAATGCTAGGATTAAAAGAGCACCCCCAGCACCCAGCTTGGAAATCTTATTAAGAAGTCTGTGTGCGGGTGTATTTCACAGGTAAGGCACTTCAGCTTGCGTGGGATCCTACAATCCATCCCCAGCACCTAAGGAAGTAAATAAATAAACAAATAAATACATATAAACAGGAAGTCTGGTTCCCATTTAGGGACTGGTGCCGGTGACCCTCCTACAGGACCTGTCCTTCTCTCCGTGATCTCCAGCTGTCACCCACTGCCCCACTCAAGTCCCACCTCAACTAAAGGGGCTTCAAGCACCACCCAGCAGAGCCTGGGACTGGGGCCCAGGATGAATTCTGGCTAGCCACCCACCTCCAACTGCGGTGTTGGCACAGGCAGCTAGGTTTCAGGTTTCAGTGTTTTCCTGTCTAGGGCACTCTCTGTTTTTCAGTACTTTACCTATCACAGCCAAATAACAGAAAAAGGAAATCGGTTGAACCTCCTAAAGACAAGGTTGGGAGGGGGAGGGGATGTTGGGCGGAGGGCAGGGCAAGTGGGAAGGCTAGCTTGGGAAAAGCTGGAGGCCAGGTTGCTGGGTACCACTCCTCCTCCCTTCCCAGGCTGACTCACACCCCCTTCTACTTCCAGGGCTGACTCATTGTTTCCCTACAAACAGCAGACCTGCCAGGCCCCACTTCTTAATGAACAGCCCTGGAGCCTGCTGGATGCCATCCTGGCCTCCCAGCAGCTGGGCCAGGCCCAGAGCAACTGAGTTATCTCTGCCTGCACCCACTTCATGAGGGACAGCCGCTTGTTCCCTCCAGGGACCAAGCCCTGCACAAGAGAAGAGAGGGGCGTGGGCAAGGTAGTGTCCTTTGAGCAGCCGCCTAAGCTCAGATGTCTCAAAGATTGGGGGTAGGGGGTGACCAAGCAAGTCCCAGGCTCCCCATCTGTAAAATGTTGGAAGAATAATCCCACATTTTAGCGGTGTTTGGTGAATCAGTAACTTCACCTTTATTCCTTTGCATGTGCAGTGCGCGGGCGAGCGTGTGTGTTGTTCAGATTAAACCTTGTGTTCTGCACCCTGGGCTACATCCTTGACCCTAAGGGTAACTAACTTTTTTTTTTGAGACTTAGGTCTCATGCAGCCCATGGAGTCCAGAATGGCCTTGACTTCCTAATCCTCCCCGGTCCCACGTCCCAGCGCGCTGGGACTACAGAATTACATCACCACCCCCAGTTTTAGTGCTATTCATTTTTAAAAGAGCTTTATGTAACTGTGTCACAGTTGGGGGGAAAAAAGGTGTGTGGGGAGCTAGTGTGAAATAAAACACACCCAGAACCCAGGACGGGATCAGAGGGGATATTTGGCTTCGGGGTGGGGTGAGGGGCTCCTCCAGGTCCCAGCAGGCCCAGCTCCTTCCCTGGCACCCCTCAGGGAGAGCATTGACGGTTCCCAGCAGGATCTGCCCGGACCCCTAAACCCCTTTTCTCATGGAAGCTGTGCTGGGCAATCCTCTGGGGAGCTAGGCGCCAGCTCCAGCTGATAACCTGCCCACCTGGGCCACTGCTTAAGAGGCTTTGGGTTACCATCCAGAGTTTTCAAAACGATGGGCCCACGGGGATGAAGTGGTGGGGGAGGGGAGCCCAGTTGCAGCCCCCACCTCACCCTAACAGTGAGTCCAGGCTCACTGTGTTCTCATCTGAATTGGTGGTCTAAACCAGGTGTGTTGGCCTGGCATGGCCAAGAACCAGAGTCCAACCCCTAGGATCATCAAGAAAGGAAGGGAAACAAATCAGTGGAATTAGGATCTGATTTCTCCGGCTGGGTTGTAGATTTGAATTGGGCTGGACGGTTCTGGCAAGTTAGCTCCCGTCTCTGACCCTCCACTTCCTTGTTTCTATTAAGAGAAGAATCCTTGCCTTGAACATTTGGACAAAGAAGGCACCCCAGGCACCGCTGAGTGGCTAGCCCAGTGTGGAAACTGGCTTCTTCAGCATCAGCAGGCTTCTCTCCCGTCCTCACACCCTAGCCATGCAGCTCTGTGCCTTCGCCCTCACCCTCAGGCCCTGCACAGGTCATGCTTTGGTGTTTGTGTCCCCTCGTCTTAGCCTGACCCATTCACAGTGGCTCTGCCCACCTGCTTTATCGTTTGACTGAGTCTTGGGCCTGAAAGGCCTGGCTTCTCAGCCTTTCTGTATGGCTCGCTTCATGGGGCCCATACTACAGAAGCTAACAATGCTCAGTTGGTTACTTATTTACACCTTTTTTGACTTTATGGGTGTTTTGCCAGAATGTATGTCTGTGTACCATATGCATGCCCAGTACCTTCAGAAGCAGAGAGGGTATCAGATTCCCTGAATTACAGACAGTTGTAAGCCACCATGCAGGTGTTAGGAATCAAAACCAGGTCTTCTACAAAACTAGCCAGTGCTCTTAATTGCTGAGCCATCCCTTCAACCCCAAGACCTATTTTTAAACTTTATTTTGGAGATAAGGTCTCACCCACTGTGTAGCCCTGACTGTTCTAGAACTTGCTCTGTAGACCAGGGTAGCTTTTAAACTCAAAGAGATCTACTGCCTCTACCTCTCCAGTGCTGGGATTAAAAGTGTGTGTGTGTGTGTGTGTCTGTATGTGTGTCTGTGTGTGACTGTGTGTGTCTGTGTGTATGTGTGTGACTGTGTGTGTGTGTGTGTGTAGGTGCCAGAGGAGGCCAGAGAAACATGGTTGTGAACTTCCGAGTGTGAGAGCTAGGAACTGTACTTGGGTCCATGCAAGAGCAGTAGACCTCTTAACTACTGAGCCATCTCACCAGTCCAACAATGGTCAATTTAGGGCCCCACAGATTAGGATGATGTCTGGGCCTCTCTGCTGACTATCAGTGTGATCCCACACAAGTCCTGAGTCATCTCACGCCTCCCTGAGGGCTGTGGTAAATGGTGCAAGGAGACCCAGCACGTCCAGGCAAGGAGCTATGAGGGTGGGCTTGGTCAGCTGCACCCTCTCTCACAAGAGATCGGAAACCCCTACTGGCCTTAAGCAAAGCAGAAGTCCTTCGTACCTTCTGACAGCTCCCTCCAGCCAATGAAGAACTTAGCACCAAGCCAAATGCTCTTGAGCAGTGCATCCAAGTCACAGCTGCCTAGGACAGCTCTATGTGACCGGAGTAGGGTGGCCTTGAAGAGAGTTTCCTGAGAATCCCCCCTCACCTGTTCCAGGTGAGGGCCAGTGCCACAGAGCTTCCCTGGCTTTAATCAGTGTCCTTTCTGTACAGTGGAGGGCCTGTCCAATGTCCTTCAGAGTGCCCTGGGGACAAATTAAGGGAACAAATGCACTCAGAGGATGAGGGGGTTTGATGTCAAACCAAACGACCAGATAGAAGTTTACCATTTGCTGTCCTCTGGAGACTCCAGCTTAAAGAGAGGGCTCTCGGTGCCGAGTATACACATGTAGCATCTCGGAAAGTAAAGAGACCGCTGCCCAGAGTCTAACTCTGCTCATGCTAAACCTACACTTGGTCTTGCTCTGTGGCTAGGACGGAGCCTGGGGAAGGCATGGCAGAGATACAGGGCCTCCCAGCCATGACCATTCCTTGGCCAGACTGTGGAGTGAATCCTGATCCCAAAGAAGCGGTAATTCCCGGTAACGGCCATCTAAGGCCTCTATCTGAGTCACGGAGTCTTGAAGACCCCAGATCAGGCAAGCTCTGGTGGTGGGGCTACATGGGAGAAAGGAGAGCAATGGGAATTCCTCCCAAGCTGCGGTGGCAGCTTCTGGAAGACCCAGGAAGAGGCCACTTCCCCAGACCATGGAGATCCCACTGGAAACAGTGGGAGAAGAAATCTCCAAGGCCTAAACCCTCTGGAAGGGGGGGGGGGGAAGGGAAGGGCGCAGAGACTCTATCTGAAGAGGCAGGGAAGGTCTGAGCTTCCCCAGATCAAAGCAGGCTCCCCAGTCTTTGATTCTCAAACAAGCCCTGTAGGAGGGTGCCTCAGGAATTGGAGAGCACTGGCCTTGGGGCCCAGGGAAAGTAGTGAGAGAGTGGTCCTGGCCAGCTCTCTTTCTGCATAACAGCTTGGCTGCCTAACAAAAGGGCCATCCTTAAAAAGGCCTATAGGGTTGTTAAAAGCTTCCTGGTAATGGTTTAATTGGGGGCGATTTAAAGTGTCCCCCTCGGGAAGGCTAGCCCTTCAAAGGCTAGGCAGGCCTGGCTCTCCTGTCCTCAGCATCCACGGTCCCCCAGAGCTGGGCCTGTCCCTCCCCCAGCTCCCTGCAGACCTGGCAAGTCAGTGGACAGACCCTTTGGCCAGCCTGTCTGAGAGGATTCCGTCTTGGCCCCTGGCTCAACAGCACCATTTGTTCACACAGTTTGGCCTCCTAGCTGGGTCTGGAGCCTGAGGAAAAGAGAGAAGGCTGAGCTAGACACACACAGGAGTTGGGGCCACTCAAAACACCTTGGTTGTCTCCCCTTTGCCACCCCCTTACGCCCACTCTCCTCCCTCTGTCACTGTTTGGAACTTCATGGCCACTGCTGGGGGTCTCATCTCCATGGTAGCCCTTAGCCTTCCTGACATGACATCTGCTGAGCACACTAACTGGATGGTCTTGATAAGTCAGAAGTGACCAGACGTGGACCAGACCTGTGGAGAGGGAGATAAGAGAAGAGGCAAAAGCCTTAGGGTGTGAAGTGTGGAGTGGGGCTGTGTGGGAGAGGCAGGGTTTCTGGAAGCACAAAAGGCCTGGTGTTGGACTATGACCAGCTCTGTAGGATCATTGACCAACACTGATGTCAACAGCAATACCACACCCAGCCTCATGAACAGGCCTTAGTCACTCAACCATCTCGGGGTCCTGGCACTCAGCCTAGAAGTGTCCTTCTGGAAGCACATGGACAAGTGTCACCCTTGGAGCTCGGCACATCTGATCTGTGCGGTGCTGTCTGAGGAATCGTCCCTGAAGGCACTCTCTTCTTACCTCTGGCCTTCCCAAGCCAGGGTGCCCTGCTACCCCTGCAAGCTGCCCCCCACTCCTGCTGTGAGCTTTTGTCTAGGGAACAAGATGCCCATCTGAAAAGGGGCTGGGGACATGGGACATCTTCACCAGTTGGCAGGACTGAGTGTGGGGGTGTGCCCAGACCATGGTTATATTTTAAGCAAGCTGTGGTAGGCAGCCACTGTCAAAGGGGAACAGCCATAGTGGGGTGTACAGAGCCCCTGCTGAGAGAAGTCTCTTCTGGAAGGCTAGAAACAGAACCCCCCTCCCCAACACTGTGAATCTTCTGCCCATCCAAGCTTCCACGGGCACAGAGACCCTCTGGCAGAGGATCCAGCCCTATACTGGTCACCTCCATATGTATGTAGGTCCCTCCAGGGCAGATGCAGAGTACTGCCAGGCCATAGTGGTGGGAAGTCTGAGGCAGGAGCTTTCAGCCCCACATCCTACACTGCCTCATCTCCATTGCCTGCTCCCTCCGTTGTCCATCCTTCATCCATCCAGCCACTCCCAAAGTGACCACCCTTCCTTGGGTGCCCAGAACGAAGAGGGTTCCCTGGATGAAGGTCTTTCATCAGTAAGACCTAACAAGTGGTCCTGCTGTCTTAGGCCTTCCGAGTTTCCCGGAAATGTGGGAAAGGCCCAGACAAAGTTACCTTGTGATATTACTCCATATTCCGATCCTACTGGTTTCCTGAAGCAGTGGCCAAAGGCCACCATTAAATACCTCTTCTGGTTTCTCTTGCTACAGGGGGGAAGGTGGGGATGCTGGGGTTGCACCCAAGGAGCCTGGGGTGCATATGGCGGGTGCTGGGGAGAAGGACAAGGGAAGTGACCATGTGGTAGCCTCCCCACCTCTTGCTTGTCCTCTGCTTCCTGGGTCGCTGGGTCTGTGTTCTTTATCATCCTTATGCTACCCGAGTTGCTAGAGAAACCCCCCCTCCTCACCCATCCCAGCTCTGTGGAGATAAGGCAAGTCACCACCCCCAACCCCAGTCCTGAGAAGAAAGGGAGGAGCTTCAGCCTGACTCCTCCCCAGCCATGCGCCTCCACACCCTGGGCTATATACCCTTCAGAGAACGCTGCAGCAGCCCTTGGCTACTGCTCTCCCCCAAAGGTGAGAGTGGCGGGTACACAGTCCTGCGACCACATGACAGTAGACATGACAGAGGCTGAGAAATGACAGGCCTAAGGTCATCAGGCCAGAGACAGAAGGGTCTCAGTGGGTATGCCAGAGGAACCCTATGGAGGTATGCTCCAAGTCAGCTAGTCTATCTAGCCCATAGATGCAAGCCCTACTGGTCCTGAACCATTTGTCCAGCTCCATTGGAGGCCAAAGCCTTTGGTCCCTCTTGTTTCTGTCCCTGTCCCTGTCCCTCATGAGTAGCTGTCTCAGGTAGCCACTGTGACCACAGATCTTCCCATCCCCAGCCTTGTGTTGTCTCTTCCTGCCTCTGCTTGTCCCTCCTCAGGGAAGGGGTATTTCCCTCCTCTCTTGCTGGAGGGATCTAGCTAATCCTCCAAGGGGGTGTATGACACCTCCTCCTGGAAACCGCATTGAACATGCCAGTCAGAAAGGAACGTGCTGTCCTTCAATGTTCACCCTAACTGTGCGCTACAGCACCTGTGGCCTGGGGCAGCTGGTACTTTACTGTTGTCATTCCTGGTCTCTTTACACAGCCAGCAAAGCGCAGGCCTGGGGAGATGGCCCAGTGCTTAGGAACACTTGTTCTTCTTACAGAAGCCCAGGTCCACTTCTTCGCACCCACATGGTGGTCCACAACATCTGTAACTCCAGTCTGACACGGCCACCAGGCACATGTATGCTACATGTACATACATACAGGCAAAACACACATACACATGAAATAAGTTTAAAAAAAAAAATCTTTTTAAGAAGAAAGAAACAGGCAGAAAGGGATCAGCCCCAAGGCAACATAGCTGGAAATGGACAGACAGGATTTATGTTCTGGACTCTGCAGCTTGAGACAGCAATGGCCTGCCTGGTGGCATCTGCCATTCCTTTTGGACCTCTCACTGGGTCAATAGGCCCTTTTATTCCCTGTCTTGTCCACACTGGGCTAGAAGATCCTTTAAGTAAAGATCCTGTATAAGGCCTTGCTTCCCACCCAGAAACATTAGTGATCACAGACAGCTCCAAGCAACTCCCTGGCTTACACAGCCCACAGAGCCATGCTAGGAGGGCCACAGGGAAGGACAGGTTTCTGTTTCTATAGATCTTTAGCCTGATTTCTTAGGAGTCTCTGTCTGGCGTCTTTGTGCCTCTGTGAACCTGAGCTTGGGAAGTGGTCACTGATGAGGGCAGAGGGCTTAGGTCCCAGGAAGCTACTGAACACACCGGCTCCGGATCCCCCCTCCTTGAAGATCGGCTTTATAGCCCACCTCCTCCAAGGAGTCCCATCTGCCTCCCCTCCAAGGCTTGCCTCCCCCTTCCCCATTGAGGGATGTTCTGAGCCTCCTCACCCAGGCTCAGGAAGTGCTCAGGGTTGGGGTAAGAACACTCCTCCCCCCTGGCTGTGTGTGATGTACCCACTGCCCATGTGTACCTGCGTGTGGACTAACCAGAGCACGAGTCTTCTGCACCCTTGCAACAGGCTGTGTCTGGGGGCTCTGTGCCGTGCTTTGCGTCACGTGCTCCAGTGTGTACAGTTTCTATTATAAACGTGCTGCACATAACTCCTTCGGACCCCATTCATCTTTCGGAAACATCTCTCACTGACTCACCTCTGAAGCCTCTCTGGTCCTCAGCCACACTGTCCTTCCTCTTCATCCCTCCACCCAGTTAATCCTATGCCTCTGACCTGCTGACCTTCCTTCCTAACATTGCCTCTCTTGTTCTGGTTCAGCCCTGGAGCCTGGTCACCTTTGCTCCCCCCTAGGGCAGGAGGTGTTGACTGTTATTTTTTTTTTTTTCTCTTCCCATTAAACCCTGCAGCCTAGTTTGGGACCTGGGCAAACAGGCTCATTAATAACCATTTGATTACCCAAATTAAAATCGGCTCCACAGAGAAGAGCAACATCTGAATGGAAACATGGCTAGCTTTCTTCTTTCATCTTTGCGCCTTTTATGACTCTCTCCTCCCTATCTGCTTTCAACTTTGCACTTTTTATGGTGACTGCCCTTTTCTGTAGTTGGGAACCGTCTCTAAGCAGCTTGCCTGCTATCTCAGTCATCCGTCTAGAAAGCACTTCCTTGTATGCTCACATCTCCTGCAAATCTCATGACAATCCTTCAAGCTGCGAATGCATTTCCTCATTCTGAAGACAAAGAAACTGGAGGCTCAGAGAGGCTGTGGGACCTGCTTAAATTCACATGACCTGGGAGAAGACAGCAGGCATTGCTTGGATGGATACAACTCCCAACCACTGGCCACCTACAGGAGCCCCTGGGTTAGGGGATCTGAGGTTTCAAGGGGACTCTTTCTACTGTCTCCATGGAGGTTTCAAGGGGACTCTTTCTACTGTCTCCATGGTCTTAATTACCACAGAAAGCCACACCAGGCTCTCTAGGATCATGTGTGATTCCCGCCCAGCCAGCACCCCCAGCCTAGCCAGGAGAGGTAAAGAAATCTGTGGACATTGTTCCCAAGACCTGTGGTTACTGATCTAAGGACAGCCCCGTCCTTCCCAGCCAGCCAGAGAGTTAATGATTAAGGAGGGATTAAATATTAACCACCTGTGGCTGTGGCGTAATGTCTCAGTCTGTACCTGAGCCTATCTAAAAATACCTGCCCCTGCCGCGGGCCGGCCCCACAGAGGGCCTCTAATCCCCTGTGCCTGGCTACCTCCTCCTGAGCCACCCTATCTGGACCTGCCTTTAGTCACCTGGTCCCAGGCTATCTCATGCTTTCTCTCTGCATTCAGTTTACACCCAGCAGTTTCATAGCACACTTCGTACCACCTGAGGCACTCCTAGTGGCCTTTCTGGAAGAAGGGCCAGCTGCCACTTGTTCCTGGGAGGAGGAGGGTCAGTGGGTTACATTCCTTTGTGAGACCTGGTTTATCAGCATCCTTATCTCCTTTAATCTCTCTGATCTCCACATCCCAGGCCCGGGCACCCCAGGCTATAGGGACTGGCTATGTATTGCACTGAAGAATCACAGAAAAGCTCTTCTTGACCTTCTGGAAGGTAGGATCTGGATGGCTGCTTCCAGAGAGCTCCTCACATCAGCTCAGGGCCTGGGGTCTCTGTAGATCTCACTCCCCAGGTTTTCAGGTCTGAGAGACTCAGGGCTGCTCAGCTGCAGGAAGCTCCATCTGTTAGAAGGGTCCTTTGAAGTTCAATTGAGCAGCACCGGAACTCTCCACAGATTAGGGACAGGAACACCTGAGCCTGAGGCTGGCTGTGGGCCTGCTTCCCTGCAGCAGGCACTGCAGGGCAGGGTCCACGCAGCCTTTCTCTAGAAAAATGCCCTCTTATTCAAGTACTGACACTGCACTTTAGCTCTTACTCCTGCTCCCTGGGGAACCAGGCAGCCTCAACTCTCTCTCCACTTGAATCTATGCAGCGAACCTAGTTAAACTGACATTATGGATCATGTGTAGATAAAGAACTAAAGCAGATGGGGCCTGCAGGACTTAGCTACTTTCAAAGAGCCAAGGAGGAGCAGAGACTAGGCTGTCTGACTAGAAATCCCTAGGACATTTAAAATACTGAAGGTTGCGTGCTTTTAATCCCAGCACTCAGGAGGCAGAGGCAGGCGGATTTCTGAGTTCAAGGCCAGCCTGGTCTACAGAGTGAGTTCCAGGACAGCCAGGGCTACACAGAGAAACCTTGTCTTGAAAACAAACAAACAAACAAATAAATAAAATACTGAAAGTCTGTTTCTCCCACAGCTGCTACAAGCAGACTTGACTCTTCCCCAAGCCTAGTTTCCCAGGCCACCCCTGCATGAAGAGATGACACCAGCTCTCTATTGATAGTGCTTCTGGTCTCAGAGCCAAGCATGTGGCCCAAGGAGAGGCCATGTGGAGACCCAAGGGCTGCAGATGGAGGTCCCAAGTTCCTTGGCAGAAAGATTTTCCGCTTTCAGATCCTTCATTAATTCCTCCTGGATACTTCTAAAAGAACCTGAAAGATGGCTCAGCAGTTAAGAGGCTATTCAGAGTTTGGTTCCTGGCACTCATGACAGGCAGCTCCCAGGAGCTCAGCAGGAAGGGGGCTACACAACACCTCTGGCACAGACATGTACCAGTACACACAATTAACAGTGATAATAATACATCTTTACAAGGATCTCTGAGCCATTCGGTGATGATGCTTACCTTTAATCCCTGCAACTAGGGAGGCAGAGGCTGGTGAATCTCTGAGTTTAAGGCTAGCCTGGTCTACAAAGCAAGTTCTAAGACAGCCAGGATTACACAGAGAACTGAAAAAGAGGAGACTGACAACGACAAAGATGATGATGACAGCGAAGACAACTGCAAGGGGGGATGCCTCAATGGCAAGCCACCCTCCCCCCTTCCCGCCCCGTGAGCCACTCTAAGCAATGATGCTGAACAGAGGATAGTTTCCAGCCATCCCTGATGGGCTATCCTTATGGAGTCACAGTCTTCTCTCTGGGACTCAGAGCTGCCCCTCCCCCAGATTATTCTTGCAGCTTTAAGTTGCTCTCCTCTGCCCTGGCATCCAGACTTCTGTCTCCAGCCTCCTACGCACCCTGCCCTTGGCAGTGACCCCAAGGCTTCCCAGGCCTCAGGAACTGTTTACCAGCCATGCATAGTGTCCCTCTCCCACTCCCCTCTCCCCCTCCCCCATTCACCTTCTCCCTACTCACTATCACCAGGTCACATGTTCAGGTGGCTCAGGCGGAGCAGAGAGGAAAGCAATGTCTGAAGCTGTGTTGGTTTTTGTCAGAGATGTTGAACCTGATTTTGGTGTACGTTTGCATGGGCTTCTGGGGGAAGTTCCTCATTTCCCCAGAAGCACTGAGAGGTAATAGATTTGTGGTCCCCAGGGACATTGAGGCATGGCAGAGTCTGGGCCTGACATGCAGGAACAGAAATGAACAGAACATTGGGTCAGTGGGGAATGAGGGAGACACAGCAGCATTTAGCCTGTGTGGAGGAACCTTTGGGTGCCTTCTGGTGACGCGGGCCCCTCTTCTGGAGACCCATCTAGCTGCAGACTATTGCCTGGCCAGACTAGAGGTATCAGGCACGGAGTTTTCAAAGGTCAGAGCATGATAAGGTCAAGGAGGCTCTGTGCAGAAGGGGGTAGAGAGGAGGGAAGGACAAAGGGCCTGAACTCATGAGGTGAATGGAGGCCCAGTGCTGGCCGCCCTCTGGGCAGAGTCTCAGTTTAATGTCCATAGAACTGTAGACAAGACTCTAGGTGAGCAGAGCTCTGACTTGGCTCTATACCCTTATTGGATAACCTGGGCAAGACCCTTCTTTCTCTAGGCTCAGCCTTCTCTCTAGTAAATGAAGACTATGTCAGTGGCTTTCAGCAGGTCCTCACGGGCCTAAAACGGGATGCCACATGGCCCAGCCTCTCTTTCCTGTGGCTCAGGAGGAGTGTTTCATGTCTACCTACCTTCAGCTCAAGTCAGAGCGGTCCAGGTTTGGCATCACCTAACTAACCAGCCTTCTTCCCTGGTCTGAATATGCCAGCAGGGCCAGCTCGTCCCCATCACTTGGATTGCTCCAGTTTCTTTCCTTCCTTCACCAAGGTCCACACTGTGGTATACTAGTCCCTCTGAAAGGGCAACTTCATGGATGTGCTCACTGTGTAGGCTCTTGGGATCCCAAGCTCAGAAAAACACAGTGGCTGCCTAAATGCTCTGCAGATGCTGCTCCTTCAGCTTGCTAAGCAAGTGCCCTAATGCTGAGCAACATCCCACCCCCACCTGAAATTGAAAACGGGGAGCAAAGCCCCAAACATTTTGTGTCTTTTTATTCATACCTTTTAGTTGAAATTTTTAATTTTCTACACACAGATGTTTATAAATTACTTATATTTTGTTTATTTGTTTATTTATTTAGTTATATTTTGAGATCGGGTCTCATTATGCAGTCTTGGCTGTCCTGGAACTCACTCTGTAGACCAGTCTGGTGGGAACTCAAGAAATCCGCCTGCCTCTGATTCCCAGCTGCTGGGACTAAAGGCATCTTCTAATTCCCTGTTTTCCATTTAATGTGTTCACTCTATTTAGTAGTTCTCTCCCAGAACTTCTCCTAGGGTACACCTCCCTGTGGTGTCTTCACAGATACTTTGAGAAAATATGGCCCTGCTTGGCCAGTCTGACAGGCAGCCCATGGCAGAAGCAGAGAGGCCTTGAGCGCCACAGGCTCAGGCTTATGTCCATTGGGACAAAGGCACAGAACTGCCAGGAAGTGTAAAGAAGAAAAAGGGGCTTTCTTGGGAGATAGGGCTTCGCTAGAATGCCCCAGAACAGAGGCCAGGTACTAGCACAGGAAGGTCTTCATCACCAAGCAAACAGAACCACTGAGGGGCCTCAGGCAAGCACATTTTCACTCTCTCTTGCCAGAAAGAGGAGGCCATGTGGCTATTCTGGGACTAAAGAAATAGAAGCTGGGTCCACATGGCCACTGTCACCTGCAGAATGCTCATCTCAAGGCACCCTTGTGGAACCCCGAGTGAAGTGTCTCTCTTCTACATGCCACTGAGCACAGGTTACCTCTCTACCTTGCAAGGCACCATCTTGCAAGGCTTACCTGGTGTTTCCGAATGTGTGTGCTCCTGGCTACAGCTGCCTGCCTCATCCTCCATGGCTCCAGAGTCTGGACTCTGAGTAGAGCCTACCATTCTTTATACCCCAGGGTGAGAGCTACACTTCTAGGGGGCCATGTGAATGGTCCCCCCCACCCCCGCTCCCAATCTAGAGGTAGGGCAATGACCTCAGTCTCCCTTAGAGACTCACTTTTAGAGGTTGACTATAGGTCCGCAAGGAGAGCCAGACTTGTAGGGGCTAAGATCCTATAGATCCCAGGGAACACAGGACCCCTGAACCTCCTGAGGACTGGAGTCAGGTTGGGATGAGCAGCCGCTTTCCTAACTGGCTTTAGAGCCTCTTCTCGCAGTTGCTTCTTTAACTGCATCCCTGCCCGAGTCTGGTACTCGCCTCCCTGTGGGCCTTTGTTTTTAAGACACCACACCCTCTTTTTCAAATAACTCTATTTAGCCTCTAAATTCTGACCATAGGACATTTCTCCCTGACACCTGAGTACTCTCATGTGCTTCCTGACGTGGATACTTAGCACTGGGTCTCTGTCTTCAACCTCAGCTCAGAGCTCCCTCAGGGTTAGCTGTGCTGTCCTTGACCAATGGAGCCTGGGGTGGGTCTGGAGCTGGGGTCTAACCTCTGAGTGGCAGGGGGCATCAAGGCTGAAGGAAGTAAACGGTGAGGGTGGTGGGTGGTGTGGAAGGAAGTGTGAGCTTGGGGCTGCCCTTTGTGAACCCAGGCACGTGGGAAGCTGGGGCCAGGCTAGACCAGTGGCCAGTAGGAAAGTCTCCCCCACAGAGGGAGGTGATGAGGTCCCAGGCCTCAGCTGCCTGGCTCAGATACAGCCTTCAGGAAGCCAGGGCCAACCACTCAGAGGCTGCAGGTCTGAGGATTTGAGGATTCACAGTTTGTTTCCATGCTTGCCAAGTTAACAGGCCCCCAACCCACTCCCTCTTCAGTGGCCCCACCACCACCAGACCAACTGGCTTGGTTCAGCTGCAAAAAACGGCCAAACTGTCTCTTTGGAACCCAAACAGGAAGCTGAGGAGAAGGGGCCAACGGCTGGGGATCTTTGAGCCTCCTCCAGGAAACTGTGGGAGACGGGAGGGACAAAGACAGGCCCTGCTCTCCTGCCCCAGTGCAGCCCCCCAGAGTCTCTCTTGCTTCCTCAACTCTCTCCTGTGGCCTTTCCTAAATCCAATTCCCCTGGTGTCAGGGACCAGAAAGGCCCTAAGGGAGAATGACCGGCATCACTCCAGAGTGGTTCACAGGTTACAGCAGATGAGACCACACTGACAAACTGTCACCCCAAGTCCATCATTTACACGGGGGCTCACTGTTAACTGGTGTATTCCCAGATCATTATGGTGCCAGCATGCAGAAAAGTTTCCTGCCCTAAACCCCCTCTGGGCTCACCTGCTTGTCCCTGCCCTCAGGCAGCAGCTGAGAGTTGAGGGTCTCCAGGGGCCTTTTCCAGAATGCCATGCGGTCAGTACTGTGATGTTGCCTTTTCAAGTGGACTTCTTTCACTTGTCAGTATACATGAAGCTAGGGCTGGAGAGGTGGCTCAGTGGTTAAAGGTGACTGCTGCTCTTCCAGAGGGACCCAGGTTCTATTCCCAGCCCCAACATGTCAGCTCATAAGCATCTGTAACTCCAGTCCCAGGGGATCCAACACCTTCTTCTGAGCTTCAAAGGGCCCAGGCGCACACGTGGTACACTTATATATGTGCAAGCAAGATACCCATACACATAAAATAATAAATCTAGAAAATATATGTGGAGCTTCTTCTCTCAGCATGATGGCTGAGCAATTATTTCATTGATGGATGTACTGTGGGTGAAGCCTTGGAGAACATCTGTCCTGTCCTGAGTTCCGGCAAAGAAGGATAAAGCTGTCAGGTTTGGGAATGGCTGTATTCTCCATTCATCTGGGTAAATACCAAAGAACACTGTGAGATCACATTTTCTTGTATAAGGAATGGGCAACCTACCTCCCAAAGTAACTGTCCCACTGTGTATCCCTACCAGCAATGGATGAGAGGTCCTTGTATCCTGGCCAGCACATGATGTGATTGTGTTCTGGATTTGGGCCATTCTAATAGGTGTGAAGTGGTTGTGGTGGTATCTTTTTGTTTGTTTTGTTTTGTTATCCTTTAAAAAAAAAAATGTGTATGGTGGCACAGAGGCAGAGTCAATGGATCTCTAAGCTCAGGACCAGCCTGGTCTATGTGGCAAGTTCCAGGCTAGCCAGGGCTACATAATAAAGGCCTAGTCTCAAAAATAGATAGACAGACAGACAGACAGACAGGTGTATGTGTTGAGTGTGGGTCTGTGCATGTGAATGGAAGTGCCAGAGGAGGCAAGAAGAGCTAGACTCTCCCGGCGGGCAGGTGCATGTTGCTGGACTCCTGCTCTACAGGGAACTGAACTCAGGTCCTTTGCAAGAGCTGTATGCCCTCTTAATGCTGAGCGGTCTTCCCAGGACCTTCTTTTTCTTACTTTTTGTGGTGCTAAAGTTGGAACCCAGGGGCTCAGAGATAAGCTTTTTACACTAGGTACCCCCCCCCACACACCAGCCCTGTTGAACTACACCCTTGTAACACCCCAGTCCTGCTGTTTGCATTTTTCTACATCCCCCAACCCTACAGGGGAGGGGGTGCATTTGTTTGCTTGTTTTTCTTTTCTTGTTTTGACCCAGGATCTTTTGTGGCCCAGGATGGCCTTGAACAACACACTATGTAACCAAGGATAAACTTAAACTTTCACTTTTCTACCTGCTTCTCCAGAGTTCTGGAATTACAGGTGTGTGGTGCTGGGGATTTGAACCCAGACCTTTGAGTTCCGTCTACTTACCAAACACTGTACATACTAACGGTCCTGGTGCCTAATTTTTGAATTCACAGTTCCAGAGCTACATTTGACATCATCTGAGTCCTCTCTTCTCAGAACACCCTAGAAGCCAAACACTTTAAGTCTCAGGCCTGGTCTATCCCCAGCTCACCCCTGGCTTGATCACCTTCCTAACCTGGGCCTCAAGACTCTCAGCTTATGAAGTAGTGCTCTCTTTTGGGAGTGGGGGTGGGGTCTGTCCTTGAGGGATGAGAGCAGAGGCCTGGCACAGCTGTCAGTAGCCACCAGGGACACAGAGATCATATCCTCCTTCACCACGCTGGGCCACTGGGGACCGCAAACTAGGGATGTTGGCAACCAGAACTGAGGAGAAAGATGGGTATGGCAGCTGAAGCCTGTGATCTTCCACACACTCAGAAGTCGAGGCAAAATCAAAATGAGTTTGAACCAGGGCTACACTGAGAAACCCTGTCTTGAAAAAAAACAATAAATAAATAAATGAATGAATGAATGAATGAATGAGTGAGTTTGAAGCCAGCCTGGACTTACAAGTGCATCTGAGGCCATTTTGGGCTAGAGAGTGAGACCCTATCCCCAAAACACAGAATGAAACCAACCATTAAAAACAAAAACAAAATCAACAACAACAACAACAAAACCTGAGGGGAGAAGAAGTCTCAGGTTCCAGGTTTTCTCCATGGTTGGTGGGGACCTCACATCTACCACAGAGATGTGGAGAGGCTCCTGTGAGGACGGGACTTGGCACAGGGACACCTGGCCATTGTCCTCAGGCAAGTCTGGCCAAGGGCTCACAGGCAGATAGTACAGCAAATCTGAGGCATAAGGATGGGGTCTGCTGCCAAGTGGTGGTGGCGCACACCTTTAATGCCAGCACTTGGGAGGCAGAAGCAGGCGGATCTCTGAGTTTGAGGCCAACCTGGTCTATAGAATGGGTTCTAGGACAGCCAGGGCTACACAGGGAAACCTTGTCTTGAAAAACAGAACAGAACAGACCAGACCAGACCAGACCAGACAGACATAGTGCCTGGCTCTTTCCCCATAGTAAAGGAGGCATAGCTCACACCTGAGAGCCAATCTCAGAGCCTAAAGCCTGTCCTGGGTCCCTCAGAGGCCATCCCAGCCATGACTAAGAGCAACAGCTAGGTGGGACTGTGTCCCCAACATGCTAGCTCCTTCAAGCCCCATCCAGGGCCCTCCAGCCTCTCACCCCCAGGCAGACTCTCCCTGTCCTCAAGAGCAAGATCTGACAAAAATCACACTCCAGCCTCACCAACTCTCAGTTCCTGCTTCCTTTCTGACTACAGAGAAAGAACAGAATGGCTCAGATAGCATCTGTTGACGTTTAAAAACAGTAATAATATACATGCATGCAGTAAAACAGTCAACCAGAAGAGAAAGGTTTTGAGTAAGAGGAAGCAGCTCCTTCCTGCTTGCCCAGCCTCACTTTGAAGGGGACCAGCTAACAGCATCTAGGGTAGCCTGCTGGCAAAACATAGATGCCCACTGCAGCAAACCAGCACGTGCATGTCTGTTAGATGCTTGTCTCCTAGCACAGGGTATCGAAGCTCCACCAGAACATGCTGTTCTTCCTTCAGTCTTCATTCCTTTTTTTTTTTTTTTTTTGGTTTTTGAGACAGGGTTTCTCTGTGTAGGCCTGGCTATCCTGGAACTCACTCTGTAGACCAGGATGGCCTCGAACTCAGAAATCCACCTGCCTCTGCCTCCCAAGTGCTGGGATTAAAGGTGTGCACCACCACTGCCCGGCCCAGTCTTCATTCTTGAGTAGAGGCCTAGACACTCACCCTCTACTCAGCACAGACAGCCCTACCATTCCCTGGTTAACTGGAATCCATTCCACAGCCTGGCTTTGGTGGCTGGGCCCTTGCAAACAGGCCTCAGCCCAGTGACTTGAGAGAATATTTTGAATGCTCACTTATCTCTTTCCTAAGCACCCTTGGGCACTTCTGGGCCAGAATCTGGTTGGCCCATCTCAGAGCCCAGAAATTTGAGCACAATTAAAGCAAGACAGGCAAAGAGGCCCCAAGGCCCAGAGGCCCAGTGGCCTTGGGAGACAATCTTGCCTTACTGGATTCTGGTTCCGCCTCTGTAGCTTAGGGCAAGCCATGAGATTTCAAACAAAATAGTTTAATGACTGAGATGCTAGACCTTTCTGGAACTTACCCACTGTTTGATGAGAGGATATCTGTACACCTGTTTCCAGGGACCGGCAAAGACAGGTGGGGAACGAAAGCTGAGGGGACAGGGCTGAGGGAGACTTTGGAACTTACCTAAGGACATAGCTTACCTAAGGGAACCAGGCTGGAAGCAGAGCCATCCTCAGGATCCAAGGCTACATTCTGGAATGTTGGAGGGGCAGGCCTGGGAAGGCAGGAGCATGCAACGTGTCCAGGGATGGCCAAGTTAGGGGAGAGGGGACAGTGTGTGGACCAGAGTTAGAATGAGGCGTATACATGTACCCCCCAAATCTCTCCAAACATCTCCCCCCCCTCCCCCCAACACAGTGGGCAGAGTGAAGAGCTCACAGCTTTCTCTAGACTTCCTTTCCCACAGAGCCTGGGGCCAGGAGGAGTTCTGTGGAGACCAACTGCAGGTGAGAAGTGTCAGTAAGGTGTGTGGGCATGTAGCCCCATGGAGACTGGGGAAGGCTCCCACATTGCTGAATATCATTGTGTGCCAACAAGATATACCTTACACATTAAAAAAAAAAAAACAAAAAAAACTTTGCATGACAGATTCCTGCTACAGGAGTTTAGCCATTCTAGTTCATGGACCATAGCCTGCTCCCAACACAAGAAGGCCTTAAATGGGTGTGACTGTGTGTATCTAGCCTTCCCAGGGGAACAGAGAGACAAAGACAGTGTGGCCGTGGGTCCCCAGGACCTCCCAGGCTAGCAGCCCTGGAGGATGCGTCCTCAGCTTCAGGAATACGCTCAGGCGCTTCTCCTGAGTTCCCCTTTTCTGTTGCAGGGTCCAGAGGGACCACAGGGGTCCTCTAACTCCTTGTCACTTTCTGGCTATCTGGGTTTCACCCGTTTGCCTTCCTGGTTTGGGAGTCCATGTTGGCAAAGAGAAGTTGATTTTTGTCCTTCCCTCTCTTGCGTAAGAACCTCAGCCTACTCGATGACAACTTTGCTGAAGCCTTCTCAGGAAAGGTACTCAAGATCAAGGGTACTGGGAACCTCTGGCCCTCATTTTTAAATTTTTTAATCTTCTTTTGGCTTTTGGAGTCAGGGTTTCTCTGTGTAGCCCTGGTTGTCCTGGAACTTGCTTTGTAGATCAGGCTGGCCTCGAACTCACAGAGATACACCTGCTTCTGCCTCCTGAGCACTGGGATTAAAGGTGTGTTGCTGCTGCCACTACCACTGCCACCACCACCCACCACCAGGCTGCCTCTGGCTCTCTTAAAGGCCCCAGAATGGAGTCTTCACTACAGGTCTCAGAGTCAGAATCCAACCTTCCTGGGGCCAAGAAGGCTATCTGAACTACAAGGTGTCATCTCCTACTTCACTCCCACAATACCCTGCCACAGGACTGGCTGAAGACTTGAGTTCTAGAGAAAAGCTTAGGCCTCATCTCTTGCCCTTAGACCAAGCTGGTAGGAAACAAGAACCCCGACTTCCTAGGGGTGGACTGGTCTTCACAGCTGACCTAGTACCTCTGAGATTTGTCCTGAGATTTAAGAAGAGGAGAAGGTGGGGACTGGGTACCATCTGCCTAATGATGAGGTCTTAGAGGGGAGGTTAGTCTATTGCAGACGTAATCCCAGAAGCCTTCCTGCAAGAAGCAGCATGGTTCAGGCAACAGCACCCGGAGGTTGCTGCTGTCGAAGACACCGGGGCAGGATCCAGCAACCACTCCTTCAGCTGCTTGTTAAGCATCTACTTTGTGCCAGGCTATTCGAAGAATTCGGAGGGCTGGGAGTAAGGCTCAGTGGGTAGAGCAGGCCCTGGTACTGCTATGCAGGCTATTTGATACACCGCCCTTCAAAGGGGTCGTGACCCACAGGTTGAGAACCACTGCTCTAGGAGCTGTTGAGAATACCCGGTCAAGGTGTTTTGCCCACCCTGAAAAGGACTGCTTCCATCCCCAGTGCCTCAAGACAAAGCCCTTAGGACACAGTAGAAGAGATCTCCCGTCCTCCTGGGCCCTGGTCTCCTCCCCTACGGCTGACATGTTAGTGGAAACAGATGGAAAAGACAAATAGCTGAAGAATGTCATGTGTTAGGGATGAAGGTCTCAGAGGGGGAGTGAGAGCCACAGGAGCAGGGGTGAGGGGGCAGGGATACCAGGAGGTGGGTAGGGCCAGGAGTAGGGGCTTGGCTTGGATGCCAGATGAAGAAACAGAACTTGACCAACCATGAGCAGCTTGGACAAGATGTCAGAAACAGGGCCTAAGCAGAACAGGCCCAGTCCTGTGCAGAGCAGGAGCGAAGCCGAGAGGCTGTGTGGGCTGAGTGTCCAGGAGCATCCTGTGGCTTCCAGTCCTTTCCAGGGTGGGCTGAGGGGTAAGATGCCCTGAGTGGGTATTCACAACTGTGCCTAGAGAAGTGGTTCACAACCTGTGGGTTGGGACCCCTTTGAGGGGTGGCATATCACATATCCTGAACAGCAGATATTTCCACCATGATTCATACTAGTAGCAAATTTACCGTTATGAAGGAGCAATGAAATAATTTCATGGTTGGGGGTCACCACATACAGCAGTGCCTATAACCTTCTTGGAAACTGTAAGGGAGCGTATTGGCTCGCTGGCTCATTTTGCACTTCAGGAAACAATCTTAGAGGCCCCCATGAGCTGCTTGAATTGAGACAGTGTTGGAACTCAAGACTGCTCTTTATGAGCCATTCAGATGTGTCCCGTCCCTTCCCATCCCCCACTCCCGTGCAGATCGGTCCAAACTAAGGCCTTGTGCGTGGTGGGCAAGTGATCTACCATTGAGCCACACCATCACTTTCTCACTCTTGTGAATAAAAGATCTCGGTCAATTCTGACAATTTATTAGACCAATTAGTAGTTCAAAGCTACCAGCTACCTACTAGTCACAGAGTTAGCCACAGCCTCTGAAAATATAGAGGCCAAAGAGGTGGGCCTCTGCCAGGGAAGGCAGTCCTGGGAAGGATTTCCTGCCTTCATGAGCCTGTAGATATGAGGACCCGGGGCTGGGTTACCCACCGGAGCTGCCAGCCATTTGCACAACCATGGCCATGTAACCCCTCTCCAAGGGGATCTGCGTGTAAGAGCAGGAAGTGCACTGGTAGGGCTGGTGTGAAGACAGACACCCCAATGAGGACACTTCCTGGGACTGGGTTTGGCAGAGCGTGGCCATTATAAGTCGTAGCCATTATTACTAAAATACACAGCTGGAGAGCAAGGGACCATTATGCCAGGCCAGATGTTTAGCTGGGCTTCCAGAGGTGCCTGAGAGCTCAGAGCGTAGCTGGAGTTGGCAGTGTATGTGTGTTTCCAGGTTTCTGCAAGGGGAGACCTCAGGTGTAGGGCTCAAGGGCTGGAAGAGAGGGGCCAGGCTGGGTCAGTGGGGGCAGGGAGGAGGAGTCTGCTGGTGTGTTCGAGAGAGATAGGGTGAATAGGCCCAGAGGTCACAGGTGCCAAGGGGTGAGCTATGAGGTGCTTCCTGCAGGTCAGTGAGGTGATTAGCTCCAACGCTGGGGACAGGCTTTGTGACAAGGAAGCCCCAGAGGCTTTAAAGAGTGGACCACTGTGGGGTGAGGGAGACAGTGAACAGCATTTGTTGGGGATGCATGACCCACAGCAGACCAGGAGAAGGCAACAGACTGATTCTAGCCCTTAGACCAGTCTCTGTAATCAAACTCAGAACTGCAGTTTCTCTGACATTTGGCCTGGGCCAGAGTGCCCAGACCAGGCCCCAGGGGTTTGGGTGGTGGAAACAGAGGACTGGAGGAGCCTGGCTGTCTGGGGCTGTCTGCTGGAGGGGAACAGGGAGAGAAAGGAATTTACATTGTCTCTCCTTTCCCTCCCCAGGTGCCTGCCGGTTACACCACTGTGGTTTGGGGGCCCCAGGGAGCGCTTGCATTATGTAACACAACCGCTCCTAAAGCGCTCACCTTCTCTCTCAGGCCACCACATATGCTGTGCTCAGTCACCTGACTCACACCACACACACACCGTCTCACACGTGGCAGCACACTGGCAGGGCCTCTCTCAAAGATCTGGGAGGTGTCTTCCCAGTCTTTGTCCTCTAGGCTCCAGGAGCCCCAAGCCCAGTGGGACAGATGCTCCCAAGGCAGAGAGGCAGAGAAAGAGCAAATAGACCCCAGGGTAGAGACCTTATCCTGTAGACTCCAGACCTACAGAGAGATAAAAGGGGAGGGACCATGAAAGGGGAGGGTGGAGGAGGGACATTTGGTTGAGGCTATGACAGGGGTCGGGGTGGGAGGGTGTTTAAACTTTTTTTTTTTTTTTTTTTGATTTGAGATATGGTCTTTTAAAGTCCAGGCTGGTGAATTTGAACTTCTGATACTCTTGCCTCTGCCTTCGGAGATTACAGGTGTGGCCCTTGTGCCCTGCTAAATTGCACCTTGAGACCTGGCATAGCATGCTAGGGCTGGCGAGGATCCAAGTGCTTGCCCTAGGGCCTGAGATACAGCTGCTCAAGGGGTAGCACTTATAAAAGAGAC
>JADRCH010000014.1:9240194-9262862 GCA_019843965.1 Rhynchomys soricoides | reverse complement strand
AGGGCCTGAGATACAGCTGCTCAAGGGGTAGCACTTATAAAAGAGACAGCATTGGAGGGGCCAGTGAGTGTCCATCTCCAGAGTCATCATCCTAGGCTTAGTGCCGCAGTGAGAGGAGGCCGACATCCGCTGTGAAGAAAGAGGAGGCCGACATCCGCTGTGAAGAGAGAGGAGACAGAATCTCTGTCTCTCCTCGTGTGTGTGTGTGTGTGTGTGTGTGTAAAAATACGAGGAAGTGGTGGTGAGAAGATGATTTAGCAGTTAATACTTCCTGATCGTGCAGAGGACCAGAGTTCAGTTCCTAGCACTCAATAATGGGAGGCTCAGAACTGCCTGTGACTCCCGCTCCAGGGGAACCAGTGCCCTCTTCTGGTCTCCAAGGCACCTGCACTCATGTGCATAAAACCACCCCCAACTCATAATTAAAAATAATAAATCTTCTTTTAAAGAAGGTGGCGGCATAGCTACCTAAACCACATGGCTGCCAAATGGTTGCCTTTGCTGAGCTGAGTAGGACTAAGACCTGGGATAGAGAGCTCTGTAAATGTGTTGAATTCAGTGTTTGCTGATTGACTCTTTGTGAGGAACAGACATGAGAGTAAAATAAAAAACTGTAACTTTCCCTCTCATGAAGAGCTGTCCTCTCGATGCGTCCATGGGTGGGGGGAGAGGGGGACCTCACTGTTTCTGAGTTAGGACACTTTGGGCTAGTGTCTTCCCCTCTACAGTCTGGAGCCAGGCTCAGAGTGTATCACGTGATGTTAGTGTTATCACGTGATGTTAGTGAGGCGCTGCTAGGAGCCATCTTGGGGTGGCAAGAAGGGCATGCAAGGCTCTTAGAAGAACCTCACAGACTGGAGAGAAACATAAGCTGCGACTATGGGAGTGATGGGATCCCAGAAAGGCCTTCCTAGAGAATCAGGGCGGGCCCCAGGAGTGGCTTTCGAAGCTTGGTTCTGTTGAGATCTAACCAGGCAGAATTCAAGGAAAGGGAGGAGCCCCAGGAATCCATCCTAGAAGAGGCCTAGAGGTCGGAGCAGCATCCCCGAGTCCCTGGGTAAGCTAAGAGAGGCTAGCAGGCAACAGAGCCACATTGCGTGTGTTGAAAGCTTAGGTTTGAGCTATGGAGACTAGAATCTTTCAGAGAGTGCCAAGCAGGAACATCTATATCTTGCTCCAGAAGAACACTCCTGGCTCTGCTGTCCAGGCCAGCACAGGAAGGCCTGCCCTGCAGAGGCAGCAGGAGCAGATGAGGGTGGGGGTTTGCCACACAGGACAGAAAGGACTGGAGGTAAAAGTGGAGGAGAGTGTCAGGGACCTCAGAGGGTGCAAGCACAGATGGGTGTCTGGTGAGAATCTCTTATGTTCTGTGTAGAATAGAAGGTGGGACATCCGGGGGAAGAGTCAAGAGAGGGAGATTCAACCCAGACTCTGAGGAAGTCAGACACATGACACTGAGGAGAGGTAACTAGCCATGTGGCAGACACATGAGTTAAGAGAAGTTTCAAGCTAGTCAGAAACGAGCCAAAGCTTATGGCCTGGACATTTATTCATAAAGAAGTCAAAGAGGCCAGGTAGAAAAGCTCGAGACTACAGGTGTCACACTTGTGGGCTGACAGGTACAGCCCAGGCTGCCCTATGGTGGACAGCATAGTCTTTGGGCTGAGGAAGTGCTGTTCTAGTTTCTCTTGGCCAGCAGAAGAATCACCAAAGGCTTTATGGTTGTGTCCCAGGGCATGCTGTGACAAAGAACAGTTGTCCAGGGGCAGGGTGACAGGCTACTGTTTGCACTTATTTTATTTCTTCCTGTTTGCAGCTGTTGGGATTGAACTCAGGACCTCAGGCATGCTAGGCAAGCACTCTACCACTGAGCCACACCCCAGCCTCCACCCCAACCTCCAGTGTGTTTGGTTGTGCTTTGAGGCGGGATCTCATGCAGATTAGGCAGGTGTTGAATTTAGGCAGCTGGACTGGCATTGAACTGCTAATCTCCTGCCTCTGCCTGGGATTACAGGTGTGTACCAGCTTGCCCCACATTATGGTTAACTGTAGTTAATTTAAGAAGGCTCAGCAAGGAGGAGGGGCTTGGTGTCAAGCCTCTGGCACATATGCATGCTCATATGTGCAAGAAAGTGCTCGTGTGTGAGTTTGTGTGTGTATGCGAGTGTAATTTGAAAAAAAATTTAAAAAGATTTAAGTAACCATGTATAAGAATTTGGGGTACATATCATAGGTACTCCTGACACCTCTCAAGTCAGATGTGGCAAAACAAGAATAAAACAAACAACCCCCAACCCAGTGATTGTTCCTCAGTTTCTCTAGGCTGGTTCTTCTGAACCTTTTGAGAAAGGCCCTGTCTTAGTCAGGGGTCCATTGCTGTGGTGAAACACCATGACCAAAGCAAGCTGGGGAGGAAAGGGTTTATTTGGCTTACACTTCCATATTGCTGTGCATCCTTCGTGGAAGCCAGGGCAGGAACTCAAACAAGGAGTTTGAGGGAACCTGGAGGCAGGAGCTGATGCAGAGGCCATGGAGGGGTGCTGCTTACTGGTTTGCTCAGCTTGCTTTCTTATAGAACCCAGGACCTCCAACCCAGAGATGGCACGCCCACAATGAGCTGGACCTCTCACATCAATCACTAATTAAGAAAATGCCTTACAGGCTTGCCTACAGTTCAATCTTATGGAGCTGTTCTCCCCCCCCCCCTTTCCTTTTGTCTGCACCTCAACCTTTAGTTTTTGAGACAGAGTTTCTCCGTGTAAGCCCGCTATCCTGGAACTCACTCTATAGACCAGGCTGGCCTTGAACTCACAGAGAAGTACCTGCCTCTGCCTCCTGAGTGCTGGGATTAAGGGCCGAGGCTTTTCTTAGTTGAGGTTCTCTCCTCTCAGCCGACTTTAACTTGTGTCAAATTGACAAAAAACTATCCTGCACAGGCCCCAACATATAGTTAGAAACCCAAGGCATCAAACACAGTAGTTGTCTGCTTGGTCAGAAAAGAGAGGGAGACTCTCACATTGGTCAGGAACTGGCCCTGCCCCAGGTAGCCTGGGCTGCTAACCACTGAGCTCTGTAGCTGGGATGCTGAGGGAGGAACTTGGCTAAACGCATCACGCTTGGAATCCTGTTTTGACCTCAAGGGCACTTGGTGCCATTGGGCCTGCCTACCCCCTGGTCAGCAGGAGGAAACAGTCTTAGGGATTGGTTGGAAGTTACAGGGGTAGGGAGCAGTGTGGTGATGTGTGAATGCAGCTTTGTGACAGCCTACTGAAAACCAAGGCCTCTCCTCTCCACAGTACTGGTGAGGCCTATCCCAGCCCTCAAGCAGCTGAGGGGGTTGTCATAGAGCTGTGGTAGCATGCTCTGCCCACTGGCTGACCAGCTACCCTCAGCCGCCCCTCCCCCAGCAGCCCCCTGGACAGGACACATAGGAACTGGATAGAAGGGCCATGTGAGGTGGAGATCCTGGGGAGACTTGGGTGGAGTGAGTGATGGAGATGACCAAGATACATTGTATACACTGTATGACACAGTCAAAGAAAAAAAATTTTTGTTTTTTTTTTGAGATGGGGTTTCTCTGTGTAGCCCAGGCTGTCCTGGAACTCACGCTGTAGACCAGGCTGGCCTCGAACTCAGAAATCCGCCTGCCTCTGCCTCCCAAGTACTGGGATTAAAGGTGTGCGCCACCACTGTCTGGCTAAGAATAAAAATTTCAAATTGCTGTTTTGAGTTGCTGAGTTTCATAAAGGAAAAAAAATTTACATTAATTCTGGAAGAGGATTTGGACAGAATTCCCAAAATTTCTGAAATGCCCTAAATGTATTTCTGTCATTTCTTGCCATCTACTTAGGCAAAGTGCTGCTCTCAGAATTAATGATTATAAAATCCAAATATCAATCAACTCTGGAAAAACATCTTCAGTGCTTTGTGCCCTGCGGAAACAACTATTCAGACAGCATTTAATTCTTTATACACAACAGACGCATCCATGGCATGTAAGTTTGTCTTTGATAGGTGGTAACATACACTTATCAAGTATGTGAAGGAACTGTTGTACAGTGAACTTTTTGCCAGGTGTAGCATGTATCTTTAATTGGAACCCCATGAGCTGGGGGCCAACCTGGCCTATATAGCAAGTTCCAGGGCAACTAGGGCTACACAGTGAGAACCTGACTCAAAAAAAAAAAAAAAAAAAAAAAGTCTTTGTTGGATTTAAAAAACAAAAACAAAACCCCAAACCACATAGGAACTAGGAACCACCCATGAGCTGATGAACCAGAGAGATGAACATAGACCTGGAATTCAAGGTCATCTCTGGCCACATATGGGAATACAAGGGTAGCCTGGGCTACATAAGACCCCTTCTCAACACAGAAGAATGTTTAGTGAAGCAGGGCACAGCGCACCTGGAATGGCACCCAAGGAGGAGGGTCTTCTGGGAGGACTCCATTGTTACAGAGCTATGAGCTGTCTCTGTGGGGACAAAGCAGAGATTCCTGGAGATGGCTTCCTTCTCCTTGTGACCTCAACAGTTTCAGAGCATTTCCTCACCTTTGAAATGAGTACAGCGACCCAGCCCCGGTTAAGGACCTTAGGAAGAGTGTTATTAACATATGTAAAGCCTTAGTGGAGGGCTGTGGCTCGGTATCTCTATAGAGGGTGCTATTAGAATTTCCAAGGCCTTCCTGGAGACCGGTGGGATTGAGGGGGGGTGGGGAGCAGAGCTGACACACCCGTTTTACCAACCACAGCAGGCTGGTCCACACAGCTCCCAGTCACCGCACCTGTTCACTACCCCTGAGAGCAATTAAGGATTAGCATAATTGGAGAAACTGAGGCTCCAATAGACTGTGCTCCAGGCCATCCAAGCTGCCATTGGCAGCACCTGGGACCCTTCTCCCTGGTGGCAGGGAGTCCCAGCTGTTCCCACTTGTAATAACATTCTGTGCTCTGGGATGAGAGGTCCGAAGGCAGTACAAATGGGGGTGGAAAACTGAAGGCAATTTAGTATTTGCTTTTTAAATTTGTATTTTATTACATGTGAGTGTTTATCTGCATGTGTGTCTGTGCACCACGCATATATAGTACCCTTGGAAGCCACAAGAGGGCACTGGGCTCCCCGGACCTGGAGAATTACATACAGGCAGTTGTGAGCCGCCATGTGGTAGTGGGAGTTGAGCCCTAGTCCTCTGGAAGAACAGCCAGCGCTCTTGACCACTGAGCATCTCCCCAGCCTTGTATGTTTTTTAAGTTAACTAGTTAATTATTTTGTTTTGGGATGTTCCAGGCTGATCTCAAATTCACAGCACTCTAACTCGAGTGCTGGGATTACAGGTGTGAGCCACTGTGCCGATTAGTTTTGGTTCTGGGAACCGTGGTCTCACCGCGCTGGCCTTGAACTCCCATACCACTAGCCTGTGCCACACCTGGCTTAAAAGTGTATTTTTCCTGGGGCTGTGATGGGAAGCAAGGTCTGCCTGCTTACTGCTGTTGCTGCCTTTCTTTTTATGTCCTGCATTTCAGCTTGCAAGTTCAATTTAAAAAAAAAAAAAAGAGTCTCACTTTGTAGCCCTGGTTGGTCTGGAACTCCCTCTGTAGACCAGGAGGGCCTTAAACTCGGAACTCTGTCTGCCTCTGCCTCCCAAGTGCTGGGATTAAAGTGCCCGGTTTAGCATGCCATCATTTAAAAAATATCTATCGCTACTATTGCTATTATTTTATATCATTTATTTTATGTGTATGAGTGTTTTGCCTGCATAATACATACACACACACACATATATATATTTATACACCATGTGTGTTCTCAGTGTCCATGGAGGCCCTAAGAAGGGGTCAGATTCTCTGGAACTGAAACTCATTAATAGATATTTGAGGTGTTTCTCTTTTTCCCAAGACAGGGTCTCATGTAGCCAAGGATAGCCTCAAACTCACTATGTAGCTAAGGATGGTGTATTAGTCAGGGTTCTCTAGAGTCACAGGACTTATAGGCAGTCTCTATATAGTAAGGGAATTTGTTAACAACTTACAGTCTGTAGTCAAATTCCCCAACAATGGTCAGCAGAAGCTGTGAATGAAAACCCGAGGATCCAGCAGTCGCTCAGTCCCACAAGGCTCACAGGCGAAGAAGATTGAATCTTCCTCCTTCCAATGTCCTTATGTAGATCTCCAGCGGCAGATGTGGCCCAGGTCAGAGGCGTGCGTACCACCACACCTGAAACTTGTGTCTTCCAGACTCAAGAGCTAGATCACAGGTGAGCCCTCTAATCCTGGATTGTAACTCACTCCAGATACAGTCAAGTTGACAACCAGAAATAGCCACTACAGATGGCCTTAAATATCTGACTGTCCCACCTCTGCCTTCCAGAGGTGAGTGCAAGGTATCACACTAGCAGTGCTGGGACCAAACCCAGGGCTAGGCAAGCCCTCTTCCAAGTGAACCACAACCTTAGGCCCCTAGTTCTACTTTGTAATTATTAAGAATGAAGTTTACAAGTTGTCTTTCTTGCCTCCTTCTTCCTTAGACTGAGTCTTGTTTGCTCTGGGACCCAGTTTGTAATCAAGATTAACCTTGGACTCATGGCCTTCCTCCTGCCTTAGCTTTCTTGAGTGTGGGAATTACAGTGAGTACACCTGGCTTTTCTACTGGTTTTTCAATGCAGGGTCTCTCAGGACCCAATCTGGCCTTGAACTTGCTACAGGGCAGAGGAGGCCCTTAAATTCTCTATCTTCCTGCCCCTACCTCTCAAGATGAGCTGGAGTGAGTTCCAGTCTTGTCAAGAGAACCAGCCTCAATAAAACAATTCATAAACTACCCAATTTGGCTAGGCATGTAACTTGATGAACGAATGCTTGCATGCCTTAGATCTCAGTACCACCAAACAGCCCAAACAAACAACAAACCAATCTAACAAAGCACCTCGAGTAGTCATGAGCCTGGGGGTGTGGCTCAGTCATTGGCAGAGCTAAGCCCTAGCACGTGTGAGCCTCTGAGTCTGATCAAACACGGTATGGTCCAGTGATTCTACTCAGTGGTGTCTGCCCCATAGGGCTGAACCATACATTACCAACAAATCTGGACCTGTTTGTCCCTAACAGTACCCCAAAACAGTCGCCATGGACTCATGACTAGTAAACAGATTGCCGCATATCCATACAATGGGATACTTCACAGAAGGGATGGGGTGCTGATGCTTGATATCCCATGGGCAAACCCCGAAACCCTCATGTGTACACTCCCTAAAGGCAGCAGCTATCAATTTAGTCTTTACCAGACACTGGGAACAATCTGTGGGACAAAGGACAGGCCCTGCCCCTCTGCCGGGTGTCCAATGGGGGATCTGCCAGCAGGTGAATCACAGCAGGCTCTGCCTCACCCTCAGTGTGTGCACCCCACAGCTGTATCTCTCAATCATTAACATAACAGGTGGCTGTGGATTTCGGCTGGGCCCTGCACACCTCTGGGACTGGCCGGGTGAACTGTAGGTGTCAAGTCCTGGGATATTGATTTCACTGATTCTGAAGTCTCAAGGGCCTCTAGATCAGGGAGACTGGGTAGGAAAGAATATCAATGCACCTGTTCTCCCCCCTCCCCTTTGTTGTTTGAGACAAGGTCTCACTAAGGCCTGAATCTCGGTATATAGACCTGGCTGACCTTGAACTTAGAGACCTGACTGTTTCTGCCTCCCGAGTGTTGGGATTAAAACTGAAAGCCAAGCAGATGCAGCCTATGTGTCTCTCTCGAAGTGAACTCTGCCATGGTGGCTTCATGGTGCTGCCATGAAGGACAGCAGATTTCCAGTTACCCTGTGCCTTAAGTGCTGGGGATGTGGCTTGGTACTGGCCTAACACTGACCAGGCCCTGGGGTTCAGCACTAGCACAGTAAAGCAGCAGCAGCGACAACAAAGTAAAGTATTCTGAGCTTCTTCTGGAGCCTGCTACAGCTGCTGGAATTTACAGACCAGGCCCAATTCTCTGGATAAAACAGGCCCTGAGCCCAGTGGAGGGGACACAGGCTGCCCACAGCTGGCCTGGCCTCCTGCAGAGGGTCACTGGGAATTCTGTGTTTCATCAAATATTGCTGGGCTACAGAGTTTTATTTGAAAATAATTTTAATTAGCCGGAAACTAGGAGTTTAATAAATGGAAAACAGAACTTTTCAAGGCCGCAGCTGGGAAACACTCGCTTTTTAAAATAAAATTCTGCCTGGCTTCCCAGGCCAGCTAAGCACCCCGACTGGAGGACCCTAGTGCCAGACAGATCCATAAAGAAAACAAAGCTTATTTTTAGAGAAATGTTTTAAGCTTGGTTTCAATGATCTCAGGGTTTCCTTCCCAATCTGTCCTGGGTTCTTACATCTTCCCTCTATTTTGGGGCCACCTCTCCGGGTGAGGAATGAGTGTCTAGCAGGAGCTGTTTCTGCCCAGATGAAAATAAAAGACCCCTCCCTCAGCCCCCAGAGAATGAACTGTCGCTAAAAATGTCCCTGCAGACAGCAAGGGGCCCATGAAGCTTAGCCTTGGCAGGTGTGCCCAGCAATGAAGGTGGCTCTGGGGTCTCTGCAGGCTTGGAGAATGTGGTCACCCTCCCACCCAGCCCTGTTTTGCCCCCACCCAGCAGGAAGCGATGGCAGCCTGGCAGTTATTTCCGGGTTTTGAAAGCGATTTTTAACTCGAAAGAGGCTTGATAAGGAGGCTGCTTTTCCTTTGTAGGTGTTGGTACCCCTCCTCCCTCTGCTCCTCACTGGTGAAGACACACCCCCACACCACTGCTAACACATCTAGGCCTAAACACAAGTTGAAACACAAGTTGAACATATTTCTCCTCATACACAGAAGGCCCGCACGCCTGCCTACAGCTGCAGCCATATACAGACACGCCCAAACCCACATTCACTCACATGGCAGGGCACAAGGGCACACCCACTAGAGCAACACACACACACACACACACACTCACATTCACACACCTGCACACACCCAGCCCCCACATCACGACACCTACACCCCTACCAGAAACACCCACACCCCCCCCCCGACACACACTCTGAAACCCTGTAACCCTACACACATAGGACAAACCCAAATCCACACTTGACCACACACAGATCCACAAACTCCCTCCACAGGCAATCTGAACATCACAAGACACACCCACATTCATCAACACCCATAAACACCTGGACAATCATACAGACACCCAGAGCTTATAGACACAAACCCACCTCCCACATGGCACCCCCACACACGCCTTCCTTCAGAGACGCCCTGCCAAGCACGCTCACAAACACTCTTGCACTTTCTGCCTTGGCTGTCTTCCTGCCGTGCCTCAACTTCCTCTTTTCTTCTTTCCTCCTCCTTTGGCTTGCTAGCAGCTCAGATCAAGAACTGCCTGCCTTGGGTGTCTGATGCTCACTGCAGCCTCCCGGAATGAGATTACAGCTGAGCGGTGTGCGGCACACCTGTAGTCCCAACTCACTGGAGGCTGAGGCAGGAGGAGCTGCTGTTACAAAGACTGGCTCAACAAGCAGGCAAAGGAGCAGTGGGTAAGAGCTTGCCTGGCCTCACTCCAACAGCTGGTCAGCCTGAAAGGGCTGCAGAGACTCAACTTCCGGTTTTGAAAAAAACACTGAGTTCGAGTCATATCCGCCTTCATTTGTCACCATGAACTAAGCTGGAGGAGAGTGGTGGTCTCTGCGGGTGGCTTTCCTCCTCAGGTTTAGTGTTTTCCAGCACTCTCTGTAGACAAGCGCCCCAGGGCTTTCCTGAGACCCTTCCTCAGGAGCAGACCTGGCATTTCCAGGAGCCTGGCTAGCACCTATCTTTTCTGCACCAAGGATCTTCCAGGCTTGCTCCCAGTCCTCCATACCTTCTCACAGCTCAATGCAGAGCTTCTCAATGGTGTGTGCTGCTTTTTACATATAGCAGGAGATTCAGACAGCAGAGGCGGGAGACCTCTGTGCTTGTACACGTCCCTTCTGGAATGGTGGTGTACACTATGTTGGGCTGTTTCAAACCCACCCCAGTCTCCCAGCAGTCAGTGGGAAGGCTTCTTGGAATCACTGGGGTCTGGGTCCACATCTGCCCACGATAGGTCCCACGTAGATTCAGCTTCTGGCCCCCCTGCTTTTAGCTCCACGCTGTTGCCTGTGGTGGCTGGTCCTACTCTGCCCTTACTTGCAAGTTTTACTTCTATATCCTGGATTTACAAAAATACTGTCCTAAAGGTATTCAGGCACACTGCTCATTCTGGGTGCTCAGCACAGTAACCCAGCGCCCCCCACCCCCACCCCCGGTGTGTGGGCGAGAAGACTTCTGAGTGACCACCTACCTCTCCAAGGTTTCTACACTCCAGACACATTTAAAACAGCAAACTTCAGAGCCCTAGTTTTGGGCTTTCAGAGCAGTTTTTTTAAAAATGAATGTGGCTCACCCCAAAGAGAAGTCCAACATTCCGGCTGATTAAAAGTACTTGTTTAGAAAAATAAGTTCGAGAACGAAGTGGAAACAAGGTCTTTGAAATGAAGCCGGGCCTAAATAGCTTCACTGTGGAGCAGTGTAACCCCCCCCCCCCCCCCCGCATTCTTTATAGCCTGGAGGCCACAGAGCTACAGGGGCTTCACCCAGCCCTAGGCCTTCTTGGCCTCCGGCTCCCTCCACCCCCCAAGGCCCAGCATCTGGGACAACTTTGAAACCGTTTGGCAGCAAGTACTCCCCCCACCCCCACCCCACACGCAAAAAAAAGTCCGCTCCAGTGAACACCAACTCCATCTTCCTTAACTGGAAACAGCTGCCCAGCTTGGCGCATCCCTCAGACGCCCCCCCCCCCCAGCTGTGAGTCACAGTAGACCCTGGCCAAGGCAGGGGCAATCAGACGGGGGCAAGGATTGGTTGATAGAGCCCAGCTGTTGTTGATAAGAAAGCCAACTCTTGCTGGGTCTCTTGCCTACTTTGGAAAAGATGTCTGAACTGTGTGTTTGGGGGTGGGTGGGGGGAAACCTAAATGTCCTATGGGTTGAAAAAGATTGTTTTAAAAGCGAGCAGGGTAAAAACAAACCAACAAAAAACCCCAAAGCCCACATGACTTTCTTTAAGCTTTGGGCACCAGCCTTGTTTGCCTTTGGTAGATGCCTGGATGAGTTTGTTTTCTGGCCTCCTCTTCCTTTTGCACAGCCTGAATGTGCTCATTCCCAGAGGAAGTTGTCTGTGTAAACAAACATCACCTAGATAGAAGTTTAACCGGCTTCTTCTTCCTTCCTCTCTCTGAAGGACATAACCCAGCTTCCCGAAGTCCAGGCAAAACCCTAGCTTAGCTTCCAGTGCCTGTCCAGGCTACAGGCCCTGGTCAGGCATACTAGAGAAAAACTGGACTTTCGGCAGCTCCAGCAGGCACGTGATCCACTGGGTGACTCACAGGCCGGCCACACCCCTTGCGGTCTCCCGCCGGGCCCTGCCACCAGCCAGTCAGCCAACACCGGGATGCATCTTATTACCAAAGGGAACAGCTAACAAATGCCCTTGACAGCCAAAGAATTACTTTCTTTCAGCTGAAAGAAAGTAATTGGTATAAAACAAATACAGGTACAAGTGGACGCAGGCTCTTCTGAGCCCTGCCAGCTCCCCACCTTCTCAGACTTGCTGAGGCCAGGGAAGCCAGGAGACCTAGAGTTCTTTGTTTTTTTAAAAAACTGCTCAAGAGCGTTTTCCCAAAAAATTTTATTGGGGGAGAACTACAAAACATTTACAGTACAATGTTTACAGTCACAATTTGTAGTGAACTGATTCCCCAAAATATATTACAACTCAAGTTGACTTATCTTGTTACATTCAAAAACCTACTTCTGTCAAAGTAGTCCAGAGTACACTCACTCTCGGTGCTCCGACTGTACCTACCTACAAACTAAGTGACTGCTCATTCATCTGCCATCCAGGGAAGCAGGGAGACATTCCTGCTTCTACACTGAAGATAATTGTACAAGTTTTGGACTGTCATTAAACAAGGCATATTCGTGTACCAACATTTCAGCGCTAAGATGTGGCCTCTTCACTTCATAGCTATGTTTTTTTTTTAAAAAAAAAAAAAAAAGTGGTAGAAATCTTTTCCTTTTGTGCAGGTGAGCCCATCTGACATTCAAATTCTCAAGCACTAATGAAATACTCATTTGGTTGAGGAAGGTTTAAGGCAAGTTAGGCCCTATGAAGGCACAGAGACCATCTCCCCCATTATTGCTACATGTCTTTATACTCAACGTCACAGTGGAGCTGGTGGAAATCAGGAAACTTTCTTCCCGGGCTGGTTTCTAAAGCTGGGACTAGAGAAGCATGCCACGCGAGCCTGACTGCAGAGTTTGTGGTCATTCGCTCTCTTTAAAGTTGGATGGGCTACCACCATTATACATTCTAAGACAAACTCAAAATGTTCCTCAAGCTACTTCCACAGCATCAAGATAGATAGATTTCTGTGAAGAAACCATGCAATCTTTTGAAATTTACGTAAACAAGGAAAGAAATGAATGAAATAAATATTACATACAATCTCTTAAATTAAGATTTTTCTTACTCATTTACAATAAAATAACCAAGTGAAGTTACAAAAGGCATATATTACTGTGAAAAGAACACACTCCACATTTTGCCGATTAATAATGGCAATTATAATTTAACATAATAAAAGAATATATATCTATTGCTTTCATCATACTCGATAAATACAGTATGAACATCCTCAATGTATACTTTTCACAAGACAATAAATAAGTTAAATAGTTTTTCATATTGAGTTGTGGTGCAGATCAACTCAAAACAGCTAAAAAAACGAAGCACTATTTCCCAACAACTACGAACTGAGCTCTGCCCAAGGCTTCCAGAGAGCAGAGGAAATGGTTCTAAGCTAAACACCCACACTGAGTGGCGGCGATGAGCCTGCTATCAAACTTTGGAATGCAAGGGCTCCCCCACCCCCTGACATATAGAACTTTGTTAAAAAAAAAAAAAAAAACAACAAAAAAAAATCAAAACCAAGGTAAACAACCCCCACGAAGGGGGCTGAGAGCTACTTGTATCAAGGCATGTTCTCGGCATTACTGAGACTCCTAGAAGCTTATGGTTTGGCGAGGTGGCCGCCGGCTGGCTCACACCGGTCTTGGAACCCCTTCCAAGGTAGGAGTTCTCACATCTGGACTGTAAGTAAGGCTTTCGAGTGAAAGGAGAGATGGAATGGTGCTTGGTAGCTGCTGGTGCTGGGCTGATCTTTTTTTCTTTTTAAAAACGAAGAGTTTCAAACTCATCTGAGACCTAAACAAGTGTTTGGTGTCTTGTTCTTTCCGAGTCACAACCTGTTGTGAATAGTTTGTTCATCCATACTTAAAGTTCGTTGGCTTTTATCTCAACAAGAACAAAACTTTGCAATAATAATAATAAAATAATAATTAAAAGAAAAAAACAAACCGAGAAAACCGAAAGGGAAGGGGCGGGGCCCCTCCCGGCAGAGTTCGAGTCCAAGTGCTCGGAGGAGCCTGCGGCAGTGTCACCCCCCAACCGGTGCCCCCCGCAGCGCCTCTCCCAACCCCTCGCGGGCGCCCCCTTGCCTCAGTCGTCGGAGATGGAGAGGCGGCTGAAGATGGGAAGGCGACGGCCGGGGTCCAGGCTGGGGGACTCGGAGCCGCTGAGGCTGCCGGAGCTCAGCGAGCCGCTCAGGTAGCTGTCGCGATCCGACAGCGAGTCCGGGGGACTGGGGGGCGCGTCGAACACCGGCGACTCGGACAGTCGGCGCGGCAGCTGGAAGCCGAAGGGCGGCGAGGGCGGCGCGGGGGTCGCCGCGGGGCCCGTCAGGCCCTGCTGCTGGCTGCGGTAGTAGGCGGCGGCCGCGGCGGCGAAGCTGTGGGTCTGGATGGCAAGCGGCGTGATGAGGCTGCTCAGCTCCGGGCCGAAGGCGAAGGCGTTGTTGGCGCCCGAGGTGGTCGAGCAGGTGGCGCACGGCGCTCCGGGGGCCACCAGGTCCTCTGCGCCCCCGGGGCCGTAGAGCAGCGCGGCCGCCGCTGCAGCCGCCGCCGAGGCGCAGCACGTCGGGGCGCCCGAGGGCGTGGAGGACGCCGAGGCGGAGGAGCAGGAAGAGGCTGATGAGGAACAGGAGGAGGCCGAGGAGCAGGAGGGAGGCGGCGGCGTGTGCGACGTGGGGCTGTCGAGCAGCAGCGGCGACTCCAGCCCCCCCGGCGGTTGGTGGTGGCCCGACGGGAAGCCGGAGAAACTGAGGCTGTGGTGCAGCTTGGGCCGCGGCTCCCGGGCAAAGCCCAGGTGCAGCGCGTCGCGCGCGCCAAACGCCCGCAGGTCCCCGGAGGCGCCCCCAGATGGCGCGGGCCGCCGCTCGTCTGCGTTGTGGATGAAATGGCAGCGCGGGCCGTAGGGGCAGAAGCCGATGGTGTGGAAGGTGCGGCACAGCTCCGTCTTGTACTTGGGGTGCCGAGTGAGGCTGCGCAGCTCATGGAAGCCGTGAGCGAACTGGCACTTCTCCCCGTACTTGCACGTGCCGCTCTCCTCGAAGGGCCGGCACAGCTCGGTCTTGTAGCGCGTGGAGTTGATCTGGGAGCCGCTGCCCCCCTTCTGCTGCTGCTGCAGGTGCAGGAGGTGCTGGCTGCGCTCGCCGTTCTCGCTGAACGAGCGGTCGCGGAATTTGCTCTCCTTGTTGACCAGCGCCGTGCCGCTGCCCCCTGAAGGCTCCTTGAGCTGGCCGTAGGAGGACGGGCCGCCCGCGCCTGCGGGGCCACAGCTGCCGCCGTTAGGGGCGCCTGGGAACTTAGGCGAGCAGCTGCCCGGACTGGGGACGGGGTGGGCGAGCGCGTGTAGATTGCTGGCGGAGTGGCGTCGCAGGAAGCCCGGAGTGAAGCTCGAGCTGGGGGCAGCAGCCACGGGCGTCCCCACCGCTTTCTTGTCCAGCATGTTGTTCAGATTGAGGTTTGCCAGGGATTTCTCCGTCTGCCAAAGGGAGGGGAGCGGGGATGGGATGAAAATCGGGTGGGCAGAGAGTTGGGGCGAACAGCAGAGTGAACGCCTAGTTCCAGCTACCCACTTGTTGGGGTTTCTTGGGGGTTCCAATTCAGTCTCCAGCGCTACACTCGCAAAACTCAGGCCGGAGAGAGTGGAGGACGCCCACCCCGGCCGCTCCGGGGCTAGCCATGTGATCCTGGGCCTGTGGCCACGGGGTGGGCGGCGCAAACACTGTCCGGGAAGTCCCGGCAGCGTGGCCGCGGTCGGTTCGGGAGGAGCACGGCTGCTCCAGCCGCTACTCGCTCCCTCCCAGCTCTCCACGCCCACAGTCGCAAGCACACAGTACTGCTAACCCAGGACTTCCCTCCACCCGCAAAGTCAACTTGGAAGGGTCCCTCCCGCCTCAGCCCGGCGGCCAGGTCTCGGAACTCCAGAGGGTTCCAGGCCGTCCGCCATCCTTTCGCGCTGCCGGCTTACCTTGCACAAGAAGTCGATATCGTAGAAGGCTGACAGAAGTGTGGTCGACATTTTTCTGGGTCCTGTAATGGTCGGAATTGCAAGCGGGGAGCTTGGGAGGAGCCCTCGGGGCGGCGCGGCTCGAACCAAGACGAATAACGGGAGAGGGGCAGGGAGGGACGGAAAGTTTGCTTGCGGGGCCGAGGAGGAGGGAGGAGGCCGCGGCGCGGAGTGGGGGGCAGAGGAGAAGCGAGAGCGCGGCTCGGCGCCCCGGCCTGCCCCCCGCGCGAGCCGTCGGCAGCTCGCGGACTGGTGGAACTCAGAGACCCGCGAGCGCGCGCCCTATATACAGCCCGGGAGCCGCGAGGCGGCGGGGCGAAGCGCACCCGGGGAGGGGACTGAACGCTGACCGGCCGGGGTCTCCAGGCAACACCGCCCGCCGGCCCGCGGACGTCAGGCCCCTCCTCGGCCTCTCATTGGTCGCCGCCAATTTTTCCCCTTGGGGGAGGGGCGGGGCGGGGCGGGGCGAGTAACCCCGGCGTCCCGGGCGGCGTGGGGAGCGCGGCCCCTTTGGGTGCTGCTGGATGGCGGCGGCGGGAATATCTCGCTCTCCTCCGCCTCTTGGAGTATAACGTCGGACAGCACTTTCACGTTCTATCTGACCGGGACCGGGCTACCCCGGACGTGCCTTTCCCCGCCCGATCCTGCTGGGCCAGCTGGCGCAGCTTTTATCTCCACCCCAGTTTTTGCTCGGCGCGCGGGAACTGCAAAACGCAACAATATTGCAATGGTGCGCGTTGCCAAGTTACTTGGGACTGGGGGAGGGGGTCGCGGCCTGTCCCGTAGGGGGCAGCTCGGGCCCGGCTGCACGTGGAGACGCCGTAGGGGTGAGGGCGGGAGCAGCCAGCCTGGAGGAGCATTGGCGCGTTTCTCCGCCCCTCTCCCCGCCCAGGCTCAGTAAACAGGACTTGAGCGCTGCGGCCTGTGGGGCAGGGCTGAGTGTCTGAGGACAAGGCGCTGGCTTGGCTAATCACATCACAAGACCTTGAGCCTGGGCCAAAGGCGCGGAGTGGCGCGGGGTGTCCGGGGCGGGAAAGCCGACTCCGGGGGACTAGAGGGAAGTCGGGGGAGCAGTGTGGACACGGAGGAAGTCACTTCCTTCATCTTTGTGCCTGCTGGTTGGTCTGGCCTCCCCACCCGTCTCAGGGATGAGGGTGCAGCTGCTAGCCAAGGCTTCCCGCCTGTACCGCCTTGGCCTGTCGAGTCCTGCAACCTTCCTTCGGCTGTGGGAGGCACCGCACTGAATCTAAGCTTTGTGCTAGCTGCCGGAGGCGGTGGTTGCTGAACCACCACCCAGGTTGGGGGGAGAGGTCCTCATTCTGTTGCCTTTAGTGCAACTCCTACTAGCTATCCATAGAAAAAGCGTTCCCAAAAGGCCCCTGTTTGAGAAGGGGCACTCCCCTCTCCCCCCAATCGCCCAATGTGGCTAAAGCTGCCGACAGCTTTACTCAGCCGATCTGGTCAGGTCCAGAACCCTTTATCCCTACACTGAGTTTATACTAGCTGCCAAAAGCTGGAGTTGGGCCCATGATTTCACCCAGCTGGCAGTCTAGGTTGCCCTGGGTGGAAGGCCCAGTAGTTGCCAGGGAAGGACACTTGACCAACTAAATCCTTCCCACGTTGTTCTTCCTGTCTGCTTGCACTCAGTCCAGTGTGCACTTGGGCTGTATCAGTTAACCTGGAAGGTAAGGAGGTAGATAATGTCACTCAAAGGCTCCTGAGACCAGGTGCATGTGGCCACACTGCAGTGCATGCTGCCTCTGTAGGTAGAGCCCACGGCAGAGCCGGTGAACCATAGGGTCACGTAGTGCTAAGTGGTTCATGCCTATAATCCTAGCACTTGGGAGGCTGAGGCAGGCAAACTGCGGTGAGTTTTAACCAGCCTAGCACAGCTTAGTGTGGGAGTGAGACCGTACCTCAATAAAGGAGAAGAGCCCTTACCGTCTTATAAGAGTATGTTAAACTGGCTTTTGGCTGTGGTCTGAGCTAGGGGCTGATGTTACAGAATAATGAGTCAATCTTAGGACCTTCAAGTGTAGTGACTTAGGGAAAGATGGCTGCTTCACTCTCCCCACCCACGGTGCAGCTGTGGCTGAAAGGACCCCAAACCTAAGTATGACACCCTGTGACTAAGGTTTTCCTGGGTCCTCTGAGGATGCCTCAGGAAAGCATGCAGTGGTCATTCTAGCTGCTGCTGGTAGGATTTCAGATACAAACCTGTGGAAACATCCATCCCTCCTGTCCTCCCGGGCTGGTCACAGACAGCCAAGATCCAAATCTGGGGTGATTCCCAGCTAACAGCACAGAGAACACCCACTGGGTAGACTTGGTAGGATGGACTTGGAGATAACATAAGCATGTTCTGGAACATGCTTTGGTACAGCATGCCGCTAATGTGAGATAGTTTTATTGTATGTAACTGCTTTTATTTCATTTTGATCAGAATTAATCACCCGGGGTTATCACCACATTGCACCGCCAGCCCCTCTTACCAGCTAGATCTTAAAATAGTGTAATGCTGGGTATAGTAGTGTGTGCCTGGAATCCTGGCACTAGGGAGGCAGAGGCAGGAGGATTAACACAAGTTTGAGGCTAGCCTGGTATAAGCAGCTGAACATATGTATAGGCCCTACAAGTTCCTAACCATGGCTGGCATGGTCTTTGGGGTAACACTACAGTAACAAGTCCAAGCTGTGAATTTGAAGGCAAGTGTCTGTGGGTGTCACATACTCTGAAAGTCCACGTTAGTGGTGGTAAGCTGGGCCCAATGATAGGGCTCAGCGGATAAAGGCGCTTGCTATGCTTCTGATCTCTGGAGCCCATGTAAATGTGGAAGGAGAGAACTGACGCTGTAAGATTGCTCCTTGACTTCCTCAGACATTCATGCTGTGGCATGGGTGCCCTATCATGAACAGGTGCTGAAGATATTTTAAGTTTTAAGTAAGCTAAAGAGCTAGACCAGCAGCATACTGTGTACAAGAGTGCCACCTGCTGGTGTCCGAGGATGCCAGCTGGGCTGGGCTGAAGTGACAGAAACCCTTAAGATTTCTGAAGTGGGTAAATGTGGTTTTTTTTTGTACCTGAAGTGAAAATGGTTTTGTTGTTTCCACCAATCACAGGACAGTAAACAGTGGAGGTACCGAATGGATTAAGCATTTTCTCAGGCTTCCCTGTTCTCTAGGCTCCTTCAAATAGCTGAAGCCAGTGACAGGTGACAACCAGGTCTCCTAGCCTTTGCAGGTATTTCTGGAGGAGACAATAGGGACTCCGTATGGGCCACTGAAGGACTTGGACACGTAGATAATAAAACACAAGTATTTTCATGTTGTGGATTCTTAGTTTTTCCAGAATCAAACACTTGGAACGTATTTCTCCTTTACTAAAATGGAATAAAATTGAGAAATATGACCAAATAGGTATTTGCTAAGTAATCTAGCATCTATACACAGCCCAAAGAAAACCAAACAAAAGAACACTCTGTGTGTGTGACCTGTGCTAAACCTCAATTCAGTGTAGTCAGTGTGCGGGGGGGGGGGGGGGGGAAATAGGCTCTGGCTTTGGGATGGAAAAGGCTAATTCAGGCCTGCAGGTGGCCTGCACCTGGAGAGAGAGTAAAATATTCAGAATAGCAGCCTCACTTCCTAGGTAGCTGCAATTGATTGGGCTGCCTTGAATGAGTGTGCTGAAGACAAGGTTCTCTGTAGGAAGGGACAGAAGCCTAGACTCCCAGAAGGGGGAGGCACTAGAGGAAAAGAGTTTCAGTTGATGTCCTGCATGTGCCTTGTGGACCTGAGTTGAGGGCCCCGGCCTTCTTTAACATGCTGCTTCTGTTCCTGGGGCCATTACTTGTCTCCTAGGACAGTCTTCTGCTCCGAGGACCTCCTGTCCTTCCAGGCAGGCCGACAGCCTCAGGACAGCCAACGTCCTTTCCTCCTGAATGCGTAGCTTTGTGTATTCCACGGTCTTCAAAAACTCAGCCGAGAGCGGGAGCTCTCTGAAGAGCTGAGAGACGATGAGACGCTGCTCCGAGGCCATCCTCTGCAAGCGACGGAGCTCCTGGGGGTGAGGGAACTGCCAGCCAGGTTGACAGAGGAGGTGGGAGAGTTGCCTATACAGGCATCTCACAAAGGTCAGCGTCTCAGCCCAGAAGTTGACTTCTGACTTTTCAAATATGTGCTCTTCTTCTCCCTACATCAAGTGAGAAACAGCCAGAGTGAGCCTCAGAGGAGCCCCGCTGAGCCAGGCACAGCACTAGATGTGGGGGCTGTGTCTACTCCTGACAGAGGGCCCACTTGGGCCTGTCAACACCCATGCCACAGCACTTGCAGCTCTGAAGGTCACCTACTGTCCTCTCTACCAGGGAGAAGAATTTCTCTCCCAGCAGTAAATGACCTTTGATAAAGATGGAAGCCGCTCCAAGCCAAGATGCTTGGAGAGTGGTGGTGTGGAAGTAGGTCTTAGGTTTTAAGGTGTGCCGAGGAGACCCAGAGGCGGTACAAAGGGGGTCTCGGCAGCAGAGCAGGGACAGCAGCCTCTAGAGACCAAGTCTCTAGAATGCCATGGCTGTTCGGAGTCATCTCTTCAAAAACACTTATTACATCTTGCCGTTTCTTAGACACAGACTGGGTTTTGAAGAGTTGGTATGCACTGACTCTTGGTCTGCTCAAGATACCAAGCTAGCTAGCAGTCACATGTGGGGACAGACTGCTGTTTCCCAGTGCCTGTGCTGCCTATGCTGGTCTTCAGTTTCCAGGTGTGTGTGACTGCACCCTACCAGGAAAACGGGGCAAGTACCATGTTCTCTAGAAGGACCCTAACTCTTAGGAAATACTCAGCCCCAGAACTGTAAGGACCCTTGCCCATGCTAAGATCAACTAATAAGCATTTTTCATAATTTTATTCTTAATATTCAAGGTGCATTTTTCAAAGTGCCCTTCCTAAGTTGTTGAACCTTGCTATCAGGACCTCCAAAGTCCTGTGAGCCTCACCCAGGGGGTTTTCTCCTAGTCAGTCTCTACTCTGCATTAGAGCAGCCAGAGGCACACTTTTTACTATGTAGAAAATCCCCAGGCCCTCAGGGCTCTACCATGGGGCTAGGACACTCTGTCTGCCCCCCAGGTCCCTACATAACTGGGATTACCTGATGTGGGCTCTGCACAAGGCCCTTGAGGTCATCACCCTCTTCCAGTAGCCATCCCAGTAGAATGGGCAGTCCTGGCCCTAGCTGGTCCCACTGCCGGAGCAGGTCACACAGAACAGCCAAGGCCAGGGTCAGAGCAATGGCGGCATCCACCTGGCAGAAGGCATATTCTGTAGAGAAAGAAGGGAGACAGTCACTGAATATAGCTCAGGGCCAGCCCTAAGAAGTGTGGAGGAATCTGGGAACATGAAGGGTCTTAGCTAAGACCCCTGTTGCCACACCAGGAGTCTGTTGCCAGACCACGCCACCCTATACTAGAGAGCAGCAGCACCTGTAGGACTAGACATCTCTCGTAGCCTCTCTAGCACGAGGTGAAGGTGAGGGAGCCCTGTCATCTCAGAGCAGGGTGGCACCACACTTTACCTCATCTGTTTATATGATCCTGACCTAAGCATTACAGAGACAATCAATAGAGATGGTGGCTGTGTGCCAGTAAAATGCCAGCTATGCATGCTGCCATTCAGATTTCACATGTAACAACATTTTTCCCTTTCAACTCCCCCCACCACCCCAAATACAAGGTGTCCTGTAGCTGGCTAGCTTCAAACTGGATGTTGTCAAGGATGACCATGATTTCTGATTTCTTGCTTCTGCCTCTTGGATACAGGGATTACATGCACCACCGTGCTTGGTTTGTAGCCAAGGATCACCTTGAACATTTGATATCCTCTGCCTCTGCCTACCAAGTATTGGGACCATCAGTGTGTGGCACCATGTAGGGTCAGTTTTATGCAGCCCTCAGGTAAGCACTCTAGGCAAGCATTCTACCAACAGAGCTGACTTCCACCTCTCACACTATTTAGAAATGTAAAGCCTCATGTATCTCACAGCTGGGCAAAGGCAGGGGTGTACTGGTGTTGGTCCTGATCTTTATATGTCAGGCGAGTTCTCTACCACTGAGCTATGACCTTAGCCTAGGATTTTGCTGACATCTGTTGCCGTTGTGTGGATAGTGAATTCCTTCTCTATCCTCTTGACTTCCTGGCTTTCTGAGGGTGAGGTGCTGAAAGAGCCAAGTATAGAAAGAGGAAGTAGGTATCTTGGGGAACCCTGCTTACTTGTCTGTCTAGCCTTAGGCCTAAATATGGAGCTTTGAGCAGGGTCGGGCGTTGATACTTGTACTGCTGGCTTAAGCCTTCTCACCTCAGTGAGAGGGAGCCTGAGCCTCAAGACTTAAGGTTTTCAACTCAGAGTGGATCTCTGTGTGAGCCCCCTGCACTAGTGCCTCCATTTAATGACATACTTTTACTGAACCCTCCTATCTCCCCAGTCCACAGTTCAGCTCAGCCCAGAGACTGCCCCTAGCCATCTGACAACCAGTTGAACCTGCTCAGCGCACTCAGGAAAGGGCTGAAATGTAGACTAGAAGGCCAGCTCCTAGGCGTTAGCTGGGCTTATGGAAGGTCTGTGGCACTTCTAGCCCTACGGAGTGCTTGGTCTCCAGTACTTTCAGGAGCGATGTTTTTTTTTTTTTTTTTTTTTTTTTTGGTGGTGCCAGGGCCTTATGCATCAGCCAAGTGCTGTGCCACGAAGGCACATGCTCAGCCCCCAGCCTCTAATTGGGTGTTACTAATTCTGTGTCACACATGAGGATATCAGAGCTGAAGCTACTTCTGCACAGTCACAGAACTCCAAGTGGTTCCGAGGGAGCAAAGACTAGGAGATCAACAGGAACTTGCAGGAGCAGGATTGTTTGTTTAAACGGTAAGATAAGCAGGTTAGTGCCTATCCAGCATGGTCAGCACTACTTGGAGATCACAGAGCAAGGCCGACTCCCCTAGGCAGCACAGAGCTGACCTTTCCACTTTCAGAGCCTTGACTGTCTGTTCTATACACTTCAGCCAGCACTGGGAGCAGCACAAGTCTGTATCTTGGTGGTAGCACAGCATTAAATATGACTTAGAGCAGACTGTCCTTCCTGCAGAGGTGAGCAACAGCAGTGCTAAATATGACTTAGAGCAGACTGTCCT
>JADRCH010000014.1:9221516-9236126 GCA_019843965.1 Rhynchomys soricoides | reverse complement strand
ACTCACATGTCTCCTTGACTGTCACACAGGCACACACATACTCACATACCAGAAATAAATGTAGTATGAGGATTTAGAAACACTGTTTGAAACGTTAAGTACCCACGATTCGGTCTTTGGGGATCACACTGTTTGAAATGTTAAGTACCCACGATTCGGTCTCTGGGGATCAATGCTCCTAGTTTACTAGAGACGGAACTTGCAGATGCTGGCCAAGTGACCACCACTAAACCACATTCTCTGCCCTAGAAATTTTCTATCTTGAAACTGAATTTATGCTCAAGCCACTTCTTAATGTTACCCCTAATCCTCGCAGCTGCCCTGAAAACACAGTCTCCCTCCCTAAGGCCTGGTGTCTATCTGCTGACATGGCCCTAGGCTGCTGGAAATGGAAAGCTGAGCTTGAAGAAGTCCTAGGAGAGGGAAGAGAAGTAAGAACAAGGCACGAGAGAAACACCAGCTCAGAGGAGGGCAACAGCGAGGCCAGCTGAGCAGGAAGAAGGCCAGAAGGCTCATGTGCATGCATGTATTCACATGTGGGTGCGGTGTGGTGGAGGTGGTGTGTTCATCAGTCAGAGGACAGTTTGCAGTTCTTTCCTTCCACCGTGAGTGAGATCTAACTCAGTGTTCTCAGGGCTTACTGCTTGATGCTCTGGCCGTAGCTGCCTAAGACCTGGTGCTATAGGGGTACATTAATCATGTCCGCTTAAAGGATGGGTCTAGAGTAAAAAGGGCTCAGGCCTTGCGTCCAGTGAGAAGCACCCCTTCTTCCTATCATTGTCTTGGAAAGAAGCAGGCTGTTTCTGTGACAATAACACACCATAGTCACAATGACCACAAGTTATTTTTATAGTGACAATGAAAGCTAACCACAGTAGTATGAACCCAGGGCCGAGACTTGGTGGAAAAGAACATAAAGGAAGCCAGATACAGTCTACAGCTGGAAGGGGAATCTTTTCTTGACTACAAATTCTGATAAAGATAAGATTTTTCCCTCATGAATTTGCACATAGAGGAGTTGCTACTCAAGACCATGAGGGAAACCATGAGACTTGGTCTCATTCCTGTCCTCTACAGAAAACTGATCTAGGAGTTAAATTGGCCTCATGAAGTTATGATGAGAGTCATTTCTTAAAATTACTTAAAAAAAGTAATCCATGTTAGTATAATTCAGATTAAGATTTGTTTTGATGAAGTCACAGTGTCCTCTAGGTCAATGATGAGGTCGAACTCCCTGACGTTATTCTGGAATGTGTGTAGGCTTGAAGGAGGGAGGAGGCCAACCACTGTATGTCTAGTCCTCACTTTGGAAGGGGCAGCCTGGCCTGCCCTACAGCCCTCCTGTCTTGGCATTCAGGACTGCTTGGCTCTACAGGTGCTATGCTTTGGGGCTCTCTGGGACTGTCCAAAGCCCTTGCCTCTACAGCATTTTGATTTGTTTGTTCCCTGAAATGGCGTCATCGTTTGTCCTGGCCTGTGTGTTTCAACAATGAGGGCCATTGACAATGAGGACAGACTTGCTCCAGCTCCGTCCCACTGAGGCTGCTTGGCATCTTCCTTGCTCCCCCTGCTCCGGGAACAATGCTGGAGTCTCACCAGCCTCCTGTTTCTAAATCATCCTCCTTGATTCAAAGCTATTCCCTTTCCTGTCAATGTAGCACTGACCTAGCTGGGCGTGGTGGCCCAAACCTGTCATCATGGTACTTGTGAGACTAAAGCAGGAGGACCAGGAGTTCAGGGCCAACCAGGGCTACGTGAGACTGTCTCAAGAACCAACCAACCAACTAACCAATCTCAAACCCAACCCAAACCATCCCACAAACAAAAGCAGCCCTGACCAAATTGTGCCTCAGTGGCTGCTCTTGCTATGGAGCTCTGTTTGTAGCTCTCTGGGCTGTGAGCCTGTCTGCTGCTCAGTTCAGCTCCTCTGTCTTAGTCAGACCTTCTCCAGACACCTCCCATCATCTCAGCATGCTGCCTCCCGCCTGCCTCCACCCTGTCTCTGCTTACTGTCATCTCTTTGGAGCTCCTCCATCCAGGGAGATTTTGTAGCTTGCCTTTATTCTTTTGGGTTTTTCCTAGATCTAACAGGACAATGTGGTGACTCCCAGTGTTTAGGGGGTGTAGAGAGGGATGTGCCTGCTGTGCTTTGTCAGAGCTGACTTAGGGAGAATGACCATGGAAAAAGACATCCAGTATCTTGCAGCAATTAAACCATATAATTGCCATATGACCTGAAACTCCACTCTCAAGTACATACCCAGAGACCTGGGACAATCAAAGAAACACTCTTAATGACCCAGTGCCCATTCATTAACAGATGGATATATAAACAAAATATGGCAGAACTATACAATGGAATATCACTTAGACCCAAAAACAAAGTGCTTGGTTCAGGTTACAAAATGGGTATGCCTTTTATAAGCGTTATGAATAAAGCTAAGCACAAGTACATAGTCTATGGGCCAGTTATATGAAGTGCCTAGAGAAGGCAGACTCATGGAGACAGGAAGCATTATGGCCTTCAGGGGCTGCTTAATGGCTGTGTTCTTCTCAGAAGAGTGATAGAAATTGTCTGGAACTGGACAGCAGTGATGACTGTAGAATACTGCAAATGTATACACTGTCACCCAACTGTATACTCTCAAGTGGTTAGTTTTGGGCTGGTGAGATAGCTCAGTGGATAGAGACGCTTGCCTTAAGCTTGACAACCTGAGTTTGATCCCTAGATCCCACATAGGGTTGTCCTCTCTGCTCCACATGCAGGCCATGGAAGAGTACTCTCTACCCTCACTAATAAAGAAAAATTTAAAAATGTTTACCTCAAATCATATTTTAGATTTAATTTTTTATTATTTTAGATTTATTTATTTATTTATATGTATATGAGTGATCTATCTTCAGACACACCCAAAGAGGAATTCAGCTCCCATCACAGATGGTTGTGAGCCACCATGTGGTTGCTGGGAATTGGACTCAGGACCTCTGGAAGAGCAGCTAGCACTCTTAGCCCGAGCCATCTCTCCAGTCCCAGTTTATTTTTTAATTTTATATGTATGAGTGTTTTGCCTGCATGTACATGTACCACATAGGCACCTTATGTGTTGGCTACTCTGGTGCTGTCATTTCAGATGGTTGTAAGTCACCATGCAGGTGCTGGGAACTGAACTTGGGTCCTCTGCCAGGACAAGTGCTCTTAATTGCTGAGCCATCGATCTCTCTAGCCCCTAAAATGGTTATAATTTAATGTTATATAATTTATATCTCAAAGAAAGCAAGGAGCTTTAAGGAAATGTGGCAGGGAGCACGGCCAGAAAAGAGGACTCTAGATAATCAAAGTCCGTGTCCTGAGACAGTCAAGGAAATGGGTGTGTGTGTAAGGAAGAGCCTGCTCAATGAGCACTGCTCCTTAGGACACAGTTCCTAGCCCTGTGACGACACAGAAAGGGCTAAAAGACAGCAGCCTGGGTGTAGAATTTAGAGGAAGGGTCTGCTTAGCAGGCATGATGTTCTTGAATCTATCTCAGAACAACCAAAAAAGAAGTGAAACTTGGGGCATGGGGGGAGGAAGTGGAGGGAAGCTAATCCTCCTCGTTTCCAGGGCCTGGGCTCAGACAAGGACAAAGTCTAGGGGAAGCAGGATTAGAGCATGTGTGAGCCCAGGAGGGTGGCCTGCAGAGCCGGGAAGCAAAGCTGCTTTCTGTATCTCATCCCAGTCAGGAATAAAGCAAGGGCTTTCACACCTGAAATCACCTGCCTGGCTAGCCTCAGGTTGAAGCTAGCCCTGAGGAATGGAGCTCCAGGCAGAGAGCAGGGTTGAATCACAGAACTGCGGGGAGCAGTCTCTTCCTCTATATGCTGAGGATGCACTTGTCTGTTTTCTATCTCGTTGCCCCAGTCTGCTTTATAGCTGGCGTTTCTCATGGAAGCCAGTAGGAAGACTGCTGCCTGATGTCACATGCAAAATGTCCTGAAGAGTGGCAGCCTGAAGCTGGATGGAGCCCTTTCCTCTCCCTTTGAGCCATTTGCTGTTGTTGATCCCAAGCCTTTGAGTCCTCCCCGTCAGCTTAGCTGTTCAGTAGCCTTAATCTGAACAACACTGAAGAACTGCATGCTTCCCAGAGATATGGTAGTTTCTGGGAAGCTGCATGTTTCAGTTCAGCCAGAGTCCAGCGCTGGCCTACACTGAGCGAGGGCAGGGGACCTCCCTCCCTCCATTGGCATTCTCAGGAGTCCTCTGGTAAACTGCCTTTCCACTTCCTAGTTCATTCTGCTTCCAGAATGTCCCCAGGCCTAGAAAACAGCGATCTTAAAGGCTACTATTACACAGCTTCAGAAGGCTCAGGAGTGGGACATTCGCTTAGTATGTGTGAGGCCCAGGTTTTGATCTCTGGGGGGTGGGGGAAGCCATTATGAAAACAGTTCTCAATCAAAATCTGTTCTGCTGGGGACAGATCCATTACTTTTGTCATCTTTCCTGTGTTCCCTCTTCCTCGTGGCAGAAGCCACTGTACTCTAACTTTCTAGTCGGGGCTGTATCTTCTCTTGGCCTCTGATTTGGATACCCTGGCATTCTCCTTTGGCCATCTTCAGACAACCCGTCTCCCTTTGCAGTCCACCCCAAGCTCGACCCTTGTGACCCTGATCAGCAGACTGGACCTTCCTCTGTAGGTTTAGACATATGCATCAGTGTCTTTAACATCCAGAAAGATGTCCCTACTGGGGTTTGCTTTCACCATCCTTCACTCCCTCATCTCCAATAGTCTCTCCCTCCACTTTCTGTGCTCCCAGGAACCGCTGTGGCGTCTCTGTGCTCCTAGTGACCATTATGGTGTCTGGATTCTGTGCTCCCAGAATTACAGCTACTATGGTGGCTGGGTTGTTTTGGTTTATGGTCCCAGAGGCTTACAGGCCACAACAGTAGGGCACAGCAGCAGGTGGCCAGAACAGGAGGCTGGTGGCTCATATTTTGCTGGGACATCAGGAAACAAGAGAGAAGGAGGTGGCAGTGGGATGAGGCTAGCCCACAGAGGCAAGCCCACACCAGTGATGCACTTCCTGCTCTAAAAGCTCTATCCCTCCACCCCCACCCCAGCACTGCCAACTGGGCCCGTGCAGGAGCCTATGGGGGGGGGCTATTTACCACATATTTGGCTTCATGCTCCCACAGGCTTGAAACCATCTCATGATGCAAAATTATTTTAGCCCAAATTTAAAAGTCCCCAAAGCCTTTAACAGCTCCAATACTATTTTAAAGGTCAAAGTCTCTCTTAAGTCTCAAGATAATTTCTTGACTCTAACCACAGTAAAATTAAAACACAATTTATGTAATCCTAACATAGAATGGTAGACACTATACATTCCCATTTGAAAGGGGGAGGAAATGGGGCAGACTGAGGAAAAACTAGGCTTAAGCAAGACTAAAGCCCAGCAGGTTAGACAGCAGATTTTGCACCTTCAGTCTGGTATCTGGAGCTTTGGTTTCAAAGGGGCTAGATGGCTCCCTCTCCACCTTTGCTGCCCGGAACATCTGTCTGTCTTTCAGGCTGGCTCCATCCCCATATGGAGCTATCCTTGGCACATGTCTCACAGCTCTGGCATCTTCAATATCTTGAGATCTCTACTGCAACCAGGCTTCACTTTCACAGCTTTATGCAGTGTCCTCTCAAAGCCTTGCAGAAGTCTGGCCCTGCTACACATAGGCCTCAGTGGCTCTTGAAACCATGGAGAAGAATCCACAACTCCCTCCTTCTTGAATCTTTAGACAACACTGACATGTTTGACTAGCCTCTTGGGATGAACCTTCACCTCCACCAAACACACTAGTACAGGGACATTGTAAAAGCAGAAAACCACTTGGATTCCATTCTAAGTTGAATGCTGGGTGGGGTCTTGCCCTACAGGAACCTTTCTTATAGTTCCAGTACAGCAGGGAGACCTCCTCTTCCCTAGTTTTAGCATAGCAGCCGGTCCTTGAGCACAGTTCACTGTGCCTGTAAGCCTCTGCAGGCTGCAGTTTGCATTTTTTCCCTGTCCCGCTTTCCTAATTTAGACCTGCATAAGAGTCACCAGTGATAGCCACACCACAGATTCAACAGTATAATGTTGAAATTTCCTGTCCTGAAATTTCCCTCCATCAAGGAAATTAGTCCATTACATTTAAATTTCGTCCAAGTAAGTTCAGTACATGGGCAGAAAGCAACCAGATTCTTTGCCACTAGTCTAGTTGAGAATAAAGACCTGTTCTCTTCTAAAATTTTATCAGCTGGGCCTCTGCATCACTCTCAGCACTGCTAGTAGACTGGCCTGTTAAGACAGCTTTCAATTGCTTCTCTAGTCTACAGTTCTAAAATCTTACCCATCCCTCCAAAAAAACCCCATGGTCTAGTTCTTCACAGCCGCAACCCTGTGAGCTCTGGGCCAACTTCTGCCTTCCGTTTCTGATGCTATGATATAGCAGCAGAAGGAAGAGTTTGTTCTGGTTTATGGATACAGAGGATTAGAGTCCATCATGACCTCCATAGGTTTGTGTATTTTAACACTTGGTCCCTTGGTGGTGCTGCTGCATGGGGAGATTATGGAACTTTTAGTACAAGGAGCCTTACTGGAAGTCCCTCACAGGGCAGGCTTACTCCACTTCCAGTTTGCTCTCTGCTCTCTGGTGTTCCGACAGAGTGACCCACCAGCCTTCTGCTCATCTGCTCAGGTTCAGCTCTAACATACACTCCTCTGAAGAGCCTCTTTTCTCTACCTCCCTTCAGTGACAAAGGTGTGTCCAGAAAATTCTATACGAACCAGGATCCCAGGTTCTACTGCTGCAGAGACCAGGGCTTCCAGCACACGCTCCTTCCTCTTCGGTCCTCAGGGCCTGGACTTGCTCTCCCCATCCTCTCACTAATTCTGGCTTCCCATGTCAACAGCAACACACCACAAAAGATTTCCGCAGTGAGCACACTGCTTTGCCTAGAATGGTGGTAGTTTTCAAACCAAAATCTATTACTGCTGCCACTACAACAGCTACTACTACAGCTACTTAAACTACTAAGGCCAGAGAGGAAGGGGAAGAAGCAGAGCGTGTGGCCTCTCTCCTACTCATTCATAAACTAGGCACTGTGCAGTGGGAAGTGCCACATTCCTCTCTGAAAACATGTGTAGGTTTAATGTAGGTGCAGGTTATTTTATATACACATATAAATAGCCTACCTTTGTTCGAGGTGCCTATTTGCTCTGCACAGGGACCATTATGAATACAGAAAAGTGTTCGTTGTTAAATATGGCATGCTAAATGGTTTTGCTTTCTGGCAAAGCTCCAGACCATAATTATTAAGGGGCTACAGCTGCAGAGGAATTCTTGCATTACAGGAGGCTTTGATCCCAATCTGCCTTCTACCTCCAACATGAATCCCCCAGGTGTGGCTGTTGCTCAGTGCTGGCACTTTGGAGTATGGGTCAGCGCTAAGTGTAAGGTGACCAGGAGCGTCTCTCACTACCAAGAGAAGGCTCTGCTTCAGGTGACCAGGAGCGACTCTCACTACCAAGAGAAGGCTCTGCTTCCCAGTTGCCATGCTTGAGACCCTGTAATCAAGAGGATGTCCAAATGAGTCCAATATGGGAGCTGGAGCACAGTGGGCACCTTGGGTTCTCAGCCTCATTCTGTTTCCAGTGAAGTGGAGCACTAACCAGCTCTGTAGGACTTTGTTCAGCAGAAAGCCTCGGGCTTCCAGTGAGTCAGGTCATTCATTTCATTCCCACCAAAAGCAAGAGAACTGCAGTCAAATTCTCTGGGTAACCTGGCTGTTTGGCAAGAATGGCACTCAAATTCACCCCAGTGCCTCCTTTAGAATAAAAAAGACACCTTGTCATCACCACAAACATCAAGTCACTACTGAAATACAGCAAGAACTGAAGGGCAAACCTACTCTTTCAGCCCCTTCAACTCTTTCCTGCCCAAAAGAGACAGAAACCAGCATCCAGAAATCCCTAAATCCACCAACAGAAAAAAGAGACCTCCAAAATTCATGTGCTAATAAGGATCTCTAATTCAGCGAATAAACAGGAGTTTACAACACATAGAAAAGCCTCTGATCTCTCAGCATTAACAGACACTATCTAGAATTTGGATTGGAGATGGAACCCTGTTTATCTTTTAATGCTTATTTTTTATTTGTGTTTTTAATGCAGATGTTCTGTGAGTTGGGGAACCACCCCATCTTATAAATGCTGAAACTGACACCACAGAATGGTGCCAACTAGGTCAGAAGGGAAGAAACTTCTGACTGCAGGTCAGTATCCTATCTCCAAGACAAGCACCACTCTGTAAAAGTCCCCTTTCCAGATGGGAAACACTTCCCTGGGGGAGTAGACAGCTCTGTGTGGCTGGGTAAGAGGGATAGAGAGATGTAGAGCCAGCAGAGGCCAAGGCAGTCAATGGAAGCCAGCAGGTTCTAATGCAGGGGAGGGCAGAGGATTGTCCAGAGTGGACTATTTGGTTTTTGGAAGGATCCAGAACATGAAAGCAGAAGGCTGTGAGGGATCTGTCATAACCAGTAGAAGAGAAAGATGTCCCTGGTCAGCTGGAGGAGTCTAAGGCTTCTTAGACTTAGTGGGAATCTCGGGGGCCCCCCCCCCCCCCCCATCAGAGTCTATTCTATGCCCCCATTATGGTCTAGGGCACTCCCCTCCTCCCTTACAGTCTCATCCACTCCCACCTTCCCCAGTGGCATCTGTACTAGGAGGATGCACACAAGATCACCCTGGATATGAAGTCTTCCTGCTCAAGGTGAAGGTCAATGACTCACACAGCTAAAAATGGAAAAAAACCCAAAAAACCAGCATGCTCTTAAACGTTAGATTCCCTTGTTAACACAAAACCTTCTCTAGTAATTATATCCTACACTCAAATATGTACATTTTAATTGGGCGTGAGAGCAAAATGAGGAAAACTGAGAGATGAGTGGGGGAGAGGCAGGAGAGGGGCCTGGCAGTGCCCTGGCAATGCTTCCTGCTGCTGTGGGCCGTTTCCTGGAAGCTCCCATAGAGAAGGGGTGCTGGGTACAGTACAGGGCATTGAGCTCCATTCGAATTTTAGGTAAATAATCGATTATGACTGTTCACTGTGAGAATTCCCAAATAATGCTAGGGTCATGCTTTTCACTAGTTGCTCACCTGATTTTTAAATTTAATTGTATGTTTCTATTTTTATTCACTAAGTCTGATAGTCCATGAAAGACCAGAACACTAGGGATAACTGTCACAGTGCCCAGGGCAGTCCTCACACTGAGGGTCAGGGGTGATGAGGTTTATGTGTGAGTAGAGCATTTTGCTAAAACATTTTACTAAGCTGTGGAGAAATCAAGTCAGGATGGTGGCAGGGTGGATTACAAACCTCCTGCCATGGTCCTCTTAGCCGGCTCTTGGTCTCTGAAGACTGAGACTTCTCTTCAGCTGTCCCCAATCTTCACCAGGGTTTACAGAAACTAAAATGTAATTATACAGGCCTCCTGCTGGACTCTGGAACATGGCCCGTGGAGGTTTCTAGAAGGTTTTGGAGGCTCCATGGTAGGAAGTAAGGTTGTGGGGAACAACAGAACCCTCAACACTAAAACAAAACCTGTTCCTAAGTTCTAGGGAGTTCAAAAAGGAATTTTAAGTTCAATTTAGCTACCACACAGCTTTCTGAGTGGAATGACTAAGCTGCTTTCACCAGTTAAGAAAGGGGGGGAGGCTGCTTTCAATTACTCATGACAAGTTCACCCTGCACTTGCTGAGAACTCATAGCGATGATGATAGGGGTCACTGAAATTTGTTAAGGGGCCAAAAAAGACTGCCTTGAGACTAAAATCGAGACTTGATAAGTTGAGTTCATGAATCCCAAAGTCCAGAGAGTCTTCATTCATGGCTGCTGCCTGGGGAAACCTGGCAAGGTCACACCTCACAGTTGCCTCCAACTGTTTAATCCTGTGATGACTACAGCCCCACACACCTGCACTCCTTGCTAGGTCCCTGCAGGCAGAGGGGTGGGAATATATAGTATAGTTTTCTACATGTATAAATACATACTGATAACTATGATAATTATCGTAGTTATCAGAATCATTTTAGAATTTGACTTCCAACTCTCCTTTCATTTTCTTTTTTTAAATTAAAAAAAAAAAAGAATTACATATATTTTGTGATCATACGTGGATGTGTGTATAAGGGCGCGTGCGTGTGCTATATCATGTGTGTGGCGTGTGCTATGTGCATGTGTGTGGAGGTCAGAGGAAACTTGTGAGAATCTGTTCTGTCCTTCTATCAAGTGGGGGCCCAGGATCAAATTCAGCTTGTCAAACTTGCTGGCAAATGCGTTTACCAATGAGCTACCTTACTGGCTCCTAATCCTTTATTTGAGACAAGGTCTTGCTATTTATTTAGCCCAGGCCATTGTTGAACTTGACCTCTGAGTTCTGAGTGCTAGGATCACAGGCATGTGTAGCACATTGCCCGGCATGTCTGTTCCCCTTCCCAAGCAGCAGCAGCAGCAGCAGCGCAGCAGCTCATGGTGCCTTTACATGTTAGCTCATATGGACCCACTCTATCACTTTTACTTTCGGCCTTCTATGAAGGGATTACAATTCATGTAATTTTTTGATGTATACTTGAGTTGCTTTATCTAAACAGATCAGTGTTAAAAGGCATAAACTCATAGATATACCCTTGTACATGTGTGTAAAACTCTGTTTTTACAGGGATATTTTAAATGTTTGAGTCCCAGCTCACTTGGTAGACACTGTAAGTTGCCAGAAATACCCCTGAATTACCTCTAGAAATGTGAGCATTCAGTTCCCCCGGGTCTGACCGTGCCTCTGGGAGAGTGCAATCTTTTCACTCTGTATCAACATACAGGGAATGGTACGGCATTGCTGTCCTAGTTGGCATTATTAGTGTGGATAAAGCGGGGTTCTTTTCTTTCATTTGTACTGTTCACATCTAGTTCTTCTACAAGGAGACTGGTTTTACTGTCTTTCTCTTAGAGGGTGTATATATGTTTAAAGGCAGAGGCTGATGTCAGATGTCTTCTATTGCTCTCTACCTGACCTATTTTTTAAATATTGCATGTGTTATATATGCATGTATACATGTGTGAATGCACGTATATATGTATGTGTGCGTAACTATGTGTGTATGTGGGGAGTACATGCTGGTGTGCATGTGTGGAGATCAGAGGGCAACGTATAGGAGTGAATGCTCTCCTTCTACAACGTGTGTCTCAGGGATCAAACTCAGGGAGTTAAGCTTAGTGGCAAGGACTTCACCTGCTGAGATCTTGACAGCTCCACCTTGGATTTTGAGATAGCATCTCTAGTCTCTCAGTGAACCTGGTGCTCACTGATTGGGCTGAAAGCCCCTGGCATTCTTCTGTCTTCACTTCTCCAGTGCTGGGATTCTAGGTGGGTACTGCCATGCCTGGCTTTTTACCAGCGTTCTGGGGATCCGAACTCAGGTTCTCACACTTGCACAGCAAACATGCTCCTGATGGAGCCATTTCCCTTTTCTATCCTTTTCATTTATTGATTTTTAAAGAGATGACATCTTTGTATATCCTGTGTAACATATATTACAAGTGTTTTCTCTATACTTAAGCCTTGTGGTTGGAGATGGGGTCCTACCATGCTGCCCAGATTGACTTCAGATTCCTGGGTGCAAGTAATCTTTCAAGCTGAACCTCCCAATGACTGGGACTGTAGGCTCATGTACTGTGCCTGCTCACCGAGTTTTAGTACTGATAGGGTTTTCCACTATTTGGGCCTCAAGGGAGTCTTTAATTTTGTGTGTATGCTTTCATGCCATGGCTCATGCTCCATGTGTGGAGGTCAGAGGTCATTGGCTACCCTTCCTAACACATTGATTCACACAGGGTCCTTGTTGCCTGCCACTATGTATGCCAGGCTAGCAGGCCATGAACTTACGGAGATCCACTTGCCCCGGCTTCCCACCCCACCATATGAGCTCTGAGGCTACAGATGTGTGCTAGTTCACCACTGTGCCCAGAATCTGGGTTCTTGGGATCTGAACTCAGATCCTTAGGCTTAAGTGACAAGCACTGTACTCGCTGAGCCAGCCCTGAATTTTTCTTTTGTTGTTGAATAATGGTATATTTAGCAGACTTTCCTAGCGATCTGAATGGTATTTTGTTACACTTAAGTTATTCACTTTGGGTGCTGGGGAATGGGCCTGGGGCTTCAGGTGTGCCAGGTGATGATACTCTGCCACTAAACATACTTCTGTTTCTTATGCTTACTTTAAATTTCCAGTGTGCTTGCAATTTCCTCAGCAAGTAATGAAGGAAGATCCTAATTTTGTGAATTGAAACCTACAATATAAACGTTGTAAATGTCCTGTGGCTGTTTAAGGTGTCATTTGTAGAGTGTACACCTGTCTGTAATTCAGTTCAGTATCTCTTCTGGCTCTATAGGGACCAGGCATGTGATGCAGCAAACTTAAATACATACAGGCAAAAATACCCGTAAAACATATAATACATTTTAAAACAAAGAGCAAAACAAGGCAACTTGAGTTTGACAACTTGAGTTTGGTTGCTGGGACCCACGGGGTGGAAGGAGACAACAGATGCCATCAAGTCGTCCTCTGAGCACTTTAGGTCTTGGTACACACGCATATATGCACGCATATGCACACACAAAATAAACAATAATGAAAATTAAAACAAAGCAGTAACTCTTTAAGATCTGCAGAGACACTGGAGATTGTAGAGCTGCTCGCTGCAGCCATACGTCCACTGTCACAGGCCACACTTCAGCAATTGTCTGATTATTGAAAGTTCAGGCCGAATCAGGGTGATGATCCCTGTAGCCTTGCAGCCTTTAAGCTCTGCTTACCTCTGGGACCCTTGAACATGGAGGACCTCACAAACCATAGTGATGTCTCCTGTTAGGCAAGCATCTCTTGGAAGTACTTACAAAGGGATACCCGATACTTTATAATGTGCTTGCAGGGATTGCTTCCATCTTAATTGATCAACTTGATCCTGAAACTGAGATGTCAGTGTCCTTTATCCTACAAGTGTGTGTCCTCTATGAGGCTTGCTCATGTTACTCTTTCCTTTTCATTTCTTCTGGTGCTAGGGCGTTGCAATGCCCTACCACTGAGCCACCTGCTTCCCTAAGCCTACTTTCTCCTTTAAAAATGTATTCTTATTATTTTCTGTGTGTGGGTGTTTTGCTTGTGTATATGTATGTCTACGCACTACACGTGTTCCTGGTATTAGAGGAGGCCAGACGAAGGGATCAGAGTTCCTTGATGTAGGTGCTGAGACTAGAACCCAGGTCCTTTGGGATGGCGGCTAGTGCTCTTAACCACCGGGCTGTCTCTCCTGCCCGCGACTCTCTCTTTACAGCCTGTAACCCTGTGAAAGGCTTTCTTTGTAGGGCAGTTCATCAGTCTGTCGTCTGTGAGGACAAGACCAACACCTTATTCCTACCACTTGACACACAGTATCTTCTTCCTGTTGCCACTCACCTGGAACAGTCGTGAGCACCCCTTTCTTTCTTTTTTCTTTCTTTCGTTTGTTTGTTTTCCTGAGTCAGGGTTTCTCTGTGTAGTCCTGGCTGTCCTGGAACTTGCTCTGCAGACCAGGCTGGCCTTGAACTCAGAGATCTGCCTGCCTGTGTCCCGAGTACTGGGATGAAAGGCGTGCACCACTGCCCAGCCCTTCTCTTTATTTCCAGAGATTATTATGTAAGGAACATCTCCTGTATCAAATGACAGGAAGGTACATGGAGCACATGTTCCCTTTAGAAAGATTAACTCTAGGTAATATGCCCAGCCCATAAGTGGTAGCTGATGAAGCAACTGAAATGTGCCACAGAACTCTGGGAGAATCCTTAAATAGGGAAAGGTACATGCTCTGTGATGTTCTTTCTTCTCATGTGCAGTGGGTCTGGCATGATTAATGCTTCTAACAGCCATACTGGCCCAAGCAGTAACCTGGTAAGGGAATACCGCATGCCAGCATAGTAAGGCAAAGAGAAATTTTGGGTCCCTCCTGACAGAGAGGGGCCAATCAACCCTGGCTGCCTCACTGTGAATCACTGTTTGATTTGTCTATTATATGCAGATATCAGGATTACCAAAGGCTGTATCAGATTTCCCCTTTAAAAAAAAAAAAAAAGCTGTATCTGATGGTCCATGCCTGTCATCTAAGATGTTCAAGAAGCAGAGGCAGAGGGACTGCTAATTTAAGGCTTGTCTGCTCCACAGTGAGTTCAATTGTAATGACTGAATCATTATGAATCATTGAATCGTAATGAATAAAAAGTAAAAAGAATCCTGGGATGTAGCTCAGTGGTAGAGCCTCACCAAGGATACATAACACCCTAGATTCAATCCTCAGTAACAAAACCCACCCCCTAACCTTAGAGTTCAAGAGATCTGATACCTTTTCTGGTCTCCATGTACACTAAAAACACACACACACACACACACACACACACACACACACACACACACTGAACATTTATCTTTCCAAGATCACTCCCACCATTGTTTTTGAGACAAGGTCTTGGTAGCCAAGGCTGACCCTGAACTCCCTATGTAGCCAAGGCTGACCCT
>JADRCH010000014.1:9179346-9212138 GCA_019843965.1 Rhynchomys soricoides | reverse complement strand
TAGGTGGCAGTCTTTCTGCTGGCCCCTGGCTCTGTGTAGGTGGCAGTGGCGCGCACACATGGGTGTGTGTTGGGTGGTGATGGGGGAAGAACATCTTGGGGGGAGCTGAGTAAGTGTGGGCTTCCCCCTCCTTTGTTGCCCAGGGCTACAGGGCTGTCTGGACTGGCTTTACAATCCCACCTGCCCTGCTCCAACTCAGTCATCTCTCACCTTCTCCACTTCCTATGCATGCTTCCGTTCATTCTTTGACTTTTCCGCTGAGGTGCACCATGATTCCAATTTTTTATTGTTTGTCACAAGCCCAGGAGGCTCCTTTAGAATCTCCTGGTTAGCCTGTGTCCATGGCCTCTATCACCCCAGGCTAGCTCCCACGGCTACCTGTACAGAGAGGCCCACAGCGTGCAGAAAAGGAAACGGCGGAAGAAGGCGGCCAGGGTTATTTGGGATGACACAATGACCAGACCTCAGGAGTCTGGAGGCAGAAGTGGTAGGTTTAATGCACTACCACCAAACACATTCTCATGGTGGAAGATAAAGTCTTAAGTGATCCTTGGTGGCTCAGGAGCCTACAGAACCAGAGCTCCAATTGGTACGATAAAGACAGGCATATTTGGCCTCTGTTTCTACTTCTCTGTTCTGCCTGTGCCCTAAGTCCCCCCCCCCCCTTTAAATAGGGTCTTACGCTGTCATATATGACTCTGTATGTCAGGCTGGCCTGCCTCTGCCTCTTTAGTGCTAGTATTAAAGGCTTGTGACTCCATGCCTGGCTCGTTCCTAAATCGTTTCTACTTTTTTCATAGGTACATTTCTATTGAGTCTTCTTGAACCTAAACACACAATCCCTTGTTAAATAGCTTTTCTTCATTATCCTAGCAAGGCAAGCAGACTGCTGGTCATCAGAATTAATTTTTTCTTTAAAATCTGACACGTCGGTATAGAGAAAGCCCATGTGATCAGGGGGCAAAGCCGGACGAAAGCTGAGAGGGTAGAGTGACCAGTGCTCACTCTAGGGGAGAAGGGCTCAGGATGCCAGCTCTTATCTGCTCCTGATCCGCAGCATCTCCAGCTTCCAGGAGAAGCTCTCACCCAGAATGCTGTCTCCTAACTGGAGCACCAGACGAACTTGTATTTTAAGCTTAAACACTGTCCCATATGGAATTCCTTGTTCAAAAGTCCAGTTTGGGACATACACAGGCAAGAGCAGGCTGTTAGGGTGAGGAGCTACAAAGATGTCTCAAGGTATCGTCTGTGAATTAGAGACCTTTCTTGTTCATTCCAAGACCCAGCCAGGCACAGTCTCCTAGCTGCAAACTTCATTCATCTTTTTCTTTTTCATTTATTTATTTTTTTGCCTTTTGAGACAGTTTTTCTCTGTGTAGCCCTGGCTGTCCTGGAGCATGCTCTGTAAACCAAGCTGGCCTAGAACTCAGAGATCCACCTGTCTCTGCCTCCTGAATGCTGGGATTAAAAGCATGTGCCATCACCAAGAAAAGAGGAATGAGCTAGGTGTGGTGGAGCACACTTTTAATCCCAGCATTCAGGAGGCAGAGTTAGCTCATTCCCTTCTCTCAATTCCCAGCTAGGCCATTTCTGCTGTACGCATTTGTAGGCTGGTCTGGCACAGAGTGCAAGTTAGAGGTAGGAGGGCTGCTATGGACCTCTCTTCAGTTCATACTTGTGAGGGCTGAAGGAGCTCCAGGCACTACTGCTGGCAATGACCTTCACCTTCCAGGTGGCCCAGAGGGAGTGCCGTAGACAGCAGAACCCAGCAGGCAAAGGATGACGGATACCATACCAGTCTCTAGGAGAGCTATCTGAGCACTGAATTCTGTGTTCTGCGTTCATGTTCTGTCCCTCTCCCTCACTCCCTCTCCTCTTCCTTCCTTCCTATTCTAGGTGTGTAAGTGTTTGTTCTGCATATATCTCTGTGCACTTTGTGGAGGCCAGAAGAAGCTATTGGAGCAAATGGAACTGAAGTTAAGTTACAGATGGTTCTGAGCTGCTGGCTGGGTTCTGGGACTCAAACCCATGTCCTCTGGAAGAGTCAGTGCCCTTAACCACTAAACCATCCTTACCAGCACCCTGAGTTAAAATTTCTTTTGGACCTTCCAGAATCATTAACCAATTTCCACTACAAACCTCCACAGAAGGCAGCTGTGTGTGCAGGGCACGAGAAGGTGCTGTGGTGTGAGGGAGTGGAGTTAATACTTGGGGTCAGGTGGACCAATAGCTAGCCGTATGAGGTAGCCACGGGGTTTCCAATAGTTGAACTGTGCTGTGGAAAGACCAAGCCAGAGCCTGGGCACTGCATCTTGTTTACACTGAATGTAATGGTCCTATCCTTTCTTTCTGTTTCTAGTGCTAAAGAATACTTTGCCCCATATCACAATGCCCTGTTGCTTTTCAGTGTTGTTTGCCATCACAGTGGTAAGGTTGAGGATGAGGCTAAATGGTTAGGCAAAACTTAGACTATTCATTATATGGTATCTTATGGGACGTTTGCCAGGCCCGGTTACGGAGCAATAAGGGATGACCCAAGGTGAAGAACAAAGTACCTGTGGACTGGCAAGTGTTTCCTTGTGACATGGCTGTTGTCACGATTTCTGTGGCTGCTTCTCTGACGGTTTGTTCCTCACTCTGAAGAAGGGTAAGAACACACCTCCAGAGAGAAAGTGTGTCCTGCAATTCTGTGAAAAAAACCAAAGGGAATGAATTCATGTCATCTGCAGTACCACCAATAAGCATGCAGTAACGCTGCTTCAGACTCATGTGGGAGGGAGACATTCATGAAGAAGCAACAAACATTCTTTTTGGGAGGGGGTGTTATTGTAAGACAGGAAGACCCGAGGGTCAGAACAACGCTGGAACAGAGAGGAAGGACCCTGCAGGGAAGCTTGGGAACTTTTTTTTTTTTTGTGGGAGGAGGAAAGCCTTCTGTAGTCAATCAGCCTTAGGCACTCCAGAAGGGGCTAACCGGCCTACAAGACTCTGGGCAACTCCTCCAGTGTCATGATTTATGCAATAAGAATGTTTCTCATGTCATTAATCTCAGCACTCAGAGAGCCTGTGAGATTAAGGCCAGAGGTCTACATACAGAGTTCCAGCTTAGCCAGGGCTATAAAATGAGACCCAGCCTTGGCTATGCAGTGAATTCAAGGCGAGCTTCAGTTACATGGTAAGACCTTGTCTCAAAAACCCAAAGTGTGCTTTACACTTTGCAGAAACTAGTTTAATGTTGATTTGAGAGACAGTGAGAACTTAACCAATTCTGGAAAGCAAAGTGTTAATATGTTTGGGGACAAGAATCAGAAGTGGGGAAGGCACATGAAATAGGGCCATCCTCAGTTACATGTGTCTGGGGCCCATTCTTTGCTACCGTTGGCTCTCAGCACTAAGTCTGCAGGTCCTCATGTGCTGCTGCTGTGGAGAGATGGGAAGGCAGAATGTGCTCTGAGCAGCACCAAGGGCAAGGCATCTAGAACGTCAACTACTGAGGTCAAAATGAAGCCCAGTGGCTGCAGGAAGACAAGGGAATGGGCTACAGGGACATATTTCAGGAGGAGAGAGAGGCGGCAGGCAGTGTGAGTACAGCTCTGTGGAGGGCACCATTTGAGGGCAGTGGCAGTGGTCTGAGTGCCCCCACCCCCATCAGCAGGGCCATCTGGAGCAGGTCTCCCCCTCCCCCCAGGTCAGGCTTTAACCTTTACTCCTCTTTACAGACTCTACACTTTCATTTTTTAACTTTTGAGACTGGGTTCCTAGCAGCCCAGGCTGGCCTCAGATTTGCTATTAGCCTCAGATGGCCTTGATCTCCCAAAATCTCCTCCCAAAGGCTGTGACTTCAGGTGTGTGCCACCAAAGAATCCATCTTGAGTTCTGTCTCTAAGAAGGGCCTTTGAACCCCTAAAGCTCCTCTCTTTAGTCTACTTCAAATTGGCCGGCTGCAGTTCGTCATGTGCACGTGGGCCGCTGGCCTCTGCTGGTCTTGCCATCCCCAGGACCAGCAGCTAACACGAACACGGGTCAATTCCACACAACAGTTTCAGGTAATTTTTCACACATTTGCTTGTTTGAGTGACAGAGCAACCAAGTTTGTTCAGGAAAAGGTGCTGCAGATGGTATTGCCCTTACTGAGCATGCTCGACCCAAGAGGAGAACAAACTGCCTCCGAGAGAGAGAGAGAGGCTTCACCATGACGTCTAGGCTGGTTTTGCTGGCTTTGGCCTCTCAAGCAGTTAGAATTGCAGGCATGGACCACCATGCCTGACCTAACCAAAGTTTGTTAGCTGTTTCTCCTATTGCTCTTGGTTCAGTGATCAAGTCATAACAGGAGGATGGCTGATGACGTCACTTCCTAGACAAAGGCTGCACCAGTGGCACTTCATTGGTCCTGACTCTGTTCATGCTTACAGTTCAGTGTTAACACCTAAAAAATAATTTTTCCTCAGCCCTACAACAAAACTGAAAGCTCCTTGGGACCGGTCCTGCCTGATTCTTAAGGGCAAGCATGGAAGAAGTAGAGAGACACAGTGACTAGCTGATGGGAAGTGAGCACCTCATGCAGAAGAGGGCAGGGTCTGAGGTGGAGCTGGCTCTGTGTTCCTGGCTTTCCTTTAACTAAACCCTATATTTATAAATGAAAACAAACTCCAGAGCAGCACAGTAACAAAGTTACATGAACGCCCCTGTGCTTTCCGTCTTCCAAGGCTTTCAGTTTTCTTCATCATTGTTGGCAAGATGCTTTTCCTAGTTACTGCTCTCTGGGTATGGGACTGGCAGTGAGCGAGGAAGCCAGCTGAGAGCTGCACAGCCACCTGACTGAAACAGAGCCTTTTATATCCCAGGACTGATTTCAAGTTAAGTTCAGTAGCGAAGGGACCCAGCAGCTCAGCAGGGACATCAGACAGAACCCGAAGCCAGCCTTCGCACCACAGACTACTGGAAAGTAATTCCAGGTGTCTTTTTTTTTTTTCTGAGACGGTTTCTCTGAGTAGCCCTGGCTGTCCTGGAACTCACTCTGTAGACCAGGCTGACCTCGAACTCAGAAATCCACCTGCCTCTGCCTCCCGAGTGCTGGGATTAAAGGAGTGCGCCACCACTGCCTGGCCTCCAGGTGTCTTTTAAGGAAATCCTTTTTGGCTTCCTGGAAGAGGCTGAGGTTTAAAAGGCAAACAAGTCAGTCAAGCTGGTTCCTATGGAGGACAAATAGGCCTGAGGAAGGGTGTGGCAGATGATGACGCAGTAGGGTGGGCCAGGGGTGAAACAGAAAAAACAGAAAGGGCCTAGTGAGCCATGTTAAGGGTGTGTAGGTCTAGCCTGAGACAGCGGGAACCCACTCAAAACTCTTTAGCAGCCGAGCTTGTTGGTGTATACTGATAATCCCAGTCCTTGGGAGGCTGAGACAGGAGGAATTTCTCAAGTTCCAGGTTCTCCTGGGCTACATAGTGACACTGTCTCAAATGCCGGTTTTTAGTAATGGACTATCAAAAGGGTCAAATTTACAGATAGGAAAGACTGCGAAGCTCATGGGTGCTCTGAAAAAAATGTATGTAGAATGTCTTGGGTGATAAGATAGAAGGAAAAGAAGAAAAGCATCCACCGGTAAGAAATACTCAGAATATAAACTATGTAGATACCCTGGAAATATGTAAAAGCATCACACCGATACCATTCCCCATCTCTTCAAGATAAGGTTTTCTTGTGTAGCCCTGGCTGTCCTGGAACTTGCTCTTAGACTAGGCTGGCTTCAAACTCATAAAGATCTTCCTGCCTCTGCCTCCTGAGTGTTGGGATTAAAGACATGCACCACCGGCACCTAGCTAAGCACCCCTTCTTTTAGCCTGGAATGTGCATCTCTTCTTGTGTTTGCTGAGTTGGGTCCAGGGGCCTTACTTAGCACACTTACCAAGAATGGGCTGGGGACTGGTGAGGAACAGGGGTGCGGTGCTTGTGAGGACTTCGGCCACAGCCAGTCTAGATGCAGTAGGAAGATGGTCTCCACAGGACCAGACAACCAGCTGGACCCACTGCCTCAGCTCAGGGGCGAGTGAGTCTGTGATCTGAGAACACAAACGGAGGGAAGAACTCCATCAGACTGTACCTACAGCCCCAGGGAACAGCGACACCCCAGTGCCCGCTGAGCTAATCATGACAGGAGTGGCTCTGTTGTACAAGTGAATTCTCCCATCTGTTTGTCTGTCTGCTCCCTTTCTTCATACCTTCTCACCATGTGCCATGCTCTGCCATGTCTGTGGTCTTATTAGACAGTGAAAAGGCCCTCTCTGAGAAGTCTCAAAAGTGGGAGAAAAAAATGTCTTTCATTCATGGAGTCTACCATAAGAGAACCAGAGAGCAGTAGTCCAAGACACTTACAGGGGACTGTCTTCAACTGTACCACGTGAGCCTACTGATTTCTTTGATTGCTCTGTGGCAATAGCTCTATGGATTTGAACTGAGGTTCTCAGCTGCTGATGCCAGCTCCTTCCCCAGAGCTTCAGTGTTTCTCCATGTCTGTCTACTCTTCTGTGGATTTTTTTCTCCTTAGAAAATGTTTCCAGTTTTATGGGATTTTGATGCTTATTGTGGTTTGCTGTTGCTGTTTGTTTCCTAAGACAGTATCTCTGTGGTCCTTTTGTTTTGCTGTAGTGCTGGGGAAGACCTTGTGCGTGCTAGGCTACTTTTGCTACGGAGCTATAGCCCCAGACCTCTTTATCTTTCTAAAACAAATCGTGTCTTACCATATTTCCCCTACCCTTCCGAACACTATCTTCTTCTTTTTTACATATTTATTTTTAAAATGTTTGCATCTCCTGTGACCTAGGTTTTTGATCCTTGGTCATGCCTTTGAATGACAGCGCCAAGGAATCTTGCTTGCTAAGGCTAACCCTGGGGTTTTACCCTGGACCAGCCTTGGGCAATCTGATGTTAAACAACCTCCTCTCAAGTGTTCCTCAGCCACCAAGCACTCCCTCCTTCCCTTGGGTTCTGAGTCCTGCCCTTTGCCACAGGGGGCCAGCAGTCTCTCCCTCTCAATAGCCTGTGTTCTAGCCTGTGCTCTTCTGCATCTCCAGCATGTGTCTTGGTGCTGGCTTCCGTGTGATCATGCAGAACCCAGGAGCACAATGAGAAGAGGTGCTTGTACTGCAGACTGGCCGCTGTCTACTCACTACTCTGAGATGGCGCTGTCTGTCTTTTTAAGTAAAATGTGTTCTTTATAATTTTATAGAAGTATATAATGCATTCTTACTGCGCGCCCTACTCTCTCATCTCCTTCCATGTCCTGTGCCCTCCCTTCTTCCCTGCCACTCTCCCACACTGCATTTTGTTTGTGTTCCCCTGGGTTTGACCAGTACCATCCGTGTGGTCTTAGTACTGAAACGCTCCACTGGAGTCTGGTGGGTTCACTAGTGCTTACACAACTTAAAATGAGTCTACTTTCTCAGAGGCAATTAGAAGCCTATGATTCAAGGGATAGAGTCCCTCCGCTCTATGACCATGACTGGACTGCTGAGAGGATTTGTTATGCGGGCCTGGTATAAGCAAGCACAGCTACTGTGGGTCTGGGGTTATACTGATGTGTTGTGTCTGGAGAATGGGATTTCCCTGCCTTCTCCCTGTCTTGCGGCTCTGACATTCTTTCTGCCCCTCTTCTGCAATGTTTGCTGAGCCTTGGTACTATGCCTCTATATATGCCTAGGTATGTATGTATCTGTCTCAGCATTTTTCCACAAAGCTGTTTTGCTTACTTTGGCTCCACTTCACCTTCAAAGGCCATTTGGAACAGGTAGGGCACACATGGAACCTGGCTCAGATATAGCTCAGCCGCACAGTAGCCAGGGCACCTACCTCACCTTTAGCCTGTGTAATATATCATCAGACTTATTAGCTTATAAACTGTAATCCTAAATATTCTCAGAAGTGACTCGCTTATTCTTCTAAAATACAGTCTAACTACAGAAATGGGGAGGAGGCAAGGGGCATACGTGTGTTGGGGGCTGTCACTTTGAAAGACTTCTAGTCATTGGACATATGTGTGTTGGGGACTGTCACTCTGAAAGGCTCTAGTCAAACATGACTAAAACAAGAGAGAAGAAAGCCTAAGTTCAGGGTCCTTGCAAGTGATGACCAAAGTAAAACTTGAGCACAAGCAACATTTCCATGGAATCAACCATGACTCTGCCTGCTGGGGCTGTTACCTTTTACTGACACCCTCTGGGTAAAGTCCCAGACCTCAGGACAGTTACAGAATTAGCCTCACCTTCTCACAACTCTGCACTTGGTAGGCAATTATTTTAGAGGCAAGCTTCAGAGATACACCCTGGATTTCAGATCTGGAAAATAGAAGAAAATTAAAGCACAGGCACATGCACGCTCACAAATCCTCAACAATTATCACACACACAAGTCAAGTTAAACACTTAAGATGAGTCAGGGTCTCTTATAACCCAAACTAGCCTTAGACTCTATGCAGGCAAGGCTGACCTTGAACTTCTGATCCTCTCATCTCTGCCTCTTTTGTACTGGGTTTACAGGTATGTGCTACCACTCTGGCTTTTGTGGTGCTAGGAATCAGCCAGGGCTTTGCTGATGCTAGGTAAGTACTCAGCCAACAGAGCTATATCCCCAGGCCCAAATGTTTATGTGGCTAGTCCATGACCTTGGTATGAATTCTTTCCCTGCCTGTACACCTGCGTATACTTTCGATTACTAGTGTGGAAACCTGACACTTCTGTTAGTGGAGTTTAGAACACAGCTCCTAGACGGAGGCTTAGAAAGCAGCTCAGTATCTGAGCTCTTAGGAGAGCAGTGAGCAGGTTCCCTGCATGATGACTGAAGGGGTAGAGCCTACCAAGACTGCACAGAAGCCCTGGGGCAAACCTGTCATTGGAAGCAATATCCATAGTCCAGATCAGGAACTCCTTTGGGGAAAGGTGAACATAGCACTCTGTCTGGGGAAGCCATTCACTGGGGTTCAAGTGATAGAGAATCTTCAGGACCTATGAGTCAAATCCAAGAATACAAAATAAAGAAACACACAGGGAAAAGTCTTGTGCTCCTAAATCAAGATTGCTTTTAAGAACAAGGAAGGACCCCAAATTTCTTTCCTTTCTAACATTTTTGAGAAACTGAGGCAGGGCAGAGAAATGACAAGCTTGAGGGTTCTTGGTGACCTAACATCAAAGCTAGATGCCTGTATGGTCTCACACATGCTGGAGCAAGCAGGTTCCCCCCACCCCCTTTTACTACTTAATTTTGAGACAGGGTCTCACTAAGTACTCAGGCTACCTTTGAACCTTTGAACTTGTAGCTCAGTTATGCCCCAACCTCCTTAATATCTGAGATTTCATGTTCATTTTAACTAGACTTTTCAGGTAGCCATCTTCCTGTAAAGAGATGAGGAAGTAAAGAAGAGCCCTGATCTGTGGGTAGCTAATGGAGGCCAGAAGAGACATGGGCTGTTTCCCTTCACCATTCTCTGTGGTCTCTCACTGCCCTTGGAGCTCACTGTTTGGCCAGTCTCCCCAGGAGCCCCATCTTTATCCCTGGAGTGCTGGTATAAGAGGTGGGCTGCCACACCCAGCTGGTATTTACATGGGTGTTAGCGATCTGAACTTTGGTCTCCAGGCTTGTGTGACAAGCACTACCTACAGCGCTCTCTATCCCCACAGCTAATTTTCCATGATCTCTCCTAAAGACAGAGTGGCTTGACCTACTACCAATAAATCCTTACAAGTACCACTGGCATCTTAGGGCTCTTTCTATACATAAAGCCAAGCAATGTATAGAGCCTTGATCTTTGGGATGCTAAGCTACGGTCTATTGCCCCAGACAGTACAGGCCTGACTTGATCTCCGCATTTGTATCTTCCTGTTGGTTTCCAAAATATAGGACAGGGGGTGTCAGTGCAGCAGAGAGCCTACCCTGCAGAAACATCCTGGGTGGTTTTCCTTCATTGCCAGCAGCAGGAACTCCTCTCCCATACTGTATAGCAAGGGAGGTGGCCCCTTCTCTCCCTGTTCAGAGGATGTCGCCTTTTCCAGCAGGGTACCCAGGGCTAGCAAGCGCACTTCAGGAAAGGAAGACTTCAGCAGCTGAGAGAAGGAGAGAGGACCAGCAGTCGCCTGCCCTTCAGCTTCAGCCAGTGATGCCCACACCTCAGGAATGGCTAGTTTGGTAAGGCTCTGCAGGTACTGTGGCAGGCCTGGCACCTTGAAGGTCCAGGGGAACCCCGTAATCAGTTCTGATCCCAAGATAATTCTTCTCACATCTTCCCAGAAGCCAAGATTCTCCAGAGCTGGAAGTGAAAAAGCAGACAGAAAGAAGTAGTAATTTCATTTTTTTTTCTAGAAAAGGATACAAGAGAATGGGAACCATTTCAGAAAATGGGCTCCTGCACTTCTTCTGGACACACAACAAATCCAAACCCAGTGGCCTTAACTGGAAAGCTCCAGAAGTGCCCAGGGGAAAAGTCCAGACTTCCTGCAGGACTTGGGTCTCTGTAATGCACTGGAGGCTCTGGGTTGGATCCTGTGGTGACTTGAAGCTCATGAGACAGCATACAGGTTGTCATACAGGTTGTTCTAGGACTCCACTCACTGGCCTAATTCCGCTCTCTCCATAGTGACCCTGTAGGCATCTGAACACCATTATTTTACTCTCTCTGTTTGCTTCCTTTCCATCACAGGATTCCCCCTTCCTGTTCCAGCTGCACTGCTATGGGCAGATCTGACCCTCTCAACCTGCAGCAGCAGCAGCAGCAGCAGCAGCAGCAGCAGCAGCAGCAGCAGCAGCATCTCCTGCATTGTTCATCTAGCAGGGCCATTAACCTCTCTTGCTCTGGACACCAGGCTGTTGGATCCTGATGCACAGAGTTAGCAGAAGCCACAGCCCTCTTCTACGACTACTGAGAGGGGAGCTGCTTTGTACTCGGGACTTAGGTTAGCTTGTTCTCTTTGTTCCTATTACACCTTATCTACTTGTTAGGTTTTATGTTCTGCTGTTTAGTTGTGAAGATTTTAAAAAAAAGTCTATTCAAGTGTACTTTTAGTACATCCAGGAATGAAGAACAGAAGGCTGGTCAGACACGGACTGGCTTTGGATGCACGTGAAGTAGAGATCACTGTCAGGGATAATCCTACCTTCTTCACCCACTGCACTATAAGGACAACAGTTCACTGAACAGAAGTCAGAAACACGGCTCAGAGAGCAGGAGCACATGCCGCTCATGCAGAGGACACACATTTGGTGTCATCCATGGTGGCTCACAACCATCTGCAGCTTCAGTTCCAGGAAACCCAATACCATCTTCTGACCTTCAAGGGCACCGGGCCCTTATGTGGTACACATACATACACACAAGAAAAACATCCATACGCATGAAATCATAACAAATCTTAAAAAAAAAAAGTCATATGAGCCAAGCTGGTAGTGCTTGCCTATGATCCCAACAAGCTGGAGGCTGAGGCAGGAGGCCAGCAATGTTCAGGCCAGCCTAGGCTACATAGAAAGATCCTATTTCAAAAAAACCCACACCAAATCAATAAACCCAAATGTAATTAAAACCCAGAACTTCTTGGATCATTTATGAGTAATCATAAATGATTATGAGTACAGATAATATGAGTCTATTATCTGTAGGGGTGTTGCAGGTAGAATATATGGTCTCCTGGACTTGAGTGGGACACACAGAAGCAGCTTGCACTCTCTGGAGTCTTGGGAGGGGAACATGTTTGGGACGGTCCCTGTGTACAGACACCTGGTCTTCCATGCCAATGGAGTTGATGCACTGGGTACCCTGGGACACACAAGGATTCAGACGTGACAAGGAGAACAATCTATTATAGACGAGCCTTAAGACTAAAGGCAAATAAAAGCCACGCACACAATATTCAAAAGGCAGCTATAAAAAGTCTCAAATGTCTACTGTACTAAAATTGCTAGTGAATCAATCACAGAAGCCATGGTGCATATTCTGCATCATGTACTGTTCTGTCATTAAACTGTATACGTATTATTTAACATTATGAATAACCATTACTTTTAACACGGATACTGTTGGGTGTTCCTCTACCCATTTAACAACTCTCGACCACGATTGTTATCCCTTTTGTACAGATGAGCCAAGAGAGACGTTAAATGATTTGCCCCAAGTTACCAATGTCATGATGGGTAATGGGCTGGTTAGGCTTATGTCAACTTTAAACAAGCTAGAGTCACTGGGAAGGAGGGACCACAATAGAGAAAATACCGTCCTCCAGCTGTAGAAGATCCAGCTGTAAGGCATTTTCTTAATTAGTGGATGGGGGAGGGCCCATCCCCTTGAGGGTGGTGCCATCCCTGGGCTGGTGGTCCTGGGTTCTATAAGAAGGTAGATTGAGCCAGACAGGAGGAGCAAGCCAGTAAGCAGCATGGCCTCTGCATCAGCTCCCGCCTCCAGGTCCCTGCCCTGTGTGAGTCCCTGTCCTGACTTCTTTTAATGCTGAAGAGTGATGTGGAAGTGGAAGTTGAACAGACCCCTTCCTCCCCAACCTGCTTTCGGTGGTGCTGTTTTATCACAGCAGCAGTAGAAGCGAAGACGGGCAAAGAGAACAGAAGCTGGAAGAAAGTCCAAAGACGCGTGCACTTGTTACTCTGGGGAGAAGTGACAACTGTCACTCAGGAGCTGTAGAGATGGCTCAGTGGTGAAGCACATTTGCTGTTCTTGCAAATAACTAAATAAATCTCGCAAATAGTTCAGTTCCCAGCACCCACATCAGATGCCCTGGATGTGGATCTGATACCTTTTTTTTTGGCTTCTCAGGTACCGTGTGTGTGTGTGTGTGTGTGTGTGTGTGTGTGCACGTGCGCGCAAAATAAAAGAATTCAAAATAAGATTCAAAATAAAAGAATCCTTTATAAACCAGACATTCTACTAGGAGAGCTAGGTGAGGACAGACAGAAGGAGCTCTCCAGGACCGACCATCCAAGGGTTCTGCTTTAGGTCTGTACCATGAGGTAGAAAAGCATCAAACTGTGTTCATGCCATACTTTCTCTAGATTGATTAGAACAAAATTAATAATACGTTGTACAATAACCGTGACAGAAAGAGATACACCACAACTAAGCTTTCCTCAAGTTTCATTTCACTTATTACACACAGCCAGAGGACAACTGTGTGGAGCTGATTCTCAACATTCACGGTTACACAGGTTCCAGGGATCAGATTCAGGTTTGTGAAGCAAGCACCTTTATTATCTCTGTGGCCCAGGCAGAATTCCTGAAGCACAAGTGTGGCTCCCCTGCAGGGACCAGTCTTACTTAAAACTACTGTTTTAGTTAACTAACCAATTAATTAACTAATTTCTGTGACAAGGTCTCAGGTAGCCCATACTGGCCTTGAGTGTGCCACTGAGCTGAAGATGACCCTAACCTTCTGACTGCTGGGGTTATGGGGTTGGCATCATCATCCCTGGATGATACAGTGCTGGAGTCTGAAGCAGGGTTTGATGCATGCTAGGCAAGCACTCTATAGACTTAGATCTAGCCCGAGTATGACTTTCTGGATTATCCCTAAAATGTCCTGGTTGGCCTAGTTCTTGGTATGTATACCCAGCTGGTTATCCAATGTGACAGTTGTCCTGCTTTAGCTTCTCAAATGCTAGAATCACAGGTGTGAGCCATCATGCCTGGCCAAACCGCAGACACAGTTCTCACTGAGGAAGTCACCTCTCTAGCCCTTACAGGTGCTGCTGCAGCAGTTGCATTTTGGAAACCACAGCTGTCAAGCACATGGTCCTAGGAGGTTTGGAGTCTGCTGGTCTCAGGGTATGGTATGCAGATTACTGGGTTGTTAAGCTGATGGGAGAATCTGGTCTGTGTCCTGGCATAGTCATACTCAGAGAACTCTCCCAGGGTTTGCTGGGTTTATGATTGGGCAGGCAGGGACTGCAGCTCTAACTGAAGTGCAGCTGATACTGGCTTAGTACTTCCCAGGAGGGTAAAGGAAGGTCATTCACCACAGTGCATTTTCTCTTTAGGGAAGACACCAAAGAAGGGTATTACCACGGATTCAAAAGAATGAACAAATATGATCAAATGCAGCAGGCAGGCAGGCAAGCAGAAGGGCCGTCCACAGTGTAGACGCTGGCTTACCACATACAGTTCTGTTCTTGGTCTCTTTTAAGTCTTAGATGTAGCAGAGAATTAAAAAGACTAGCCTCTACTTCTTGGAGGTCCCATGGGTGGAAACTGTAGAAGCCGTGCTCCCCACTGTGCTCCAGAACACAGTGAGGAGTGAGGGGCCTCTAGGAGGAGCAGGAGGCTAGAGGGAGGAATGTGCAATTCCTAATATGAGCAACTGCAGAGATAACACAGAATTCCTTTCCTACAGTGGTGCTCAGCCCAGGGAGCGTGTGAAACGCATTGGGGAGCTTTAGGAAAACATGTCTAGTTTTAAAGTGACCCAGGCTACTCTGGTGTGCATCTGGGACTGAGAGCCACTGTTAGTGCTTCCACACCCACTACAGCACTCACCCTGAGGTTTCTCAACAGGAACGCTCTGACAAAGTATGTCTTGGGGTAGCAAATGCAGTTCAAAGTCTATTTCAACATATGGTACTTACATTTTTGTTTTTATGGGTGTCTTTTGTCAGCAGGGCACAAAAACCCGACAGCAGCTTCCTGGTCTGAAGCTTAACAGCTTTCTCTATCGGGCAGTAATTTTTAAACTAACTTTTCTGTTTGTCATCTCAAACTTGACTGGGTTTTGCCTCAGGAAGCCATGGTCTCACTGAAAGGACCATGTCCTTGGTTGATTGGTCCCACTGTATTTGTGCTAGGGTCAAATGGCTTTGGCAATCCCATTTTGCATGAGACTTTTCCAGTTCTCCCTGTTGGGAAGTCTTCACATGTTCCCACCAGTATGGTCGGCTCAGTCACTCAAGAATGTGTGATTGAGGGCTGGAGAGATGGCTCAGTGGTTAAGAGCACTGATTGCTCCTCCGGAGTTCCTGAGTTCAAATCCCAGCAACCACATGGTGGCTCACAACCATCTGTAATGAGATCTGATGCCCTCTTCTGGTGTGCCTGAAGACAGCTACAATGTACTCACATAAAAAAAAAAAAAAAAAAAGAATGTGTAATTGAGTCTCACATTCAATATGAGTTCATCTTCAGATATGTTTTTTTGTTTGTTCTTCTAAGCAATGTGTATTTCTAATCTTTAAGATAATGGCTTAATGGCTGGATTCATGAAAGGAACTACCTCCTGCCGTGCTATGTCCTGCCTCATTGGAGAAATAATACCCAGAAAAATATTATTGGGTCTGGTGGCTCATGCCTATAATCCTAGCACTTTGAAGGCAGAGGCAGAGGGATCACTGTGAGTTCAAGGCTAGCCTGGGCTATACAGTGAGACTGAATCTTAAAAATATAAAACAAAGTCATAAGTAATAGAGCAGACAGTTTTAAGTTATCAATTTAAGAAGGGTGTTTTTATTTTATATTATGTGTATATGCATGTCTGTGTTGTGTATGTGTATATGAATGAATGTCTGTGTCCGAAGAGGCCAGAAGTGATTACCAGATCCCACAGAACTGGAGTTACAGACATAGTGAACTGCTAGCTGTGGGTCTAGGAACCAAACTCAGGTCCTCTGTAAGAGCAGCAAGTGCTCTTAACTATCAAGCCATCTTTCAGCCCTGTTGCCAAATATTTATTCTGCAGGGTAAGGGTGTTAAAAAGCTATAATCAGCCAGGGTTGTGGTATAGTATGGAACCCCAGTGCTTGGGAGAAGGCACAAGAATCAGGAATCAAAGCCATCCTGTGCTATATCCTCAAAAACCAAACCAAACGAATAAAACTCTACTATTATCTGGGCATGGTGGTTTATGTGTATAATTCCAGTACTTGGGAAGCTAAGGTAGGAGGATTATAGCAAGTTCAAGTTTATCCTGGGCTATGTAGAATTCTAGGCCAGTCTGAGCTGCAGAGTAAGACCTTGTCAACAAAGACAACCAAAGCACAACTGTCCCCATCCCGTCTCAGAGAAGAGGCAATGGAACCAGACAGTGCCACAGCAAACAGTTTTTCCAGTTCTGGGGCTTAGACTTGGGGTCTTATCCATGCTAGGCAAGCAGATTACCACCAGGCTACACCACCATACCCTAAGGGAAATGGAAACAACTTGGTTTTTAAGAAGTGTGCCATGGCATCATCTTGCTGCAGTTTCACTGCATCAATGCCTGGTGAAGCATCACCAGGACCTACACTGGGAAGGGCAGCCCAAGGGAAGCAGAGAAAAGCAAAGGTCAACTCTCTTGAACAAACATTTCTCAGGGGGGAATGAAGGAGTCCTCACCCTATGAGTCACGTCTGTGTCATGACTCAGCAGCCATTTACCCTGTGTCTTCTCGTGAGCTCAGGAGCACCATCTGGGTAGGTCTCAGTTCCAAGGCTGAGGATTTCAGTATTACCTCTCACCCAGAACAATGGTGCCTAAAGTCAGCTTAGAGTCTCAAATCTGCCATTTTTAACTGGCCAAGTCAGGGGCACTGACACCAACCAAATTGCTGAAAGATGACTTAGCAGCAGCTTAAGCAAGTTTGGGAGGAAGAGCTCATCTCCACCTGAAGACCATCAAAAGGTCTGAGCTACTCAAAAATGTTTATCAAATGCCCTTGAGACAGGTGCTGCCCAGGCTAGCCTTGAGGCCAACTCCTTCAGCTTCTCAGGTAGCCGGGATTATAGCTGTATGCTTCTTTTAGAGTCAGTATAAAACTGAATGTGGTAATGCACACTTGTAACCTCAACACTTGGGAGGCTGACACAATATCATGAGTTCAAGGTCAGCCTGGGCTAAACGGCAACAACCTGTCTTAAATGTGTGAGTGGTTATGGCGCACGCACATAGACACAGACACACACAGACACACATACAGACACACACACACACACACACACACTTACTTAGTATTTATGAGTTTTTTTTATGAGTTTCTGAGTTCACTCCTCTACCTGAAACGAACACACACACCCCTAAACCCAACCCAAACATTGCGTTAGTTTTAACAAGGAGAGACTGTGGCTGAGATCACTGCCACACGACTGTGGGTATGATGGGGTTACACTATAAAGGTATTCAGTTTGGGGAAGGAGAAGGCGGAAGAGTCAGGGAAGGGCAGGGGATGGAGAGAGTGAGAATGAATGAACGGGAATACAAAAACATTAAGAGAGAGAGAGAGGTCTGACCCTCTCAGAAGGCTAACATCTCAAATTTTACCTGCTTGCTCTAGAGTTTCTGATCCAGTAAGACCCTGCAGCATGTTTCTAGCAAATTCCTAGGTACTGCTGACACTATGGTGTGGCAGGAGCCACATGTACTTTATCTCAGCCCATCTGAGGTCATCTGCCCTTCTCGGGGTCAAAATGGTGTCCACTTTTGCACAGTGTTCCCTCATTGGAAGCCAACCCCTTGATCTAGTTCTTAGCCACAGAGCTCAAAGACACGTACAGTTCTTAGTCTTCACTGTGATGTGGCTTAAAATAGCCCGACAGTCCTAAACTGTCTGACAGACAAAGGGTAAGAAGGAAAAGTTGTACAGGTCTGGAGTGATGCTTCCTTGGTGCTGCCAGAGATGGCTACAGGGCAGTCTTAGCAGTCTGCTGACAAGCAGCAATCACAGACATGAATGGGAAAGGACCCTCCTCCAGAGAGGAAGGGCCAACAAATGGAACCGAGGCTCAGAGTGTTTGTGAGCAAATCCCAAGGAGACTCACTATGTTACTTTGGGGGCTCCCTGCCACCGAACTTCAGAGGCTCTTATTCCACTTGTCCCTGTATGTGCTGCTCCCTCACCTCAAATTGAATCTGTCTTCCATATTCTGCAACGCTCTGAATTCTCTCATGCTGCTAGGTCAATACAAGGTTGCAGACTGGCTGAGGATATGGCTCTGCTGTTAGGTGTTTGCCTGACATGTATAAGTTCCTGAGCTGGATCCCCAGTCCACATACTCTAGGTGAGGTCCTGTATTCCTGTAATCCAGCACTGAAGGTAGGTGGAGGAAGGAGGATCACAAACTCAACGTCACTTGGCTACAGAGTGGGTTCAGAGCATCCTGGGATACACAGACACCCCCCCCACTCCCAAGTGTGCAGACACGGTAGTCCGTTCCTAAAGGAGGGGCTAAGAAAGTACAAATGTGCAGTGGGGTGTTCCACCTTCTCTCAGGTCAGTGAGATCTACCACTGAGCCAAGTGGAGTTCTTATCTGAAATGGCTGATAAACTGGGTCTAAAAATAATCAGCTGATAGTTTGTACTCTGTGAATGTTAATGTCTTGTTATGTCATTTCTCGGTTAAAAAAATACTTGTACAGAAAAGGAAACCATAGGAACTACAACAACAAAATCAACTGATTTATTAATTTTTGGCTACTCCTTCTCAAAGGGAAATTCCATTCTTCTGTTTAATCCCCTGCCTCTCCCAGTGAGCTGTAATCCTGACCCGAGAGGCCCTTCCAGTAACAAACGAGAAGAACCTGGGAGAGAACCTGGAGTCAGGTCTTCCCTGAGCTGGCCTGGCTTGCTCTTTCTTGTCAGATCTGCTTCTAGTTCTCTGACAGCCTTCAAAGATGAACACAGAGACCCCCATCACTTATATAGCCTCTAACAATTCCCTTCCCCTGTGTGCTGGACAGTTTCATGTCAACTTGACGCAAGCTAAGTCATCTGAGAGAAGGGAACCTCAATTAAGAAAAACCTCCATAAAATCTGACCATAGGCAAGCCTGTAGGGCATTCTCTTAATTAGTAATTGATAGGAGAGCCCAAATTATTGTGGGTGGTGCCATCTCTGGGCTGGTGGTCCTGTGTTCTATAAGAAGCAGGCTGAGCAAGCCATGGGCAGCAAGCCAGTAAGCAGCACCCCTCCACGGCCTCTGCATCAGCTCCTGCCTCCAGGTTCCTGCCCTGTGTGAGTTCCTGTCCTGACTTCCTTCAATGATGGACTATGATGTGGAAGTGTGAGCTGAATAAACCCTTTCCTTCCCAACTTGCTTTTGCTTACAGTGTTCCATCACAGCAATAGTTATTCTAACTAGGATACTCTGTTGTCAGAATTTTCTCAGAATCATGGATGATCTTCTCATCCCCCCAAATATCATGTTTTAGGCTGGCATAGAACTCACTATGTAGCTGAGGATGATCTTGAAGTTCAGACCCTCTTGCCTGCATTTCAAGTGCAAGCATTCCAGGCCTGTGCACCAGGGCTGGCTCAGAGGCAGGTGTGTTTAAGCAGAGAATCCTTACGTACTGCAGGGGACGGACTGAGGATGTCTTTTAAGTGTACTATTTGAAGAACACCTTCTTAGGCCATAAACTATGAGCATAGCCCTTCTAACTTGTGAATCCCTTCTGGAATCTTCTGATTCACAAGTTCGAAGGGCTCCAGCTCTGTCCCACCCAGTCTTTGCCCAACACAGGGAGCCAATCAGGAAACACTGCAGATAAACACAGGACAAACTAAGACACAAATTTGCAGTTATTTCCCAACATGGACCGCTTCTGCTTTTCCAAAGAACTGCCCTGCAGTGCAGGGTTAGGAAGGGGTTTGCACCACCATAAGCCCTAGCTCCTGCCACCCTTTGATTTAACTTGTTTCTCACAAAGGATTTTAGGCTTCTCTGATGTCTCCAGGCAACAGGAGACACCATGGAAGCACTCTGAGGACTACACTTGGATGGACAGACTCCTCTCAGTACCTTGGCCTGTTTTTGGTACCTCACCACCATTGAGAATGACTGGGACCAACCAATCTCAGCCCTTGTCAGTGATATATGACAGTCGGGAGACTGTGCCTGAGCTCTAAAGTACAGACTCTAAGAAACAGAACCTGAGGGCTGGCGAGATGGCTCAGCGGTTAAGAGCACTGACCGCTCTTTCCAGAGGTCCCAAGTTCAATTCCTAGCACCCACATGGTGGCTCACAACCATCTGTAATGGGATCCGATGCCCTCTTCTGGTGTGTCTGAAGACAGCGACAGTGTACTCACATACATAAAATAAATAAATAAATAACAAAAAGAAAAGAAAAGACTCTAAGACCAAAGAGCTCTCTGGCATTACTAGACAGAGACAAAGGTGAGAGGAGGAGGGCTGCAGGGAAGCCCAGCTGGTAAGCCCAACAGCGGGGAGGGAGGAGCTAAGGAACTTCTTCTGGTAAGCAACAGGAGGTGAGCCAAGGAGGAAGCGCACCCAGGGGTCCTGTTTGAATGTGCCCACCAAACTCTAGATGAGGCAGTAAAGGGGTGGGAATTTACACACATCAGAGAAAGCTATGAGACTGAGGCCTTGATCCAGGACACTCTCAACACTGATGCCCTCTGCCATGGATGACACTGCAGGAGGCCCTCGCCAATGCTGAGTAGACACTAACATCACATTCTTCCCCTTCTAGAATGGTGAGTGAAAGAAATCTATCTTCTTTATAAGTTAGCCTGTCTATGATGTTTCTAGCAACAGAAAATGGTTTAAGACACCCAACCGTCAGTGCAGAAGCTCTGTCTCCATGTGCTAACCTTCCTTCTTTGCTGTCGATTAACTTCCAGACAGCTATGTTTCACAGCGTTAGCTTTCTTCCCTTTATGGTTTTTGTTGGGGTTTCAAAATCTCTTATGACTCCACTTGATCTGAGGCTACTGTCTTTGTTATACAGGTGAAGGACGGAAAAGAACTAAGAGGTGTTGATATAAACCGGAGGATGTGATTCTGCATCTGCGCTGTTCTCGTAAACAACCAACAACTGGGAAAGGCGGGAAAGCCTTGTTTTTACACACTGGATACGGGCAGGGCATGGCCCCATGGACAAGCCAAAGCCCTAGCACAGAGGCCAAATGATGAGATTAGGGTTGGGAGGGCCAGGCTTCAGACAGACAGTGGGCTGCATTTCTGGAGAGGAAGTGCTCATAGAATAACAGGCCCTGGTGATCAGCATAGCTGCAGGTCATGGGGTTGTGGGGTCAGTGGGCACACCCCTGAATGTAGAAAGAGACACTCCAGAGGGCAAGGAGAGCTAAGACAAGACAGCCATGGTGGGCTGAACAATTCCTTATGCTTCCCAAACCTCATCTCAGTTTTGCTTTCCTGTCCAGAGTGTGGATTTTGTAGTGTGGGGCATCACACATGTAACAGGGAGCCATCTGCTTTAAACTAAAGGTTCCTCTTCAGACTGAACTTTCCAGGACAAGGCTAAAACCATTCCTCAGAAGATGGAAGTGACCTAAGCAACAAAACTATGCTGAAATAGATGAGCAACACAGGGCCAACACCTTCCAGCACAAAGGCAACGCTTTCTGTGTTCAGCAGTCACCAGCAGGTAAAGAAGTAGGGGAAGTATGACCCAGGATGAGAACTAACAACAAAGAAACAGATGCAGGATTAGTACGTAATGAGGAACATGGTCATGCAAACAGATTACATTAAATATGCTGCTCGTGGTAAAGAGAAGAAGAAAACTGAACCTGAAAAGAAATGCAGAAGCTGTAAAGGATCCATATCAAACTTCTGCAGATAAACAGTACACTGTCTGAAATAAAGACATAGTGGACAGAATTCGCAGCAGATGAGATAGCATAACAGAAAACACTAGCCAGTAGTTCATCTGAAGACACAGAAACAGAAGCTGTGAAAAATGCAACACAAAGAACAAAGAAAAAGCCTAAACTGTGGGGCGCCTGGAAGAAACCTTCAGGCGACCTAACGCATGTGACAAGGACCCCTGAAAGGGGGGAAGTGGGCAGGGTACAAAAAAAAAGTCAAGGAAATAACGGTGCTAGAGCAGCTGAGACTCAGACGAGACACTGACCTCGCGTCACACATGACAGCTACGTAGATGTAGGTCATGCAACCTAATGTAAAGTCTGGAACCACAAGCTTTAGCGCTCAGAATGCAGCTCAGTAGTTATGTGTGAGTGCTTGCCCAGCAGGCCCAAGGCCCTGGGCTGATCATAAGTCAACCAAGCAACAACCAAGCAACCAACCACTGAATCCATCAAATACAATGAGGGCACATACATGTTCTCTCTGTCTCTGTCTGTCTCTGTCTGTCTGTCTCTCTCTTTCTCTCTCTCACACACACACATAACACACACCCCAAGAGAACTTACAGCTCAATAAGACAAACATCAATTTATAGAACTGTGTAAAATGTTGAATAGATACTTTGCCTAAGATGGCAAATACTGCTCATGGAAAGATGCTCAATCTAATCAGGGAAATGTAACTTCAAGTTAGGAGACACCACATACACTCACTGCAACAACTAAGCTGCCAATGATGATACCAAGTGTTGGCTAGAACATGGAGTAACTGGACCATTCTTCTGGAGGGAATGCAAAGTGGGCAGCTCTTTTGATAAACATTCTGGCTGTTTCTTACCTATGGTCAAATAATCTCCTGCTTAGATTTTTTGTTTTTTAGAATAACAAAAAATATTTTACTAAAATGTAAGATTTACAGAATTTCCAGACAAGATATTCAAAATGGTCACATGCTTCTTCTTGTTCTTTGCCTGCCTCCTGCCTTTCTGCCTGCCTGCCTGCCTGCCTTCCTTCCTTTCTTCCTCCATCCCTTTCTTTTGGACGGGGGCAGGGTTTCTCTGTGTAGCTCTGGCTGTCCTGGAGCCTTCTCTGTAGACTAGGAGAGCCTTGAATTCACAGAGATCTGCCTGCCTCTGCCTCCCCACTCCTAGGAATAAAGGTGTGCGCCCCCACTGCCTGACAGCATTTGTTTTTGTTTGTTTGTTTTTGTTTTGTTGCTTAGTTGTTTTTTTTTTTTTTTTAACCCAAGAGAAATCAAAGCATTTAACTAAACAATTCTTTGCAGAATTGTTCAGGGCTCCATCTTGGATATTCTTTAAACAGAGAAAGCAGCCAACATGTCCATCAACTGTTGATAAACTATCCATAAACAAATTATAAACACTGGAACACTACCTTAGCACATAAAAAGTCACAGTTCATATCGAATGAACAGAATGAAGAATAAAAATCATACTCTCAGAGTCTGTGACATGGCAGCTCTTACTTAGACTCGGGAAGCTGAGGAAGAGGAACACTGTGGGTGAGAGGCCAGCCTGAATCATGTGAAATGCTCTAGACCAGCCTAAGCTACCAGTGAGATTTTTTATTTATTTATCATCTCAAAATACAAAATAAAAAAAAAATTTGCATCGTCAGCTTAAGTACAAAGAAAAAGCTCTTGCCAGGATTTGACAGCCTTTTAGTATTGAAAAAAAAAAAAAATCAATAAACTGGATATAGAAGGAGACATTTTCAGTTTGATAAAGGCATTTATGAAAGCCCACAGCTAACACCATTTAGCTTGAGATCAGGAACAAGACAAGATGCATATTCCTGACACTCTTTTTGTTTTTTTATTTTTTTTCGAGACAGGGTTTCTCTGTGTAGCCCAGGCTGTCCTCGAACTCAGAAATCCGCCTGCCTCTGCCTCCCGAGTGCTGGGTTTAAAGGCACTCTTATTTTAATAGTGTTCCAGGGATTCTAGCTCCAGGAATCAGGTAAGAGTTAAACAAAAGAAACCCAGACTGAAAATGAGGTAAGAGCTATTTCTATTCTATTCTAAACAACGCAATCTTGGATGCAGAAAACACTAAGGCGCCCACTTCCCCACGTCCCCACGGGCTCATCAAAGGCAACACGTGAGCCCAGACAGGTTGTAGGACAAAAGATCAGTAATCAACGACACACATGGTGTGGATGTTGAAAACTATAGACCATCACCAGTAAAATAGACAAAACAAAACACCAGAGACTTTTTTTCCTTGACTGAGCCTCATATAGCCCAGGATGGCTTCAGACTTACTATGTGTGTGAAGATGGCCCCTGATTCTCTCACCGCTCTCCCTTGCGCACGGGGATTGCAGGTTTGTACCAGCATACCCAGTTTTATGCAGTCCTCGCTATCAATCGTAGGGCTTTGTATATGCTAGGGAGGCATCAAGTCCCCAGGCTGCAGACTTAAATAAATGGAAACTACTCAGTACATGGGTCTGAAAATACTATTGCTTTGATGACAGTATCCCTCAAACTGACCACGAATTAATGCTATCCAGACCAAATCCCAGTTAGCTTGTCTTTGCCATTCTCCTAACAGACTGATAAAACAGATCTAAAATTCATATGAAAATGCAGGGAATCTAAGTGAAAAAAAAAAATCAGTCTTGAAAAAGAAGTTGGAGGACTCACTGCATTTATAAAGCTACTCTACAGCAGTGGTAATCAAGACAGTATGGTCCTGCTAGATGGCCAGGCATACAGAGCAATGGAACAGAATTAAGAAACCAAAAAGGGTTAGGGTAGTGGCCCACGCCTTTAATCCCAGCATTTGGGAGGTAGAGGCAGTCCAATCTCTGTGAGTTCCAGGACAGCCAAGGCTATACAGAAGAAACCCTGTCTCAAAACAGCAGCAGCAGCAGCAGCAGCAGCAGCAGCAGAACTGGGCAGAAGAGATGACTCAGCAGCTCAGAGCTCTAACTGTTCTTCCACAGTCCTGAGTTCAGTTCCCGGCATCCATGTCAGGTGGTTCACAGCTGCCTGAGAGTCTAGCTCCAGACCAACTTCTTCTCTGGTCTGCATACACGCACGCACGCACGCACACACAAACGCACGCATGCTGCGAAAAATACAGAATGAAACTCAAAATTTGCAGTCAGTTGATTTATTTTGGCTTTACTGAGGAAATGAGTCTTTTAAACATATCCATGGACAGTCACACACAAAAGTTGTGGTTGTACTGTCCCTCATACCAAATTAAAAATGAACTCAAAGTGGATCACAGATCTAGAAGATAAAACTATGATGCTTTCAGAAGCAAACATGGGTGAAATCTCTGTGATGTTAGGCAACTGGGTCTTAGGCAAGATATAAAACACACAGCAACAGAAGGGAAAGTAGATGCAGAAACTTTATTCAAACACAAAACTTTGACCATCAAGACACCATCATGAAAAGTGACAAACAAACAACCCCTCTCAGAATAGGAAAAAAAGTCGCAGATACATATAGTTTACAAGGGATTAAAATCAGCCGGGCAGTGGTGGTGCACGCCTTTAATCCCAGCACTTGGGAGGCAGAGGCAGGTGGATTTCTGAGTTCGAGGCCAGCCTGGTCTACACAGTGAGTTCCAGGACAGCCAGGGCTACACAGAGAAACCCTGTCTCGAAAAAACAAAACAAAAAACCCCCAAAAAAACCAAACAAAAACAAACCCCCCAAAACCAAGGGATTAAAATCAAGAACATTTTAACTTTTACAAGTATAAAATATAGTTAATCCATTTTTAAAGTGGACAGAGGAGGGTGGGGGAAATGGCTAGATGTTTAAGAGCACATGATGCTCCTCCAGAGAACCCCAGTTCTGTCCTCAACACCCACACCAGGCAGCTCCCAACCACATACAACTCCAGGAATCTGATACCCTCTTTTGGTCTGTGTGGAGAATCATGTACATACAGAAACATAGACACATAAATATCAATGAATCTTTTAAAAATGAGCAAGAAGTCTGAACAGACATTTCTCTAGAGTAGAGACAAATGACCAATGAACATCAGGGAAGACGCTGTATCACCAGTCAGTGGGAAGTCAAACCTCAGCACAGCTAGGGCCACGCCACACACATCACGGCCCAGCTACTGCACACAGCATAGCCAGGGCCATTGCACACAGCACAGCCAGGGCCAGTGCACACAGCACAGCCAATGCTACTGCACACAGCACAGCCAGGCCACTGCACACATAGCAGGCGCTCAGGCAGTGACAAGTACTGCAGAGGAAGTGGGAGAACGAGGAGCCTTAGGTGTTTTGGCAGGAACACCTCAACTCCTCAGGAAGCTGATATCAGCCCTCTCCTCTCCCAGCTCATCTTGCCCTTCCCTCTCCTCCCTCTTTTTTACCCCCATGTGCAATTTACTCAGAAGAACTGAAAAAAAAAAAAAAGCCCAAGACCAAATGTAGAAGTCAACCAAATGTTCATCAGTTGATTATGACTACAAAAGTGACGCCGACAGTGTGGAATGTTCAGCTATAAAACAGAGCGCGCACAGGTAGGCTACAACATGGATGAAACTCGAAAGCACTGACTGAAACAGCAGAGGCATGAAAGGCACAGAGGAATGCTCCCCATTTATGCAAAACATCATGGACAGACTTGAAAAAGCTACGTGCACTGCAATCTAACAGACAGGCCAGTGAGTTTCTCACGATTGGTGATGAAGGGCTGGGGGGGGGGGGCAGGAACATGCAAAGGGACAGGAACCACAGAGTTCTGAGATCACCCTGCACATTTAAACATTTCTTTCTCTGGGGTATGAATGCAAGTCAGAAAGTTTCAGGACATGATTTTGTCACAGACACAGACACCCATTCCAAGTGTCATCCATTACCACCCTTAATTTAGATCATGGACATGGCAGTTGGAACCTTTGTACCTGCATGGCTGAGCAAGTCACTCCCTGGAAGAGTCTCTATCTTCCTCCTGACTAGACAATATGAGACTTCAGTTCTTAGAGTGGCTTCTGTACATGGTACTCAGGGAGTTAACTTGGCAGGTACTCACCCAGTACCATCCTGCTTTGCACCTCTGCAGAAGGGAGCTACCTGCTTATCAGACTGCACTGCTGAAAAGCAACAGTTTAGACCAGAGTCTGCAGAAAACCAACTAATCTATTGATGGCAAAACTTGAACAATTTCCTTGAAATTTCATAGGTGCAGGCTCAGAAACCAGAAGTCCCCAGAAGCCTCTAAAACCTGTTCTCAATTCCCCCTCCTCTCTCACCCCAGCAAGGACAATCACATCAGTGGTGTCACATTAGACAGTCTGCATGCACACTACTAAAAGCATACGGCCGAGGGACAGCACAAATCATGTTCAATTTGCTCAGATGGAATTGGTTCCATCCAACCTAATTAGACTGGAAGACCAAAGCAGGTGTCTGTAGGTTGCCAGTGTTTTTATTCTCTGTAATTGTTCAGCTGTATTTCCTAGGAATGAAGTAAAGGAAGTTCATAGGTCATAAAAATCATGGGATTTTTTTACATCATGCATAGATAGTGTTCGAGTTCTAAGCAATAAAAACACAAGCATTGCTGAACATGTCACACAGACTTCACCATTTGACCCACAGCACCTAGGCAGGCTAGAGGAAGGGCTGATATCAGTCAGTTTCTAGTCTACAAATCTGAGCTCATTACAGTGTGGCCTGTGCTCCTTTCCAGCTGTGATCTACAAAGCACACTGCTTGGCAGTTAGAAGTCAGGGTTCTGACTCACCCTGTGAGCTGGTCACTTTTAGGGAACCAGAGGGAAACGGTAACAATTATAAAGTAAGATTCCAGCTGAAGGACTGTTTATTGTACTTGGCAGAGTGATGAGATCTGACCTATAAATTCCAACTAACAAAGAAACCACAGAGCAGTCTCCGGCAGCCTGCTACTGGGAAGTGTTGGTGTGGTGGCCCTAAGTATGTCTATTTTCAAAGGCAAAAAGGGCAGCTCCTGCCCAGACTGGCAAGTGTTCTCTTTCTAGTAATAGACTTGAGTCTCAGCTCTGGTCTAAGATTGTTCCACACTTTCTTAGGAAAGACACTGTAACAACTGTGATTTAGAAGCTACAGCACAGGGAATGAAGGCCTGGAGCTGGATCCAGGAAGGATGCTCCAGGATCCTGTTCCTGATGGCAGTCTTTCAGACATGCCACCTCTGGGAGATGGAGAACTGGGCTAACATCTTAGGACACACATGACTCTAGATGGTTTTCTCTGCCTTGGTGTGAAGAATGAAGGAACATCAGCAGCACCTCCTGCACTCATGCACATGGAATGCTGGGGACAGTACTTGACATAGAGCTAGCAGTCAACAAAAGCTGGCCACCATCATTAACCATGACAAGTAAGATGAAACTAAAAATAATGTTTTCTAAAACTAAGAGTAGCATAGGGGTCCTGCATACATGCTAGTTGCCTTGGTCATGGTGTCTCTTTACAGCAATGGAACATGGGTGAGAACAACACAACCAGATAGCAGCACAAAGTCAGTAAAATGGGGTTGGGTGATGGAGCATGCAGGAGGCATAAAACCATGCTGGCTTAAGGTCACCCTTGGCTACATACTGAGTCCGAGGCCAGCCTGGGCTACATAAGACATTTATAAAATGGAAAGAAAGAAAAAACAAAACAAAACACTAATGAACTCACCAAAAAGAGAGAGAGGGAGGGAAGGGGATGGAAAGGGAGAGAGAGAGACATGTTAAGTATGCTAATTATTTAAATATGTGGTAAATAAACTCAATAGCTGTGAAAGATAACAAATTTAAGGGGTGGGTCTACAGGCAAACAGATTATCTCTCAGAGCAAATGGGATAAATATTTAGCAAATACCAGAGAATTATTTTAGCAAATAGATATTTTGGTGGAAAATTTCTGTCGGAGAACAAGTGACTTAGGTTAGATTTTAGATTAGAATTGAAGTTCTGCCTTGCACAGGCCTGTACCTCAGCCTCTGGGCTTCCTGACTTTCACTTTCTCTCAGCTGCAGCTGAAACTCATTTTCCTTCCTGAAGGAGATTGATGTATGCTAATGATGACAGGAAAGGAAAAGGGACACAAAGGACTCAGTGTTCTTGTGGGTTTAAAATCCCTTTAAAACTCCCAACACAATCCCAGATTTGGATTTTTAAAATGAGATTAATGAGTGAAAAACACTGAGAATGATTTAGAAGAACTAAGATCAATGTTTGAAACACAAGAAGCATCTCACTAGGGCAGGCTTTCTAGTGATCTCTGGTTTTCTTCTTTGGGATTTTCTCATCCTGTCCTAACGGCATTTCAGAGTTAGGAACTGGTGTTCAGTGCCAACAGAACACGGTTTGAGAGGGATGGGCAGAGCTTCTTTCATGCAAAACCTAAACCAAAAATCTTCCTCACATTAGTGCTTTATTTATTCTGGCAATTAGTCCCATTTATAAATACATTTACTATGTAAATGTATCAGACAAGCAAGATGGTTCAGAAGTGAAGGTGCTTGCTCCCAAGCCTGATGAGCAAGCTCCTCAGAGCCCACAAGACAGAAGAGAATCAAATCCAGGAAGTTGTATACACACACACACACACACACACACACACACACAAATGTAATGAAAATGTGTGTTCACACACAGGAATGAAACTGAGGTGTGGTATAAAATTAGTTAAATGGAAATAAGAGGAAGGAGCCCCCAATTCTACCCACCTACCCCCCCAGAGCCACTTTTTAGCATGGCTACCTTTCATTCTGGTCTGCTCCTCCATTCTCTGTTATCATGATAACCAAACAAACCTCCCCGATGGTCTGTGAATGACTTTTCTGTAACTGGACTTATTGAATTTGTTTGTAACTACAGCACTCAGGAGGCAGAGGCAGGCAGATCTCTGTGATTTAAAGTTCAGCCTGATCAACATGGCAAGTTCTAAGTTTGCCAGGACTACTTAGGGAGATCCTGCCTCAACTAAAAGGAAGTGCAGTCTGGCAAGATGGCCCTGCAGGTAGAGGGAGGAGAGAACCAAAGCTGGGAAGCTCCTCTGACTGTTTGTATGTGGGACGAGAGGGCTGACACGCACGCACACACCACAAATACACAGAGACACACACACAGGCACACACACACAGAGACACACACACGCATACACAGAGTAAAACAAAGGAAACATTTTTAAAACGCACCACCCCAAGAATTTTAAGTTATTTTTATAAGCGCGTGGCTCCTTAAAGATGCTGAGAATCTAGGACAAGTGCAGACGGAGAGGCCATGTTGTTTTGAAACCTACATAACTCCACAGTTTTATAACATGAAGTAGGGTCCTTTGCACATACAGTCGAATCTAGCTCCCTACATTTTGGCCTATGGGGCTCTGTGGGACTGTTCCTGTGTTGGCAGCCTCACTGATAGTAACATTTGTTTAGCTTTGAACTCCAAATGCCAAACACCCCAATTCTTTGAAAGTGGTGTAGATTCCCTTTCTGTTTGTAAAATCCACCTCTTCTTTGTTCATCTGAATCCCTGCCATTTGTCAAAATCTGACTATGCCCTTCCCTACCAAGCCCCCATCCCTAAGGAGAAAGGTAATATCCTGGAAAGCGCCTCCTATAGTCCCTACTGTGCTTCCTTCTTAGCTCGAGGCACAGTCAGCACTAGCTTCAGGTACATGTGCACCTTCAGCGATACAAAGGAAAGAGTCTGACCACACCGGCTGGGTGGGGAGATGGCAGGGACAGCGGAGATTCTGATGCTAAGAAGGTATACAAGCATCTCTTCCTTCCTAAACACTGTGAGGAAGGCCTTGAGTGTGAGGGAGGAGCACAGCCATGGCAGGCTGCAGGAAGCAGTGTGGACACAAGTTCCCACATGATGAGGACAATGATGCACATCATGAAGTCCACAGTAGCTAGGACATACTGAGCATTTACTGTGCTATGTGAAGCATGTGCTCTGCATGAAGCTTACATGTATAACTGCCTACTACTTTAAGATATAGATTCTTTGAAAAAACTCATTTAATTATTTTTTTGAATGTAACTCCATTTATTTGGGGTACCACGGCACCTGTGGGGGGGGGGCAAGGACTCTCCTCCCATCATGGCCGTTCTGGAAATGGGCACTGGTTACCAGGCTGGCCTCAAAGACGCTTTTATTATTCTCATTTACAATTGAGAAAACGTGTCTCAGAGAAGTTAAGTATTATGCTAAGGCCACAGAAAAAGAAAAAGGAAACAAGAAAAGAAGGAAGGAAGGAAAGGCAGAAGGGTGATGGGTTAACTGGGCAGGGTCCCACGTCTGCCCCAAGGCTCGGGCCACTGGGGTAGGCAAGTCGTGGGAAGTTTGTGTTCCCCCTACAGCACCACTAGGTGGGTGTCAGGCTGTGAGAAGCCGTGGGACACCGCCCAGGGGTGGGGGAGCACAGCCTGAGGTCCAGGGGACTACACGGAACCTGCTCGTCTTGGGCATCCTAGGCGCCACTAGATGCAGCAGAAGAGCTGAGAAAGGAGTGGGGGCCTGCGGGCTATACCTAGCCTAGAGCTGAGGGGAAAAGACAGGGAGGAGCCAGGCTGAGTCCCGCTGGGGACCCTATCTTTGGCTTGTCAGCTGGCAGGCTTGGTTTGGTGGAGGCCGTGGCTGGGAACGCTGAGAGGCCTTCTGTGGGAGACTAGACGTCGCTCTTTAGACAAAGGCCTGTTCCACTGCTCCCCAGATGAAGGAGAGACAGTCCATGGTTTTAAGGCATTTATTGTCATGGCAGAGAGTAGCGATGAGTGAAACTATACCCCACTTTCTCAGGGCGGGCCTGAGGTTAAATACCTTTTGCAGGGAGGAGTGTCTGGGAAGGGGAGTTTATGTCTTGAGGCTATGTGGCCACACATTCTCTACCTGTGGAGGGGCTTGGGGTGCTGCCCTTATGTGATTGTTGGTCACAGACCTATGGAGAGCTGCAGCCTCGAGTCAGGAGCCTGGGGCCTAGGAGCATGGCAAAATGCCTACAGTCCCTTGCATGGTTATCCCTTGCTGGGGACCTCCTGCAGGATCACAGGGGTTTTAAACCTTAGCTCAATCAGGAACCAGGCTGCCTTTCATGGTCCTACAGAAGGGCAGAAGAAGTAGGATTCAAATCTGGGATCAGGCCTCAAATTCTACGTGGTGTACTTATGAGTTTTGTGAGATAATACTGCAGGCACATATATACATGGTTATAATCATGTATGCATATATAAACAACACATTTGAATTCACGACACTAATGCACATCAAATTGATGAAGTAAATTAAGTAAGGCTATACCTTTTGGAAGGAGGGCTTGAGACAGGGTCTGTGTAGCTCAGGTTGGCCTCACATGTATTATACAGCTGAGGATAACCTTGAACTCCCGATCCTCCTGCCTCCACCTCCCAAGTGCTAGGATTACAAATGTGTGCCACCACATCCGGCAAGACTGTATCCTGGCAACAAATAAACTAGTTTAAAAACCCTTCAGTTAATAACCACACCATTTCCTGAGGCCTACTATATTATAGTGCACAGCTAGGCTACAAAGAACCCAAGTCATGGTTCATCCCTCCGGAGGCTTACAAGAGGAATCTGATATGATGATAGGAGCCTGAAACATACTGAATCTGCACAGTGTAGTAAGGGATCACTTATTTGATGACAGGTTTACCTAGTGCTCAGATGCCACTGGAGCTGGAAACAATCAATGAAACACAAAAGCAGACTTCGCTACTCCAAGGTCACTGCTTTTACCCTAGAGAGCAATATCCACTCTAAATACTGTTTTGTTTGCTATTTGGTTAGTTCTAGAGACCTGGGAGGGAAATTTACTATTACAGCTACATGAGTACATCCTATGAATAAAGCGTGCGTGCGTGTGCGCGTGCATGCGCACGCACACACACACACACACACACACACACACACACACACGTGTCATATATACAGACACCATGTCTTTTGTGGCTTATGTATGGAATCTAAAACTTCCAACTCCTGCCTTCCCTCTTCGCACTGCTCCATGACAAAGTTAAGCACATGCATTCAGTGACAGCTTTGTTTTTCTTTCTTACCTTTCTCCTTTCCTATTTTAGTAGTAAAAAAAAATTTTTTTTTCTTTTTTCTTTTGAGACAAGGTCTTACCATACAGCCTTGGCTGGCCTGGAACTTGCTATGTAGACCAGGCTGGCCTGGAACTTGCTATGTAGACCAGGCTGGCCTGGAACT
>JADRCH010000014.1:9167773-9179336 GCA_019843965.1 Rhynchomys soricoides | reverse complement strand
CCAGGCTGGCCTGGAACTTGCTATGTAGACCAGGCTGGCCTGGAACTGCAGCAACTCTCCAATTCTGGTTTCCTGGATACACAACTACAGTCGTGAGTCATTATACTTGGCTAAGTACTTGCATCTTAATTGTTTTGTGGTTACTGGGATTGAGCTCAGGGCCTTTGCACATGCTGGGTATGTAATGTGTCATTAGGCTATACCCAGAACTTACATTTTGACTAAAGTGGAAGAAACTCATGAAATTAGTTTTAATAATAAATTTAAAAAAATGTAATGATATCAAAATATTACCTTTCCAACAAATAATCAGCATAAAATTTTTTGGAAAAACTCTTGCTTTAACATTTGAACTCTATTTTAATTACTTACTTACTTAGTTGTGCATGAGCGTGTGGGCATGAGCATGCCATGGCAAGTTTATGAACGTCAGAAGACAACTTTCAGAGGTTGGTTCTCTGCTTCCAGCATGTGGGTTCTGGGGATCAGTCACAGGTTGTCAGGGTTGGCAGCAAGCACCTATCCTCTCTGAGCCAATTACCAGCTCTGCTTTTTTATGTATTTCATAGACAGGGTTGTGATATGTAGCCCAGGCTGGCCTTAAATTTGTCTTAGCCTTCCTAGCGCTGGAATTCTCTGAAATCTGCTGTACATTTTATACCTACAGAACATCTTAGTTTAGAGCAGCTACATACATCAAAGGCTCAAACGCCACCCGAGCTAGTTTCTGCCTCACTGGCAGTGCAAGTACAGCACATTTAGAGCTATGGCTGTCACACTAGAGAGAAGAGAATGCTGTGTTTTCACCAAGCCTTACTCCATAAAGGATGCTAAGAAGAGTGATGTGTGCAAGTACTGAAGACGGTGTGTGACGACATTGACCGGGCATATGCTCTTACTGATGGTAAGAGTTTGGAGGACAGCATGATCAAAAAGTCCCCAAAGCATCTTCATGGAGTCCATAAACAAAGGATGAGAAAGAAGATGGGGGAGCAAAGGTGCATTACAACATCCGAGGACCCGACAGACTAAACACAATGCACATCTGGGTGAGGTGGTTTCACTTTAAGGTGGCTTGAGTTTGGGAACAGGGTCCCATGTGCATAGAACCCACAATTTCAGTCAAACACACACCCCTGCTGGTGTCCTGGTGAAGAGGTTAGTAAGCAGGCCTTTCCGACACGTCTGCAGATGTAGCGACGTAACTTGGGGAGGAGATACAGAAGGTAAAGTCAAGAACAGCCCATTTGTTAGCATCTGATTTTTGTTCTTTCTACAATCTCTGGACCCCAGTTAACTCAAGGGTAAACTAAACTGGATGCCACACAGAGGTTCCTCACAGCTAGAATGACCTATATTTTATTTTCTTTCTTTTTTAATACTTTTTTTTTTTTATTTAAAAAAGAGGACTATCCTCCTCGTCCTCCTCCCTCCTCTTCTAAAGATTTATTTATTTTGTTTATATGAGTACAGTGTAGCTGTCTTGAGACACACCAGAAGAGGGCATCAGATCCCATTACAGATGGTTGTGAGCCACCATGTGGGTGCTGGGAATTGAACTCAGGACCTCTGGAAGAACAGTCAGTGCTCTTAACTGATGAGCCATCTCTCCAGCTTGACCTATATTTTATTATACAAACCTGGATAGTCTCAAGAACATAGGTGAGACAATATTCCTAACTATGGTGAGATGAAAGGTACAAGTGAGAACGTTAGGGTTTTTTTGAGACAGGATGTAACCTAGGCTGGCTTAGAACTCAATGAGTAGCTGAGCATAGCCTTGAACTCCTGATCTTCCTATCTCTACCTCTCCAGTGCTGAGACTACAAGTATGGGACACAATGCCTGGCTAAACCAGGATGTTTCCCATAAAGCAACATGATCTTACAGTACTGGATGTGGAGAGGATTACGCGTTCTGATCTGATTACTTCTGCATGCCTATAGGGGCTTTGTGGGCTAATAATATACATTAATCTGGGTGAGGCATCTCAATGCCAGTCCCACAAAATACTTTTAATTGGTTTGAATTTGGGAACAGAGCTCCATACAGACAGAGCTGGACTTTGACAGTTATTGAAGGTAACGACTCATGGTCAAGCTAAATGCAAGCGAGGAAAGGCCCGGCCTGCTTGTACTCAGAACCTGACTTTCCATCCGCAGCCTCCTTAGACAGGCCGAATCAATTAGGAGAGGCTTTAGCCATTGCAGGCTCACTATCCTGCGTTCCAGTTTGGATGGGTGAGAATCCATCTCAGTTGTGGCCTGGAACTCACGTACTGCACTTCCTGAGGCCTCTTACGTGAACATGTCAAATTATTTTTCTTTGGGATGCCCTTCTCTCTTAACTCCCTTTGGATCATATAGAACAATTATATGTGGACCTATAATCAGACACACACATGGCCTAGAGACATGTATGAAGTCAGAGCCCGAGGGAGGAACTCTTACACGAACTGGTGAAGGGTGGATTGAGAACAGGGACTCAAATATCTACCAATAAATGAGCCAATTCACCTATCTCTATAGGATAGAACAAGATGAACCATTACAGAAAATGACATTTTCAAAGGAAAGCACAGAATAGCAAAAGGCCAAGGTCTTGAGAACACAGGGGGTGTCTGAGTTCAGTTCACACTCTTTTCTGAATGACCAAATAGAACATATTTGATGGTAAAATTCCAAGCAAACAAGGGCAGATTTCCTTGAGACTTCTAGGAAAGAGCCACACAGATTCTCTTGGCGAGTCTCACACACTTAGCTGTGGGTGAGTGTGCTGTAGCACTGCCCAAAACTCTACCTGCAACGGTCCAAGGTAAAATTGCCAGTCATACCTGTCTTCTCTCCTTCCTCAGGTCTGTCCAGGCAGTTAGTCAGCAGGAAGAGAATATCGATATACACAGCTCTGGTCACCAAGCATGGATTCTGCCTAGAAAAGTAAAGAACAGAGAGTTAACAGCCTTGGGAAAGAGAAAACTGGGTGTTTCTGCTAGGCATGTAACTAGGCCGCTGTATTTACTAAAAAATCATGGACTATTGTAGGTAGGAAGAAAATCAGCAATCGGTAACCAAACGAGTCCATGAGCCTGTGACAGAGGCTGGGTCTGTGTCTCAGTCACTGCTCCATTGCTGTGAAGGGACACCATGACCAAGGCAACTCTTAGAAAAGAAAACAGTTTTTTTAAAGACTTATTTTTATTTTATGTATGTGAGTACACTATTGCTGACTTCACACACCAGGAGAGGGCGTGGGATACCTTTACAGATGGCTGTGAGCCACTGTGTGGTTGCTGGGAATTGAACTCAGGACCTCTGGAAGAGCAGTCCTAACCACTGAGCCATCTCTCTAGCCCCTAAAGAAAGAACTCAATCGCAGGCTAGCTTACAGTTTCTGAGGATTAGTCCATTATGGTCATGGCAGGGACCATGGAAGCACTCAGGCGTAGAGGATGAGACCTTTGCGTCCTGCTCCGGCCCTGTGTGGGCTTTTAAAAACTCAAAGCCCACCCCCAGGGACACACTTTTCCCAACAAGGTCACACCTACTCTAACAATGCCACTCTTCCTAATAGTTCTAGTCCTTCTCCAATGACTAAGCATTCAAATATAAGAGCCTATGGGGCTATTCTCACTCAAATCACCACAGTCTGTGTGAGGACCAAGCAGACAAAACTGCCCTGTCACACTTCAGATAACCTAAGACTTCATCCTACTCACTTGAAAACAGGGAGAAGGCGTTATGAAGATGTAGTAATCTCCTTCTAGCTGGAGAAAATAGGGTGATGGCAGTCACTGGTTATGGAGTCAGGTATTGAACAAAATGACACCTACCAACTGAAAACAGTCACTGAACAACAGATCAATACACACTGGAGCTGGGGTCCTAATAGGTGAGATGTTTTTCTTTTTCAATGACTGGCTCCTTTTAACCTTGGACCTGTAAGGCAGACCCATAGATAAGCAGCTTAGATTTTCTTTCTGGAACAGTGCTTGAGGAGCCCTGGTTCCGAGTCCCAGTTCAGACTGAGACTACACAGGCCCAGATTTGGTATGCCGAGGACCTGGTACCTGTGGTAAAATCAGTAGGCATGGTGCGGTCTGGTACATAGCTTTTGCCACTTGTTATCTCTATGACCTGAGCAGATTGTTGCTCTGTACCAGCACTGACCCTACCGTCTCCCTGTGACTCACTGGGGCATTAAGGTATCAGAGTGAACTGGAAATGGCATCCAAGGCCTGGCAGGTAGAGACATTTCAGGAGGGTTTAACCCTATCTTCTACTCTGGCCTAGGATTCAGGACGGCACAGTGCTGTGGCTGGTGGAGTTTGAACCTGACCTTCCCATTGCTGCATATGTGCAGTTCTACTTGTAGGGTCCCTACAGTCTGCTTCCACGTCACCCCGAACTGCACACATCCTTCAGCTGGCATGCTCTAACAGGAAAAAGCACCATCACCATGCATGGAGATGTATACCTATAATCTACATGTACGTGCAGAAAAGGTTGGTGCCAGGCTTCTTTCTTAACTACTTCTATCCTTCCATTTTCAATGTGTAAGTATTACGTCTGTGTGATCAGATAATCTGTCTCTGTCCTTCCACCATCTGGGTTTCCAGACATCTAACTCAGGCCTCAGCCTCAGGAGCAAGTGTCTTTCCCCTTCAGCCATCTCTCCAGTTCCCCTTATTATCATTTAAGAAAATTAAAAACAAATACTGTGTGTGTACACACGATGAGGTCAGAGGACAATTCTGCAGGTTTTTTTTATTTGTTTGTTTTGTTTGTTTTTTCCCCCTCTCTGGGTTCTGGGAATTAAACACTGGTCGCCAGGCTTGTGCAGTAATCTTTACCCCCTGAGCCATCCCTGTGGCTCTCTAACGTGTTGTGAGACTGGGTACTTAACTGAACCTGGGCTAGACCATCTGGCCGCAAGTCGTAGGGATCCTCCTGTCTCTGCTTCCACACCACTGGGATTACATGCGTGCCCTGCCACGCCTGGCTTTTACATGGGTTCTATCTGAACTCAGATCCTTACACTTGGGAGGCAAGCACTCTACCAAGCAACCAAGCACCACCCCGACCCTTGCCTCTCCCAGGCTTGCCCATCTTTGCCTTTATCCAGTCTCTCAGTCACAATTCCTTGTTCTTCTTGCTCCCACAATCGCATCAGTGTTTAACAGATGGGGCCATCCTGCCAAAAGACTACTCAGGAACAAGCCAGAAAGCAGGCAGCCAGCTTTGGACAGAAAACTCAATGAACCACAGGGCTGAGCAAATGGCCCCAGGAGCTTTGTGCTAAGGATGGGGAGAAAAGACAAAAAGAATGGCATTAGGCCTCTGAGAAGTTCGCCTCGTTACACAGGGACAACAGAGACCCTGAGATAAGATCCAAGGAATGAAGAGGAAAACATACCGGAATGGACAGGAGAAATGGCCATGGCCTGTAAGAACGTCAGTACACGCTGTTGTTTTATTTTGTCTTGTCTTTTGGGGCAGTATTGAGGATTGATCCTAGGTGTCAAGCATGAGAGGCAAGTGCCCTACCGCTGAGCTATAGTCTCAGTCCTCATAAAGGAGCGTGGGCACGGGAAGATGGGAAGAATTCAGATGAACAAGTTGAGCAGAGGGCACTTTGAGATATGACAACACATGTGGAAGGGGACCTGTTGGATCATAAAGAACCTGGCACGTGTGGGAAAGCGAATGTGTTGTTTCGAATGGGTGATCCTAGTGTCCTAAGTTATTGCTGGCTACCACACACTCTGTGGCATTGCAGTCACAGCCACTTGCCTCAGTGTTTAATGGACAAACTTGTAATGAACTGGTTTGCTTTTAAAACTCAGTGAATAATAGGTTTTTACAATGAGATTTTAGCTAAGTTAATGTCTATTATTATTATTATTATTATTATTATTATTATTATTATTATTATTATTATTATTATGCATATAGCCCAGGCTGGCCTTGAACTTCTTATGTATGTCTTTGAACTCCTAATTCTCCTGCTTCCACCTCCCAAATATAGAGAATATAGACAGATCTAAGTCACTGTAAAACCTGCTGATTTTTTTTTTTATTATTATTAAAAGTCAAGGTTCAGTATGTAGCCCAGGCTGGCCCTGAACTTGTAGTGATCCTCCAGCCTGGGCTTCCCAAGTGCTGAATGCAGCAGCTAACATCCTTTTAAACATTCTTGTTTTTTTTTTTTTTTTTTTGAGACAGGGTTTCTCTGTGTAGCCCTGGCTGTCCTGGAACTCACCCTGTAGACCAGGCTGGCCTCGAACTCAGAAATCCGCCTACCTCTGCCTCCCAAGTGCTGGGATTAAAGGCCACTGCCTGGCCCTTTTAAACATTCTTAAATGAACAGAACCCCCTGCATATTTCCTAAGCATACACTGGCTGCCAAATGTTCTGGCTTCCTGGGACACTGCAGAGACAGATTACTCTAGCTTCTCCATGACTGCAAGGCTCTGGGCCAGCTTGGTGCAATCAAAATTATGGAGGCTCCTTAACACACTGCCACTTCAGATCCCATGAACAGAGACTTGTGGTCACAACACAGTCTATGCTGGTTTTGACATCTCAGAGAGTGATTCTGGCTTCAGCCCATTTATGGCTTCAGCCCACTGTTCATGGCTCCACCCTCCAGAAAAGCCACATATAACAGGCCCATGTAGAGTCAGAAAGTTGGGTTTTCTCTGACCTGGCTTCTCAGTCAGGAAAATCCTTTTTTCTTTCTTTCTCTCTCACTCTGACTTGGACACAGTATATGAGAGTTCAGGGTGAGCCAGAGGTTTGTTCTTGGTCTGTCAAGCCTCTTTGATGATGGGAATAAAACCCCAAGGAGCAACAAGCCAGCTGGACAGGAAACAAGCCACACAGTTTGGGGGTGGGGGTGGGACCTAAGGATTTTTTTTCATCCAAATGAAAAAATCCTGGCATAGGCATAGTCTAATGAAGATTTATAGTGTTTGAAAAAAATCAGAACTTGTCGGGGTCTAACGGATGGGCTAAGCCCGGCAGAATAGAAGCGTTAGAAGGCGCAGGAGGAGTCAGGCACGGGGACTAAGTTTACATGTAAGAAATGGAACAAAGGCTCTTTTGGGAACCTTGTTCTTCTTCCACCATTCTTTCTAAAGCTCACTTGTCTTCTTACAAACACCCCCACAGAACCTGACGAGTATGCCTTTGCCTTGGGAAATTTCTAAACTCCATTACACCTTCTGCCCTCTGTCCTGGAAGCTGCAGTTGGAGACAGAAGGCTGGACACATCCACAATGGCTCCAGTGTTTAGAGGCTGGCAGGAGCTCTTGGGAAGCCTGTGATAAATTATTTACCTCTCTTGGCCCTTCCGGAATCCCAGAGGCTGCCGATCTGTTTTAACTGAGGCCTATTCATTCAGAAAACATCTACTCAGAAGTTACTAGGATCCAGGAAGAGTGCCAGGGTCTGGAGAGATGAAGATGACACAGTCACTGCTCTCAAGGAACTTAGAACCCTGAATAGTATATGTACTGCAGTATATATGGACCACTCCATCAGTTATGAAGTAAACGGTGGATCGTGGCCAGTGAAGACACAGGATGGAGACAGGAATGAGGTTAGGAGAGAGAGGACAGTAAACTCCAAGGGTATTCTAGACGTTTCAAGACCTTTGTTACAGGATTTCCAGAAAGATTTTGCCCAGAATGACTAATCTTGTATATCTTTAAATAAGATATAATTAATGAAACAACAATTTTAAGTAAAATAATTGAATATTTTTCCTAACTTTTCTAGGTCAAGACACACACACCTTCCATCGCACTGAATGGATGGTGTCAGTAAGGTTATAGGCATGCTGAAAGCTAATATTCCTGAAAGCAAACCTGCTGAGTCTTAAGAAAACAGAATTAAATTCCCTAGGGGTGTGTGTGTGAGGGGCACACTTTTGTTTGTTTGTTTGTTTTCAAGACAGAGTTTCTCTGTGTAGCCCTGGTTGTCCTACAACTCTGTAGGTCAGGTTGGTCTTGAATCACAGAGATCCTCCTGCCTCTGCTTCCCAAGTGATGTGATTAGAGGTGTGGGTCGTCACCACGCCTAGATGGTGTGTGTGTATTTTTGACAGGGTCTTGCTGTATAACTCTGACTGGCATAGAACTTGCTATATAGACCAGGCTGGCCTTGAGCTTATTATAGTCCTCCTGGTTCTGCCTCCCAGAAACTGCTGCAGGTTTTTAGAGGTGAGTGTGCAAATTATTAACTATTATTCACAATTTCAAGTCATACTAGATTTCACAAGTCAGGGTGTGTCTAGTGTATCTGTGTGTATACATGTACATGGATGCATACATATCTATTGGCCACAATGTAAAAGGGTTTTGATGGGGGGGTGTTATGGTATTTTTTGTCTATTTAAAATAAAACAAATACTTGAAATCTATTAGTTTAGTGGGAAAAACATAGAGCCTCTCATCAGGTGGGGCACGAAAGAGGGATCAATGGACTGAAGGAAGGCTGCCAGGAGAGGACATCAACCTGGTGAGGAGTCTGGGCAGCAGGCCAGCATTGGCCCCAGCAGAGGAAGTGGTACACTGAAAAAATGGGCCCACAGCATCTCTAGAGAATGCAGAGCTGAGAGCTGAGAGCAGAAGGGACTGCTGCGGGAAGGATGAACAGGGGCCAGGAGGAAAGCTTAGAGCTCAGTAAAGAGCTCCAAAGCCTAAAGGGCTGAAGTGCCCGTGGACCATCCCATCAGCTCAAATCACACTGGAAAACTTGGATGGCCACTCAGTACTGTGAACCCACAGGGGCTCCCTCAAAGAGACAATCCACTTTGTATACGTAACAGCAAACTCTTCCACAAGAATCCATGCTTATGTTCAGAGAGGGCTGGAAACAACTGTTCTGCTTCAAGCTCCTGGTGCTGGTATTTAAGTCAGAAAACCTGATCAGGACTTCCCAAGGAAGATCTCCCCAAGCTCTGGGTGGACCCAAGGCTAAGGTCTAGTGAACACGACAGGGGTATCCTGCAGAAGGATAGGGGATAGCAGAGGGGAGAAAGAGGGCCAAGTTTTGACCTTACAGAACATATGGTTTTTGTGAGGGGGGGGGGAAGCAATGAAAAGGAATATCAAGAAGGAGGAGGGGGCTGGAGACATGGAAAGACTTGGGCTGGTCGGAGAGAGAAGGAGGAGATGCCAGACATCTATCAGTTACAGCTGACATGTCTGAGTGATGGGATCTTGAGCCGCAGCAAGGCCTCAGCCCGGTCTGGGTACTTCAAATTGTAGATCAAAGAAGCCAGCAAAGAGGAGTAGGGGCTTCTGGATGAAAGTGAGAAGTAGCCCTGGCCTTCAGCAGGCCCACACAGGGGCTGTGGTCAAGGGGAGGATGTCAGGGAAGAGCAACAAGGGCCATCTGATCAGGGGAGAAGGAAGGTAGACAGAGCAGGTGTGGGAGGAAGGAGAGGAGGCCAGAAAATGGCAGAGAAGGTGCTATTTATATATAATGTGCTGCACACCTTGTTGTGACTGGGCTCTTGACCCTTGCCTGCTACGCTGGGCCCTTTATTTACAATTCTTCCCCAAGCTTGTCCTCCTCTAGGGATGCCTTTCCTGACCAGCCTCAGAGGAGCCTGTTGTGCTGGCCAACATTCTGCTGACAGTCCCTGGGTTTCCCAACTGTCCCTCTTAGCAATCCCAGCAGCTCAGCACGGTTGTGGAGGCTGTCCACAGAGCTTGTGTTTGCTTACAGAGCTGCTGTGGCTAGGATGTAGGAGGTCTTCCTTTGGTGCAGGCCACATTAAGCCATGTAAATGTGGAAGTGTAAATTAAATAAAGAGAAGCTCTTGCTCCCATTCTGATTTCCATTTTTACCACAGCCTGGGCAATGAATCAGCATATGGCATTCTTGGAGAAACAAATGGAGATTTGTTTAAGACACGATGCCAAATGGTCATGAATTGCAGAATAAGTAATTTTAAACAAGCCATTTCCCTCCACGGTACCAGCTAGGATTCAGATCTGCAGGCAAGACAGCTGGCAGCAACATGTGGGGTTGGCAGGCTACCCAGTCCTGAGATTACCTTGTCCTCGTAAGGGACTGGTGCTGGTGGGCTGAGTGATTACTACAACTGAACCCACCAGTGCTTTCACACACACCCCAAATGGAGAAACTGCCATGCAGCCCTCCTTCTTGGGCTCTTAAAATGAAGCCTTTCCCCAGTGCATTGTTCTGGTATGGACCAGTCTTCAGGGAATCTGCAGAAAGACCCTAAGTTGGAAGTGTCTGGAAAAGTAACAAAGGCCCAGTAAATATCCCTCCATGGCTCCTCCAGGGGGGCAGCTTTCCTCTGAGGGGAGAGGATTCAGGAGAGCTGAGGCCTTTACCCTTTGACCAGGGTTCTGGGATGGTATTCAGTAAGGCCCACCCACAGTCTGTGGAAGGCACTGGGCCCCCTCCTCAAGGCAGGTCTGAAAACACAGCCTGCTCTTCCCCTCCGCCACACACAAGGGGGGGAAAATCCTGCAATCTCAAGCCATGACTTCCCCTGTAGCTGCACGAAGGCTCACCTGGTCTGCTGAGAGGGCCTTAGGGAGCCCTGTAAGGAGCCCTGTACTCCCAGAGACGTTTGTGCTTCCCATCCTTCTAGTAAGCATGTTTTTCTTATCAGTGCACTACTATCCAAGCTGTGTGCAGAGAATGATGAGAAGGAGACCCTGTGTGGGTTCTGGGATGTGTTCAATGCCCGGGAAGCTGTTTCATGAGGGATGCATGTTCCCTCCCTCTGTGACTTGTTTAAAAGTCAAGTTTAATATGCTGCCAGAGAAACGGCTGGTTAATAACTTAATAAGCTGTGAGCTGGGGATTATGGGAGAGAAGTAGTATCTAAGAAAACCTTATTTGTTGTTTGGTCTTGGAGGCTACATAGCATTGATTATGCTATAGGATGCTAACAGAGCCTCTTTTGTTCTTCCAGCTCACTTTCCAGCAGCAGACATGGATAAACAAGCAAGGAAAATGGCAACTTCTGGATGCCGCATGACAAGTCTGGATGTACCATGGGAAGAATTTCTTATAGTATGTCTGGCAAAATATGGCCACAGGAAGTTGGCAAGGCATAGGCTTGGACCTCAGTTCCAGCAATAAGAGCAATAGAATAACAGTATACCACATTTTCTGAAAAAGTTATATTAAAAACACTCTTCTTTAACTTTATCTGTTTAATAAGAAACATAGATATTATTTTTCCGTCTTTCAGAACCAACAACCCTGCTCACAGAGCTCACATGACCTCCCCCAAAGCAGGGCCAAGTCAAGAACAGAGTCAAGGTTTCCCAGAGAAACACACTGTATTTATATCCCAGACACAACTCCTAAGGAGAGACAGTGTGCCAGGCACAACGGGCATGTTGGCGTGTACCCACACATGCCAGTGCTGGGCCTCTTTCCAGCATGCCTGACAATGCGAACAGAACCTAAGCTACAGGACCACAGGCCCCCTCTCATGGGCCCGGCTCTCTCACACTGCACAATTGTAATGACTATTGTCTTTCCTAGCCTTCTCCAGGCTCTCTCACACT
>JADRCH010000014.1:9126816-9151531 GCA_019843965.1 Rhynchomys soricoides | reverse complement strand
GCTAATTGTAACAATGTCCCTCAATAGTGACTGGCTAATTGTAACAAGGTCCCACGCTAATGAAAATACTAACAGTAGGAGAGAGTGGGGGGAGGAGAGGACACACATGGGAACCCTTGTACTACCAACACAGTATTTCATAAATCTACGACTGCTTTAAAATAGTCTCCTAATTTAAAAATGTATGGGGACTGGTCAGAGATCAGCATGGTTGGGTCAGGGTGAGAAAGACCTCAGAGGCAACATGATGGAACTGATCCCGTCCTGTGGCCAGCAGAGCTCTCTTCAGAGGGAAGACCTCAGGGATGGGAGCTGTAACTTGCAGGGAGATGTCAAGGGCTGACCCAGATAAGACAGGGGGTCCAGGACCACGGCAGAAGTCCAGTTAAGAGGTGATGTGTTGAACCAGGGGCTAACAGGCATGCGGGCCCCCGGGGGCCTCAGGGCCTGTACAGAGCTTCTGTAAAAACACCCAGAAGCTGAGAGACACCACATTAGCATCACCCCTATTTTCAACTTCTTTTGAAACCAGAAGGATCCACTTGTAGTGGACCTAACAAGGCACAGGTCACGCGTCCAGCGCAGAACGGTAGGAGCTACTTACCATAGCCACTGCTACGGGAGTATTGATGCCATTTGTCACTGCTCATTTTTCTTAACTTTGGAATGTCAAAACACAAATGAAATACTTACAAAGTGCAAAACTGTACCAGAGGTCTGAGATCAAAGGATAGGCAGCGAGGGTATGAGTTGAAATGATTCCTCCAGGTTTTGACGAGGACACATTCTGATTAGTGGGACCTCTAAGAACCACACCCAAGCTCGCAGGAGCGGGTAGAGAGGGAAGCTCACGTGGGAAAGCCCTTCTTGGGCTGCCAAGTTGGGTGACAGCTGGGGAAGAAGAAGTTGGACATCAAAAAGATATTCTCATCTTGGGAAGTTGGGCTACCTTTCAAGATCAGGATCAGAAGGGCATCCCCAGCAGTCTGAGAATGAGGGAGGGGGACTAGATTAGTTTGGATTCAGCATCTCGTTATTGAGATTTAGGGTAGGGAACATCTATGTGATGGTTTCTCTAGCTAGTCTTTTATTGCACAAAACAGCAATTCTTGTAAGACCAAGACGGAGCTCTGCTTATCTATTAACTTTAGAGCAGAGGACAGTTTACCTCTAGGCATAGCAGGTTCCTAAAGTGGACTCAGAGGTATCATCACCGGAAGAAAAGAGAAGAAGAAAGCTTTGCTGCTACAAGATAACCATGCCTGATAGCTCAGCTGCGTGATGGTTCAGCTGCCTCATGGCTCAGCTGGCAGAGACCCTCACTACACCAACCTGGTAAGGTGAGTTCAGAACCCAGGTCACAGTGGAAGAAAGAAGTGACTCCATGAAGTTATTCTCTGTCCTTCACATGAATGCCATGGTACCCCAGCCCCCTAACACCACACATACATGCAACAACAACAACAACAACAACAACAACAACAACAACAACGGAGGAAGGAAGGCAGAAAGAAAGAAAGAATAGTTAGAAAGAGTCTGCTTCCGTCAGAAAGAGGCAGAACTGATCACAACTGGCAGCAGCATGCCCTATTACGGGCATGGCTGATCAGCCCTACCCTACAGAGGAGTAGTCCATGAAGGGGCTGTACTGAATGAAGGTCAGGGGATCCTGTATTTCTTACACTGAAAAAGTAAGTTGTAATGAGACACCACATCGAGAACCTGGAAACGGTTAAGGTCGCCCTCTATCCAGACTCAAAGCACAGAGAGACTCTGGGGGGATGGGGTGAGCAGGCATCTGTGGGAAGCATGCGGTCCATTTGGGCAGCCCAGGATCTTAAAAGCAGCTCCATAGTATGAATGTAATGCATTCGGAATAAATGTCATGCGCCTAAAAAGAGTCATGAGGCAGTGCCCTAAAAAATCTCGCACTGCACTAATAAAATATGCCTGGCTTATGCTGCTTTACTAAAATAGTGACTTGTGTGAGACAAGGTCAAGATGATATACGGCTGTTTGGGAAAGCAATGCTGAGACGGGTTTCTCCTTCACAGAGCTTTGCTTTCAGACCAGTTTCCTCCCTTTAAAATCAACAGCAGCTGAGCTCTAGAAGCCAGCAGGCCCGAGCAGTCACGGGCAGGGTCAGGCAGGCCATGGAAAAGGCCAACTCTAGTAGGACAAGAGACAGTCATCTCAAAGATCAGATCTAAAGGGGGTGAGTGGACGGAGCCATTAGTGATCCTAAACTATGAGGATCAATACTAGTCCATTCACTTTTACAACTGGATTTTGCTAAAAAACAAAATAAAATAAAACAAAGTAAATTCAGTCTTTCTCCTCTCACAGCATACAGACTTGGTGAGCAGTTTGATCCTATTCCACTCAGGCAGTACACCCCCTGCATCTGCCTGCCTGCCCTCTTCATCCTGCATCATTCAAATCCCAGCAAAGTCACTGCCACATTTTTCCAAACTCAATGTTTACACAAGATTTTATTTCGGCTGCTAAAACATCTGCATTTTTTTAGGGACTTAAATAAATGCCCGGAATGTACAGTAGAGGGTGATGTCAACCCCCTCCCCCTTTTCTCAACTCACTGGTTAGAACAGGCAAACATTGTTTCAGCCTGTACTGGGAACGTGAATATTTATCCTGTCAACTTAATTCATACAAACAGAACTAAAGACAGGCAGGCAGGCTGAAATATTTTATGGCTTTAAGTCAGACTGAAAAGGGGGTAGGAGAGGAATGGTTGAGAAAAGAATCTAAACTTTCTAATTCACAGAAACATGCCTCTTCACATAACTGCTAGAAGTGGAGATAACAAACATTTCAAAGGCAGACCGCACACGTGTGCATGCATGCATGTGTGTTCATGCATGTGCCTGCGTCTTGGGAAAGCCAGGGAGAAAGCTCAGTCACATGTCAGTTCCAGTCACTTTAACACTGGCCAGGTTGCAGGACTGGTTTTCTGCTTCAGGCATACTGACTGAAGCCTTAGGTAGATTACAGCCTCCCAGGAGCACCCTTCTTGTTGCTTGGGCTTGTTGGGCAGATGCACTTGCCTATGCCGTTTGTACAGTGTCCAGTGAAGGGGCTCTTATTGCCAGTAACACTGTCACAGACCTTGGAGGAGTGTGGGCTCTGGGCAACACCTTAATGACACTTGAATTCCTTAGCTGGCTCGTCCTCAAGAAAACGGACTTGTGTCACCCACAATCATCCCATAATGGACTCTTTGTTAGAAAGCAGGGCAGAAAACATTTCAGGCAGCTTCTCCCCAAACCTCAGTCTGTTTATAAGAGAACACATGATGTGAAGTTCTTAGTAAGTGGTGTCTTCAATGGGGGTGGGGGGGGACTAATCCCAGGAGAAGCTACTTCTTGACTGATCAGTCTGGGGAGTGTGCCACTAGGAATGCGCCATATACCTTGAAGGACTGAAACATACAAACCCATCCAAATGGGTGTGTGCAGACTTGCTGTGCCCCTCCTTTCTAGAACTCTCCCACCAAGCTGGTCCAGAGCCCAAGACCCTGCACCTGGATGATGTCTTTCCTCCAATACTTATTTTGACATAGGGCTGTCAGACTTTCTAAAGGCAAGCTCTGAGGGCACTGCTTACACCCTGTTAAACCCTCTTGAAGGACTAGCTGGGCCCTGCAGGCTCCACCTACATTTCCAGTTTTACCTTCTACCTTCTCTATGTCTTAAGGCTATTCTGTGTCCACAAGAGATGAGATGCCATTCCTGACAACCTGACAAACGCCACCTGTTTGAGCCTGGCCCTTCCCATTTTCCTTCTACTCTTTCCAACTGGGCTACAGGAACTCTACTCACGCCATAGGGCCAACTTCAAACATTTCTGGGCTTGTATACTGAATCTTACCCTGCCCCAAGGCTCTCATTCCTTCCTGTTTAACGCCTTATAGTCCTGTCTGCACCCCAACCCTCCCCCCCTTCACGGAAGGGATCAGTGCTGAGGTCTGACCCAGAGCCGCCTCATGCATGCTAGGCAAAGCTCTTTGGTACTTAAGCCACATGTCTAGCCCCTTGAATCTGTTGTCAGTTATCAATCTGCAATGTTCTTTCCTAAGATAGAGGTCCTTGAAGCAAAGAACTGTGTCTTATTCTTCCCTACGGCTCCTTGGCGGTCCTAAGGATACATGATTTTTGTCTGGATGAAAAAAACTCACTCAACAGAGAGACTACCGCACTCACTCAGAGGGAGAGAGAGCTGAACTTGAGATTGCATTTGTTTTGAATCATCATGGCGGTGCTACAAATGTCACATGCTATTAAGAAACTAGATTCTCAAAAGCAGTGTCAAGGGCCCTGAGCAGAACTCTAGGTACTGGCAAAGTTTAGACAGTGATCTTGAAGCTAGTCAATCTTTATCTGTTCAAATAAAAAAAAAAACCCTTTACTTTTCATTGCTGAGAACTCTGTGTAAAGATTTAAAAATTATAGATAATTTGTTTGCAAAACAAATCTATTTAAGTTCCCCTTTTAAGGCTCATTTGGTAACTAAGGCTGGCATAGTACTTGCTATGTAGCTCAGGCTGGCCTTGAACGTGTGGCAATTCTCTGCCTCAGACTCCTAAGTGCTGGGATTATTGGCATGAGTCATGATGCCTGGCATAAATTTTCTGTGTAACTGGATCCTTAAGGATCTGAGATCAATAGTAAAGTCTGTGATATAGCAACACTTATCAAAAAGCAACCAAGCAGAGGCTGGAGAGATGGCTTAGTGGTTAAGAGCACTGGCTGCTCTTCTAGAGGACATAGGTTCAAATCCCAGCATCCACATGGTGGCTCACTACTATTTGTAATTCTGGTCCTAGGGGTTCTTGTGCTCTCTTCTGGTCTTCTTGGTACCAGTTATGCCTGTGGTGCATAAACATACATGCAGGCAAAACACTCCGTACACATGAAAACAAACGAAACAAATACCAACCAACCAAACAGAACTAACCAATAAAAAGAACAGATAATTTGTTAAGTCGAGACACAGGGAAAGGTATGTTGGTGGTTGCATAAATGAGATAAAATTAATCAAGAATGAATCATTGCTAAAGTCAAGTGACACCACCAAAGATTCTTATATTACTTGTTTAAGTCTGAAAAAGAAAGGGGGGAGAAGAAAAGCACCCAGGAGGCAGAGGCAGGCGGCTCTCTAAGAGTAAGAGTGACTTATTCAATAAAACACGGGAACCACCAACGAGTCCTTGTGATATACATCACTTGGATCCCTACCTATTGTACCTACTGGGTACAACACAAAGCCTAAAAAAACAAAAATGCAAAACTATAAAAATATTGGTGAAAATGGGGAATTGTCGTCTTATCTCCAAGCAAAGATGTATTTTTGCTGATTTTGTATTTTTTCCCTAAGGAATGAAGAAGTCAGGAACAGGACAAGGAAGTCAGAATACAATATATCCACATAAAAACTGGGAACGAAAAGGATTTTAAACAGTTATTATTATTTTTAATTAACTTATTTGTTGCAGCAGTATTTGTGTAGAAGTCAGAAGACAATGCCCAGGAGTCAGTTCTCTCCTTCTACCCCCTGTACTCAGGGACTGAACTCAACCTGGCCGGCTTCGAGGGAGGCACCTGTAGCAGCTGAGCCGGCTCACTGGCCCCAAACTGGAAATGGATTAGCCAACAGGAAAGGCAAAACAGGATAAAGCATTTGCTAATTCATCTCTCATTAACAAAAAGAAAACACTTAAACTAAATACGCACTTAAGAGCAGAGGCGGGCAGGTGTCTGAAGTTGGCCAGGACTTCACAACTCTGAGGCCCTGGCTCAAAGAGGGGAAGGGGGAGATTCCCACCCTTCCTAATTCATGAACCATCAGAACTGTCATAATCTATTCATGGCGGCCTCTAGGCCAAATGCTTTGAATTAGTTACGTGCATAGATCCAAATGACCCAAGGAACAACTCTGTGGCCGTCTGTCATAATACACACAGTCTGAAAGAGCTTCTGTGTCTGCCCACCTTCTCACACAATACTTACTAATAGGATGTATGTGACCACAACTTCCCACACCCTGGGCTCCTCGCCTCTCTGCTCCATGTTAATTTTCTATGACACATACTTTCTAGCACAGCAGCTACCCATGTCAATTTTACAAAGACATGCCAAAAGCTAATGTCTCAAACTGCAACTCTGAGCTAGCAGTTCACATGTCTGACGGATGTCCAGCATCACAGGACTTTCTCCCTCAGTTTTAAAACAACCTATGCCTTGGCACACCTCTTTGAGAACTGCAAATATTTCGCAAAGAATATAAATAATGTACAGATGGAATACAAACAGCCAATAAACATGCGAGAAGATGTTTAATCTCATTCTGGTGTAAGGACATACGGTAACACAATGTTTTAACAGAAACAGTAGGCTCCCCAGGGCCTTGCTGTCCTTCCAGCCTGCTCCGACCCGTTACCTCTCCTACTGTCTCCACCTCCTGGGCCCTAAACAATGTATTTTTAAGCCAAAATAATTTGACAAATTTTTTGAGAGGGTGAAACCCAACTAATAACTAAGAAAACCCCATGAATTCATCAGTGAGTTAGAAAGCTCCTGGCAGAGCCATGTGTCTGCATATATAACGTATTGTACAGGATCTAGGCAAAACAACTCCACACCAACTTTGGCAGTAGCTTTCAAAATGGAAAATACACACTTTCTCCAGTCTCACAATGTCCCAGGTGTCTCTAGGTGTTTATTTTGCAGCCACACTTCCAGGTATACATGTTCCAGAACAATCATTAGCAATATTGATTGTAAAAGGAAAGACCTGAGATGACTGATACAGAACCAGCTGGAAAAGCTTCAGCATATTCCTGTGAATATCATAGCCAGACTACACAGCTATTGAGAAGAATTGTGGGTTTATACGTACTTAATCGGAAACATCTCTAAGTCATACTGGTAAATAAAAAAAGAACCTATAAATGCTATGGTCATATTTTTATTCCTGTCAAATTATCAATAGTGGAGCCTGGGATTTTATATTCAACATGGTAAATTTCTGCTATCTAATCTAATCTAATCTAATCTATCTAATTTATCTATTTATGTATTTTACTTTTGGGGACAGGGTTTCTCCTTGTAGCCTTGGCTGTACTGGAACTTGCTCTGTAGACCAGGGTGGCCTTGAACGTACCGGGATCTGCCTGCCGCTTCTTCCAGAGTACTAGTATCAAAAGAATGTGCCACCACCCCTTGGCTGGAAATTTCTGTAGTTTATAAAACTTTTTAGTTAGACTGCGTTACTTTTAAAAAGGTTTTTCGTTTGAAATAATTATAAACCCCTTTTGTTTGCTAACCGTGGCCTGTATGCCTTCTGCAAGTCTCCTCCAATGCTAAGAATTTACATAATTGTCTTCTACCAAACCCAGACATTTTATCCGAGTGTATACACTCATGCTTATAATCCTTTTGGAGGTAGAGGCAGGAGATTAGGAGCTGAAGGGCATCCTCAGCTACAAGTATGAGGTTAGCATTTTATATGTGCTGAGTGTACGGAGGTCACCTGATCCCAGGTACAGATCTGCAGAATCAAGTGACAGCACTGTTGGCCTATGTTTCCTAAAGGAAACAATGACCATATATATATATAACAAGTGCTCCCCAATCCTCAGAACGAACCCTGGAATGCTAATTACTGAGATAAGTAGCCATGTGGTTTTTTTTTTTTTTTTTTAACCAAGAGATTAAAAAAAAGATCAAAGAAAAAGAACCTATCTCAAAGAGTGAGAACAGGAGGATCTCCAGACATTCCCAAGATTGTAGCAATGATCCTCCTCTTCTCCTCCTCCTCCTCCTCCTCCTCCTCCTCCTCCTCCTCCTCCTCATCTCCTGTCTTCTTCCAGATGGCTCAAACGCACTAAGTAGCTAGGGTGACCTTGAACCTGAGCTCCTCCTGTCACGGGGTTCTGAGCACCAAGGCGAGGTGGGCAGCAGCATTCTGAGAGCTACAGTGGCATACCCAGCATTGTCTCTTTGGTAAGCAAGGCTCACAGAAGTGAAAAGCTCCTATGTTAATATGCATTAAAGCAGCTACAACATTTCCCTTCCAAAAAGATCTGCGTCAGAGAAAACAGTTTTACATTTAGCATCCTGTCTTCAGGCTGATTAGTGAATATTATCCAAGCCACCCAGCTAGGGACTTGGACAAACTGTCATAGGAACTCCCATAAGGCCTTTCAAGCCTTCACATGGGCCAGAGCCAGAGTCAGTGTCCGGAGGCTGCTAGAATCCCTTGTCCTGTGGTGACAGACAGACTCCTCTTTTTGAAAACTGAAAATGAAATTCCTTTTTTTAAAAACATGTTCTCAGTTGCAGTTTATTTCAAAGGTCATCAAAGTAAACAAAAGAGAGAGGCTAAATCTTTAAAAGTCAAAAAGTGACAACTGTTTATAACATGACTGTTTATATTTCACATGGAAGAAGCAACAGTATGATTGCTCTAAGCTCCCAGGAATAGAGATGTGGGCAGCTTCCCCTCCCTAACCCCATGTTGTTTGCTTCTTTGCCACTCAGCACCCCCAGCAAAGGGAACATCTGCAGCACTACTTCCAGGAAGTCTATAGCCAATGGCAGGAGTCTGTGCAATAAGCATGCACTATCTCAGGGCCTCTGACAATCCCACCAAGCTGTGCACTTGCTCAAGTCACATGGGCATGCACAGTAAGATCTCTCTACATCCTGAGCCCAGTTTCTCTAGAGGACACTTTAATTTAGAGGAATTCCGTGAGATCTTACTGAGGGAAAGGGTCATTGAAATGGATCTCTGTGTGCCTCTTTTGATCTTAAGTAATCAAATTTGGCCGAGTTGACAAGGCACTCTGGAAAGTCAGCATGCAGGAGCTTGTACATGGATTTCAACCTGCTACTCAGTATATTCTGTGATAATGAGACCTGATGGCACTGCAATAACTACCTAAGTGGCACTGCTGCAGAAGCTAATCAAGTGCAATTCTCAGCTTAGTATAGACTTCCTATCTTCTCTACGTGCTCATGAGGCTCCGTCCACTAGCTTCCTGTGAAGTTCTAACCACGCCAGGTCGCCATCACCTCCTCATCCTCTTGTCCCGTATAATTTACTACGTGAACTCTCATGTGGCACCCAAGCAATGCTGCCTGGATTACTATTCATCCTTTTATGGAAGCCATCTCCAAAACAGTCTTCTAGGAGTGAAAAAGATTGGATTTTAAAGGCAATTTCCACATGGACTGAGGTAAGCATAACTCACAAGGTTAATAACTTCATTGTGTAAATGGCAAGGCTGGCAACATGGTGGCACACATGTGTAATTGCAGGAAAGGAAGGACTCCCGTGAGTTCAAGGCCAACCTGCGTTACACAGCAAGGTCCTGTCTCTAAAAATAAAGAACAAAGAATCTCCAAATAGGGAGTAGGTAAGTCCTCAGAACTGGAATATGCTATGTGATGGGCAAGCGGTCCATCCTCCTGACTTGCTGACAAATCATGTTATTTACCCTAGATCCACTTTGAGGAAATTAAAAATCTCCTCTCTGAATCTTCTTCAACATCTGAAGCTGTTATCTTGGCACTACTTGCTGGATGCACGGCTGAGGGACCATGGCCTACTAAGAAGGTATCACCTACCTCCCAGCCCCAAGCATCAGCTCTTCTGGCCTTTTTCCTGTCACTGTATTGCAGGGAGGCTATGAAGACCTACTTAGGAAAGGTTCAAGGTTAGTGTGGAGTTTTACATAGATGAGCCGTCTCAGCCAGTGAGTGGGACAGACTGCAATGGGGCAAGAAGACATCGTTCTTGGTTCCCAACAGATTCCTACTGAGAAATTTGTGGCTTTGAATCAGTAGTCCTAAATCTACCATGTTACTCCTGGAACATCTAGCAATGTCTAGGGCATTTCTGGTTGTCACACCCTGAAAACTACCAGTACCTCGTGGTCTAGGCAAGGGACGGTGGTAAAATACTTTACAAGGCATAGCACAGCCTTTCATAACAAAGAAGCAGCCAAGGCTAAAATGGAAGAGCACCGAGCCACACGGCTTTGGAGAACTGTCAGATCAGAGGCTGCAGGCAAGGCCAGGCTGGTGACCTATGAAAAATGTCCCATCTTTACTTTCCTCACATATAAAATGGAAGACAACTCATGTCATGCCCCACCCCACCCCTGGCCACTGACCCTGTTGCTTTTTACTTAAGCTTGTCTGTTTTCCTCGGCAGGGATTGGCCAGGGGCCTTGTTGCCCCTCCCAGGACTGCCCTTCGGCAGGGTTTCCCCTAGTGCAGGCAGGTAAGTTCCCAAGACTTTGTGCTTTTGGCCAATCATCGAACCAACCACAGTTCCTGTCAAATGTATGCAGAGGCACATAATAATGATTAGCCCTTTGGTGCTTTACGAAGTATGGTTGTTAGAAGTTTGTCTTTCTTTGTCATAGCTAAATTCCTATTCTTGGGCCTCGTGGAAGCAGTCAGGCTCTTTCTCTTAAAATGTGAAGAGAGAATGTAGCATGGAACTGTGTGAACGCGTCTCAGTGTTTCTCCTAGTAAACGCTTTCAATTCCCTGATTACCGAAATTCTCATCTACCTAAAGTACCTGGAGCTGGACAGATGATTCTTGTCATTTCTTCATTTCTGATTTTCGGTATACATGGATTTTATAGCACCACGAAAGGTGAAGTCAGTTACACACACACACCCCCCTCTCAAACACTGTCTGATTTCAAAAGCAGGCACCTCACAGCCACATGAAGTAGAATGGTACATGCCAGGGGCTGAGAGGTTGGAGAAACAGGGAGCTACTGAATGGGTGAAGAGTTTCAGGTGTGTAAGATAAAAAATACTGGAGACTGGCTTCACAACAGTTTAAATATATTTAATACACTTACAATTTTTATGTATCATTTTTATGTGTACTTTATCACAATTAATTGTTTTAAATGATAAACTATACCTGGCATGCTCACACTAGGGTGTCTCGACAGTGGCAGCTTCCTCAGAGAGTCTATAGAAAACAGAGGGCGGTAATGCTTGAGAGGTTGAAACAGGATGGACTAGAGGAAGAACAAAAGGTGACTAAGTTCTGGCACGCGCTGGCACCACCATAAAGCTCATAGACCCAGGAATGGAGGTGTCAGCAATGACTGGATCCTCTGAAACCCCTTACCGATGGCCTCCACAGTTCCATGGTACGTTCTCTCTTCCACATTTTAAAGGAAAGAGTCTGATTGCTTCCACACAGCCCAAGAATAGGCACCCTGGGTCTACAGTCCATTCACTCGTCACCCATGTTTTGAGTGGTCAGGTCAATATGGAATGACAAAAAGCCAAGTGGTGGGCTGAGACCTGTCAGGACTGGGCGTGTTGGAGAGACAAGGTACGGCCTCACTATCCACCCAGCAAGCACAAACACCAGCAGATAAGGCAGCTCTGCTCTGAAGGGAGTTCTTTTTGAGGCCTCTGGCCAACCACACTTTGTGGCAAAGGGAAAACAGGGAGAGGAGGTGAGAGAAGGGGACGGGGGAAGGGAGCAAAACTAAATAATCAGTTGTAACTTTAGACAGAGGCAAAAGCAAAGGAGCAGACTCTGAGACAGCAGAATACAGGAAAACTGCAAATAATTTTATGTCTTGTGTAGAAAATTTTGCGACTTACACACACACACATCTAATAGAAATGACCTAATTCAAGTTAGCAACGCTTTGAACTCTCTCTGGAGAGATGATTCTTGATGCTCTTCCTAAGGATCTGAACTCTGTTTCCACATCAGGCATTTCAAGGTTTCCTGAAACTCAGCTCTAAGGGACCTGACGCATTTTCTCTTCTGGTCTCTGTAAGCACATATACCACACATAAGTGAATTTTGTTATTGTTGTTTCTCTTCCAAGTCAGGGTTTCTCTGTGCAGTCCTGGCTATCCTGGAACTCACTCTACAGATCAGGCTGGTCTTGAACTCAGGGTTCCATCTGTCTCTGCTTTAAGTTATCCCAATTAAAGGCACTATCAAGCCCGGCTTAAATAAATTTTTTAAAGTAGATGGTGAACTATGCATTTACTTCAGATGACTGATTAACTGGTCCTGCGAGCGTGCATTAGTCAAATATTCTTAAAACCCCATTTTAGCATCTTTTAATTAAAAAAAAAAAAAAAGACAACCAGCACAGGGTGACGATCACAGAGAATGTCTGTAAGAGACCGAGTGTCACGTGATGCTGAGACACTAGAGCACAATTACCTGCTCTTTAAAATAACTGCTCCCCTAGCTCTGCTAGTAAATGAGGGAGAAAAACCCGTAGACCAAAATCCTAGAAAAAGTACATTAAAAAAAAAGTTCTTTATCGAATACACACCCATTACAGATTTAATAATAGTTCTGCTTCCCACAGAAAACATGTTTGAGATTGTTGTGGTCAGTGCACGCCATCTTACAGAAGTTCAAGTCCCTTAAACACTGCTGGATCATTTTATCTGCCATGTCACATGCTTTCTCTGCGAGCAGTTCAAAGCCCTCTGACATCTCCAACTTCTTGTCTTCATTGCTACGAGTCCCACTGCCTGTCACTTGGATGGACTCTTTCTCCATTCACCCGGGCTGAATCTACTGAAAAGTTTATAGCTAACCCCTCCCACCTCCCCTCAGCTCAACATTCTCTCTATCTTCTCAACACCCACAGGTCAGACAGGCCATCCATTCAAGCGCTTTCCTCTCTAGCTCACCTCTGTAACCAAGGGATGGCCCCCCAACACTCTAGGTAGTCAGCGCTGGAATGGAAGTTGGACCATCAAGATGCGGGTGTCATGGAAGCAAGAGTTTATGCGCACTACTGACCTCCTTGATCGTTAGAAGAGAGTCATACACAAGATACTTATTACTACTATCTCTGCTCATTTCCACAGTTCTTTCTTCACGTCCTCTGCTCCCGGCCATGAAACACTATGCTACTGAGCTGTCCCCTGCACCCCTGCCTTGGGTGCTCCAGCCAGCTGCCCTTCAGACTTGGAAGCTCTCCCTTTTGTATGCCAAGCAGACACCAGGAGCTATTTCAAAGGTTTCCTCCTTGCTCATGGCTCTCTGCCTGCTTTCCCTTCCTCCACCCTCCCTAAGGTGAAGCAGGTCTGGGGTAGGAAATAAGTAATGAAGTGAAATCTGGGAGAGCTTCTGTCCACATGGCTGTCCAGATGTGGAAACGGCAGGCTTTTCTCGTTGTGTTCCTTCATCTCCAAGAGATATTGCCTACTTATCTGCATTCGCTGTCATTTTGGAGAAGGACTTGTTCCTTGGACGCAACACCAAGTAGCATCTGTCATTACATGAAGTCAGATTTTTATAGAGCCCCCTTTTCTTCCTTTACCTCACCTTTTCCCACACTTGATATGGACAAGAATCACTTAAGTTGTTCATTTAGAAAGTAGATTCTGGGGTCTGACTTCAGTCTGGCCAATGAAAATCTTTAGGAGAGTAACTTGGGACTGTATCTTAAAGCCATGCCAGGAGGCTCTGGGAAACATGACAGCCTACTAACTCTTGCAGATTTTCCCCTGTTCTAATATCACAGAGGTCTGAAATATCTTGCCAAAATACTTAGGCCACAAAGAGTCTATCTACCCTCGCTATACCAAGTCTACAATTAATTTGGACTTACAAATCGTATTACCACTACAACAGATGGAATATTATTATTAGTTATTAGCGGAATAGTAAATAGTTAAATAAAATTTTAATTACATTACATTAAACCAGACAACCTAATTTTTCTGCTGTGAATCTGCTGCTGGTCACAGTTCCCAGGCATGCTTAAGGCCCCCGGAATGACTCTATCATGTGCTACCCTAGTCTCACATGTGTCCTTGGAACACACATTAACCAACGACGACCTGGGAACTATAGAGGTTACTTAGCAGTTTCCAGCTGTTCTTCCGGAGGACGCAAGTTTCATTCCTAGCACCCATTTGGGCGGCTAACAGTCATCTGTAACTCAAGCTCCAAGGCATCCAATGAAAACTTCTGCTCTTCATGGACACATGCACATACACTTATACAGACACATATACATAAGTAAAAAACAAATCTTTTAAAAAACCCATTAATAGTTGACTAAATAAAGCATCATCCAATTAAAAGAAAAAAAAAACCTCTAAAAATTCAACATTGTATGTTTGTGTTGAAGCGCTCATCTATTGTCTCTAGAATGCTATGTAAATGCTCTACTGCAGACCAATAGCATTAGCTGCTGGCTCAGTATCTTTAAGGTCCCCCCTCACAATCAGGTAATGAAAATGAAAATAAAACCTTGGGGCTTGTATGCTGGCCCGAAAGAAGGCTTAGGGATCTGGCTAAATTTCTAGAAACTTCTACTTAGTTCAACTGTCCAAATTTTGCAAAATCAACTTCTTTTTGTTCTTCATAGACTGCTGGTTGGCCCAGTTCTCTCTCCACTACCATGCTGGGAGGAGTTCAGAGTTAATGACTGGCATCAGACAATTCATTACAAAATGCAAGCAGCAGGTGCTCCTAGGGAAGGATACACAAAATGCCCTTCTCAGAAATGAATACAAGATTTACACTGAACACTGCAAATGTTCAAGGATGCTCATTTGAAAATATACTTATTAAAAATATGTCTATTCTAGATTAAGCCATAAATGAACTAAATGCAACAGAAGAAATTAGAAGCCCTAAAGACATGAAATATCATCTTTATATAATGTCCAAAAACATAAAATTAAACAAAAAAGGAAGCAAATTTACTGTAGGCTACTGAAAACAAAACTTCAGAAGGTGCATCACAGGTATGCTCAATGTTACAGGGTTTTCAGAAGGAAGAAAAGAATTCTCCATAAAACAAAAAGCTTCAAATGCAAATACCAACTAGTTCCCATGGTGAGATTCACCTCTGAAACTCAGTAGATTGCAAAATCAATGCATACATGAAGTTATTTATAAACTCTAATTCCCATTAACCTTAGCACGATGTCAACTAACAAGAACAAGTTAATGTTTTCCAGAAATCTTCACTGTGTTATTTAATATCAGCACTCAGGCCAAGGCAAACCAGAGAGCAACAAAAGAGTGACCATCACTATTAAAGAACGCGATCAGTGAACACTGCATTTCTTCTTTGAAGTCAATGTTGAGAATCACACCCACACCATATTCCTTTTTAGCTGCTGTAAGTTCAATTGTGCCACAGTGATTTGAAGGTAGATTGTAAAAAACATCTACACAGTGATTTGAAGGTAGATTGTAAAAAACATCTACACAGTGATTTGAAGGTAGATTGTAGAAATATTCCCTTTGTTTTCAACTCACCAAATGCTTCATTCCTTGAGGAAAGCTTTAGATAAAGAACATCCTATTACACAGTAGGTCACTGCCAAATCAGAGAGCATACTTTTTAAACTAAACTCTGATCACTACTCCTAGGTAAAGCTTTTTAAAACGTAAACGTGAAGTGAAAAGACAGGCCTGTGAGTCTTTGCATACCTAATTAACAGCTGTATGAACAGAGTTGACAAAGAACTCCATAACATAAGACTTGTCTAACACACTTGTTTAAAGTACACTAACATTCTTTCAAAGCCCTGGCTGAAGAGCAGAAGCTTCCCATACCATTTGTCTCTAACAGTAGGTCCTAGCTGCTCAGAACACACTAAACAGTGCTGCTCACTTGTCTGTAAAGGGGAGGAGTCTCCTCTGCATAAAAAAGGGTCCAGGAAGAAAGTGTTCTTATCAAATATGAACAAAGAAGAAAAATACAAATTGTGAGTCTTCTGAGACCACCGATGTATCTTCAAACTCCAATTCTTTTGCGAATTCACTCTTTAATATATCAGCTGTGTGACAGAGTAAATTAGACCTTTGAAGTTTCTCTAACTGTCAAACTTTCACTGGCTGTGGACTGAATTGTTTGTTTGTTCACACAAACTGGCCACTTGATCGCCAGGGTGCTTGCTACCCCTTTCTGCTGTGCTGAGATCACTTGCCATTCCCAGACTCTGTTGCTTTTCCCAGTTGTTTAAATACCTACTCTTCTCTCCAAGCCAGGGTGGAACTGTGAGTGCCAAGCCTGGGGTGTACGGCTCATGTTTTTCTGATGGATGAGATAGCTGGACCCCAAGTGTTGGTTTTTGTTACCACTCAGCCAAACGTATCTCCCATCTTCTGGCTGCTTGTTGGTTACCTTCTAACAATATAAAATCCCTTCAAAGTGCTCAGCTAAAAAAGTGTGTGTTCATCAGTATAAATGTCTAAAAAACAGTCATAGATACAACAAACTAATAAGGAAAAAAATTCTAGTGCATTAGAAATCTCTTCAAATAAAAATCTATTCAAAGGAGCTAACTTATTACTTCATACAGTCAGTAATGAAAACAGAACAAAACAACAACAACAACAAAAAAACCAAAAAACAAAAAACAGGGGCTCAAGGTAGTTCAGTGTTCAAGCACAGGCTCAATCCCCAGCAACAAACAGCAAGCCAACAGAAAACGTCCAAATGACTATCAGGTAGTATTTCTTTCTTGAACCTGAAGATGATTGGGGGAGTCATTTGTAATGAACACCATTGAGGAAGGCAACTTTTTATGGAGTTCCAGCATCAGAACCATTCATTCGTAAACAAAACATCAAAACCAACCAAACTCCTAAAGCAGCAACAAGATTTTTAAGCTAGACAACCTTATCCTTTCTAATGAAGGATGTGAGAGCCATAGGTTCTACCCTCCATCCACCCAAAGTTAGCACTAATACTGAGTGGGTAGGTGCCTTGTCACAGCTGGACCTTCTGCTCTGCTCTGCTCTGTTCTTCAGGGCTCCTTTTTATGTCACCAGAAAGGAAAAGCGGTCATGCACACTGCATCTTGAAGTGTCAGTGATTGGCCACGAATGTGACACAAGAAGAGTGAGTGGCCGTCTAAGCAGCACTTACACTCTCCAGTGCTTTGGCCAGGAAATACCAACATCCAAACTGAAAAACAGGGAAGAACTTTCACAACTTTTGATTACTCTAAATCAGCATTAGTCTGTTCATTCATTCATTCATTCTGACAGAGTTGAGTACTTAAGGTTAAATGCTATTGGAGTATGCTAAAGAATGAGTTTACATTATTTTAAATGTAGTAGACAACATTCAGCTTCAATAATAAATGACCACCCTGCTGGCTAGTCTTATATCAGCTTGACTAACAAACTAAAGTTATCTGAAAGGAGAGAAGCTCAATTAAGAAAATACCTTCATAAGAGCTTGCTCTTGGGCATTTTCTTAATTAGTGATTGATGGGAGACAGTCCAGCCCATAGTGGGTGGTGCCATCCCCAGGCTGGTGGTCCTGGATTTCCAGAAAGCAGGCTGAGCAGGCCATGTGAGGAAGCCAGTAAGCAGCAGCCCTCTATTCTAGTAAGAAGCCTCTGAATTATCTCCTGCCTCCAGGTTCCTGCCCTGTTTGAGTTCCTATTCTGACTTCCTTCAGTGATGGACAATGGATGTGGAAGTGTGAGCCAAATAAAGCCTTTTCTCCCCAGTTGCTTTTGGTCATGATGTTTCACTGCAGCAACAGAAAACCTAAGTAAGATAACAACTCAAGAATAAGAACAAAGGGCTGGAGAGATGGCTTAGTGTTTTGGAGCACTTCTTGCTACTATAGGGGGCCTGTGTTATATTCCCAGCACATACATGGTGGTTCACATCCATCTAATACCCTCTTCTAAACTTCATGGATACCTGGCATGGCTACGGTTAACAGACGTACATACTAACAAAACATTTACACACAATAAATAAATAAACCTTTAAAAAGTTTAAAAATAGTATTAAAAAGAAAAAGAACAAAAGCCCAACAGGTCCAGAATTCTTATGAAAATTCTCAATTTAAAAAGACTTGAGTTTGGTCTATGCACTGTGCTGATCCAGCGCCACAGCGCTCCACACCCAAATTCCTCTTGGAGAGAACTGGTCTCCCAGAAGTACTGACACACAGGCTTGCAGGAGGGACAAGCCACAGTCGGAGACAGTAAGACCAGGTAACACCAGAGTTAACCACATAGTGAGAGGCAAGGGCAAGAATATAAGCAACAGAAACCAAGGCTACTGGGCATCATCAGAGCACAGTTCTCCCATGACAGTGGGCCCTGGATACCCCACACACCAGAAAAGAAAGACTCTGATTTAAATCACATCTCATGATGATGATAGAGGATTTTAAGGAGGACATAAATAACTCCCTTAAAGAAATACAGGAAAACAAAGGTAAACAGCTAGAAGATCTCAAAGAGGAAACACAAAAATCCCTTTAAAAATTACAGGAAAACACAACCAAACAGGTGAAGGAACTGAACAAAACCATCCAGGATCTAAAACTGGAGACAGAAACAATAAAGAAATCACAAAGGGAGACAACGCTGGAGATAGAAAACCTAGGAAAGAGATCAGGAGTCATAGATACAAGCATCACCGACAGAATACAAGAGATAGAAGTGAGAATTTCAGGTGCAGAAGACACAACAGTCAAAGAAAATGCAAAATGCAAAAGCTCCTAACCCAAAACATCCAGGAAATCCAGGACACAATGAGAAGACCAAACCTAAGCATAATAGGTATAGAAGAGAGAGATTCCCAACTTAAAGGGCCAATAAATATCTTCAACAAAATTATAGAACAAAACTTCCCTAACTTAAAGAAAGAGATGCCCATAAACTTACAAGAAACCCACAGAACTCCAAATAGATTGGACCAGAAAAGAAATTCCTCCCGTTACATAACAGGCAAAACACAAAATGCACAAAAGAAAGAATATTAAAAGCAGTAAGGGAAAAAGCTCAATTAACATATAAAGGGAGACATATCAGAATTAAACCAGACTTCTCACCAGAGACTATGAAAGCTAGAAGACCCTGGGGAGATGTCATACAGACTCTAAGAGAACACAACTGCCATATCCAGCAAAACTCTCAATTATCATAGATGGAAAAAGCAAGATATTCCATGACAAAACCAAATTAACACAATACTTTTCCAAAAAGTCAGCCCTACAAAGGATAATAGACGGAAAACGCCAACACATGGAGGGAAACTACACTCTAGAAAAAGCAAGAAAGTAATCTTCTTTCAACAACACCCCAAAAAGATAGACACGCAAACATTAACATAAAAAATAACAGGAAGCAACAATCACTATTCCTTAATACTTAACATCAATGGACTCAATTTCCCAATAAAAAGGCATAGACTAACAGACTGGATACATAAACCAGAAACAGTATTTTGCTGTATACAGTTAATGCACCTCAGTATCAAAGACAGACACTACCTCAGAGTAAAGGGCTGGAAAACAATTTTCCAAGCAAATGGTCCCAAGAAACAAGTGAGAGTAGCCATTCTAATATAGAATAAAATAAACTTTCAACCAAAAGTTATCAAAAAGGATAAGGAAGGACACTTCATCCTCATCAAAGGAAAAATCTACCAAGAAGAACTCTCAATTCTGAACATCTATGCTACAAATGCAAAGGCACCCACATTCATAAGAGAAACTTTACTAAAGCTCAAAGCACACATTGTACCTCACACAATAATAGTGGGAGACTGCAACACCTCACTATCATCAATGGACAGATCATGGAAACACAAACTAAACAAAGACACAGTGAAACTAACAGATGATATGAACCAAATGGATTTAACAGATATCTATAGAACATTTCATCCTAAATCAAAAGAATATACCTTCTTCTCAGCACCTCATGGTACCTTCTCCAAAATTGACTATATTATTGATCACAAAACAGGCCTCAACAGATACAAGAAGATTGAAATAATCCCATGCATCCTATCAGATAACCATGGATTAAGGCTGGTCTTCAATAGCAACAAAAACAACAGAAAGCCCACATACACATGGAAGCTGAACAACACCTTACTTAATGATAACTTGGTCAAGGAAGAAATAAAGAAAGAAATTAAAGACTTCTTAGAATTTAAGGAAAATGAAGGGACAACATACCCAAACCTATGGGACACAATGGAAGCAGTGTTAAGAGGAAACTCATAGTCCCGCATGCCTCCAAAAAGAAACTTGTAAGAGCATACACAAGCAGCTCAACATCACACCTGAAAGCTCTAGAATAAAAAAAGCAAATACACCCAAGAGGAGTAGAGGGCAGGAAATAATCAAACTCAGGACTGAAATAACCAAGTAGAAACAAAAAGAACTATACAAAGAATCAACAAAACCAGGAGTTGGTTCTTTGAGAAAAATCAACAAGATAGATAAACCTTTAGCCAGACCAACTAGAAGGCACAGAGATAGTATCCTAATTAACAAAATCAGAAATGAAAAGGAAGACATAACAACAGAAACTGAGAAAATTAAAAAAAATCATCAGATCCTACTACAAAAGCCTATATTCAACAAAACTGGAAAATCTGGATGAAATGGACAAGTTTCTAGACAGATACCAAAGTTAAATCAGGATCAGATAAACCATCTAAACAGTCCCATAATACCTAAAGAAATAGAAGCAGTCATTAAAAGTCTCCCAACCAGGAGAGGCCCTTGGGCCTGACGGTGTTAGATCCCCCAGTATAGGAGAATGACAAGGAGGAGGAACGAGAGTGGGTGGGTCGGTGGGAGGGTGGGTTGGAGAGTATCCCCATATTGGCAGGGGGAAGGCGGAGGGAATGGGGAGGTTCCAAAGGGGAGATCTGAAACATTTGAAATGTAAATAAAATATGAAAAAAAAGTCTCCCAACCAAAAAAAGACCCAGGACCAGATGGGTTTAATGCAGAATTCTATCAGACCTTCAAAGAAGACCTAATACCAATACTCTTCAAACTATTTACAAAATGGAAACAGAAGGAACACTACCTAATTCATTCTATGAGGTCACAGTTACACTGATACCAAATCCTCACAAAGACCCAACAATAAAAGAAAACTTCAGACCAATTTCCTTTATGAATATCGATGCAAAAATACTCAATAAAATTCTTGCAAACCGAATCAAAGAACGCATCAAAACAATCATTCACCATGATCAAGTAGGCTTCATCCCAGGGATGTAGGGATGGTTCAATATATGGAAATCGATCAATGTAATCCACTACATAAACAAACTCAAAGAAAAAACCTACTTAATCATTTCGTTAGATGCTGAAAAAGTATTTGACAAAATTCAACATCCCTTCATATTAAAAGTCTTGGAAAGATCAGGAATTCAAGGCCCATACCTAAACATAGTAAAAGCAATATACACCAAACCAGTAGCTAACAGCAAACTAAATGGAGAGAAACTTGAAGCAATTCCACTTAAATCAGGGATTAGACAAGATGGCTCACTCTTTCCCTATCTATTCAATATAGTACTTGAAGTTCTAGCTAGAGCAATTAGACAACAAAAGGAGGTCAAGTCAAAATGTCACTATTTGCAGATGATATGATAGTACACTTAAGTGACCCCAAAAATTCCACATGAGAACTCCTACAGCTGATAAACAACTTCAGCAAAGTGGCCCGATATAAAATTAACTCAAACAAATCAGTAGCCTTCCTCTACTCAAAGGATAAATGGGCTGAGAAAGAAATTAGGGAAAACGACACCCTTCACAATAGTCACAAACAATATAAAATATCTTGGTGTGACTCTAACCAAACAAGTAAAAGATCTGTATGACAAGAACTTCAAGTCTCTGAAGAAAGAAATCAAAGACCTCAGAAGATGGAAAGATCTCCTGTGCTCGTGGATTGGCAGGATTAATATAGTAAAAACGGCCATCTTACCAAAAGCAATCTACAGATTCAATGCAATCCCATCAAAATTCCAAATCAATTCTTCATAGAGTTAGAAAGAGCAATTCTCAGATTAATTTAAACAAAAAACCCAGGATAGCGAAAACTATTCTCAACAATAAAAGAACTTCTGGGGGAATCACTATCCCTGACCTCAAGCTGTACTACAGAGCAATAGTGATAAAAACTGCATGGTATTGGTACAGAGACAGGCAGGTAGATCAACGGAATAGAATCAAAGACCCAGAAATGAACCCACATACCTATGGACACTTGATCTTTGACAAAGAAGCTAAAAACATCCAGTGAAAAAAAGACAGCATTTTCAACAAATGGTGATGGTTCAAGTGGTGGTCAACATGTAGAAGAATGCAAATTGATCCATCTCCTTGTACAAAGCTCAGGTCCAAGTGGATCTAGGACCTCCACATAAAACCAGATACACTGAATCTAATAGAAAAGAGTGTAGGGAAAAGCCTCAAACACATGGGCACAGGGGAAAAGTTCCTGAACAGAACACCAATGGCTTATGCTCTAAGATCAAAAATTGATTAATAGGACCTCATAAAATTGCAAAGCTTCTGTAAGGCAAAGGATACTGTCAATAGGACAAATGGCAACCAACAGATTGGGAAAAGATCTTTACAAATCCTACGTTTGTTAGAGGGCTAATATCCAATATATACAAATTACCCAAGAAGTTAGACTCCAGAGAACCAAATAACCCTATTAAAAATGGGGATTACAGCTAAAAAGAGAATTCTCAACTGAGGAACCTTGAATGGCCAAGAAGCACCTAAAGAAATATTTAATATCCTTAGTGATCAGGGAAATGCAAATCAAAACAACCTTGAGATTCCACCTTACACCAGTCAGAATGACTAAATTCAAAAACTCAGGTGGCAGCAGTTGCTGGTGAGGATGTGGAGAAAGAGGAACACTCCTCCATTGCTGGTGGGAATGCAAGCTGGTACAACCTCTCTGGAAATCAGTTTGGTGGACCCTCAGAAAATTGGACATAATACTACCCGAGGACCCAGCTATACCACTCCTGGACATATACTCAGAAGATGCTCCAACATGTAATAAGAACACATGCTCCACTATGTTCATAGCAGCCATATTTATAATAGCCAGAAACTGGAAACAACCCAGATGTCCCTCAACAGTGGAATGGATACAGAAAAATGTGGTACGTTTACACAATGGAATACTACTCAGCTATTAAAAACAATGACTTCATGAAATTTGCAGGCAAATGGATAGAACTTGAAAATATCATCTTGAGTGAGGTAACTCAGTCACAAAAGAACACAAACGGTATGCACTCACTGATAAGTGGATATTACCCTACAAGCTTGGAATACCCAAGATTCAATTCACAGACCATATGAAGCCCAAGAAGAAGGAAGACCAAAATGTGGATGCTTCAGTGCTTCTTAAAAGGGGGAACAAAATACCCACAGGAGGAAATACTGAGACAAAGAGTGGAGCAGAGACTGAAGGAATGGCCATCCAGAGACTGCCCCACCTGGGGATCCCATCCCATATACAGTCACCAAACCTGGATGTTCTTGTGGATGCTGGGAAGTGCTTGCTGATGGAAGCATGATAAGCTGTCTCCTGAGAGGCTCTGCCAGAGCCTGACAAATACAGAGGTGGATGCTCGCAGCCAACCATTGGACTGAGCTCGTGGTTCCTGACGGAGGAGTTGGAGAAGGGACTGAAGTAGCTGAGGGGGTTTGCAGTTCATAACTGCCTGGAGTTACAGACAGTTATGAACTGCATGACATGGGTTTTAGGAACCAAACCCAGGGCCTCTGCAAGAGCAGCGAGTGCTCTTAACCACTGAGCCAGCTCTCTCACACCATATCAACACTGCAAATTATGGTCCCTTTCTATATCAAAGGATAGGCTATTGTTCAAAGTTTATGTGGCCTGCCCTGTGTCAAACATCTAGAAAGTAGAGGAAGACAATGTCAAGCCCAGGCCTACTTAGACCCAATCCTCTTCTCTTCATACAGTTCTCTATTTGTAAGGCAATCCAGTATGCTGGTAGAGCACTGCAACTAGAACAACAACAACACAACAACAACACAACAACAACAACACACCCAGTGCTAAATCTCCAATTACAACCAAATAGGAACAACGTAGTCAGAATAAAACTCGGCACTTGTTGTTATGCTTTTCAATTTTAAAATGGTAAAAACACTTAGGGCCCCTGCCTGATTTGTTCTTTATCCTTCCAGCTATTAGAAGACAACAGATAATCTACCTTACGTGAAATTCTTTCTAAAAAACTGTTCAGATGAAGTTCCAATGAGCTCCAACTGAATTTTATACAAAAATGATTCTGTAACCATTTTCATTTTCTACAACAAAGTTCCAAAGTGGGCCACTGAAAATCTGAACCCCAAGTGATATAATACTGAATATTTTGATTTTCCTCTGCTGGGCAGTAAGCCTCTTGAACTTCTATTTTTGGAAACTGTGGTATCCCTTTAATCCTGTTACAGAACTGCTGACAGGGGTGACAGCAAAGGAAGCAGGCTGAGAGCCTGTCCCAGCAAAGGCTCCAGGAAGAGGAAGAAAATAAAGCACAGGCAAGCAAATCATCTGTGTCCGTGTTCACAGCTCGACTCAAAAACTACCATCCCTGTGCAAGCTACTTCCGAGCACACAGCCCCTGAAGCCTGGTCAGCTCTGGTGTGGCCTAGAGCCACCATTTACAGCATGGTTAAAGTTGTACCTGCAGGAAACACAACAGCTCTTCTCTGAGTCTCTCTTTCATAACCGGAAACCCTTCGGTGTGTGGAGAGACCACTGAGAAAGCCCTCGTCTTTGTCTGCCTCTCCCTGCTCTGCTACATTTAAACCGTCCGGGTGCATGTGCTCAAGCGCTCAGTCATGAATTCATA
>JADRCH010000014.1:9103324-9126806 GCA_019843965.1 Rhynchomys soricoides | reverse complement strand
TCATGAATTCATAAACCGTCCGGGTGCATGTGCTCTAGTGCTCAGTCATGAATGGTTTGCTCAAGTCCTTTTCAAAGTTCTCTTTGATTTTACAGTGAAAACCAGACAGAACTAATATCTCTTTCCAAATTAAATTAGGTGCTAGAGGTTTACTGGCTGCCCTCAGACAACACACAATAAAGACTGATATATTCTAAACGTTCAGCTCAATTCCCGAAGGTCATGTGCTACGTATGTGCAGCCTAATTGAGTATTACTTTGAAGCAACACAATTTAACCTTGCTTGGAGTCAAGAGTTAGTGTTCTGCTGGCTGTTTTCTCGTGGAGGCCCAAGTGCTGAATGAGAAAAAAGTCAGATGTTGACAATTATGAATGCTCAGAAGGTCTGGACAGAGGCTCCAGCTGCCTGGATAGACACAGCATGCCTACCTCTACCTACTTCTACTGTGAGAAAGAAAGTCTATTTCTCTAAGTGCAAGGACCAGATTGTAGGGCTGTAGGGTTGGCCAGAAAGACCTTGATCTGTAGTGGAGCTGAGTCTGGTCTGTATCTGCATCTATGTTGATTTCATTCCAGTACTTTACTGGAACCAAAGGCATCAGTATGGTCTCCTGCTAGCTTAAAGCAGATACAGACTGATATAGAAAAATTATGTGTGCATATAAATAGATTAATATATTTATGTGGGTTTCCTAACTCTGTTTAAAGAGCACATCTAGAAACAGTGGTACTTCGGTAGCAATGAGTACACAGTATTGTGATTTTGGTGTCTAATATTATTTGCCAATAAAAGGAATCAGGGCTTCTTGGAGAGATTGCTAATTCTAGACCTAGGTGAGCCTAAAACATCTTGTAATGCCAGAAAAGAGAAAGCAACAAATCAAACTGAAGTATGTCAAAGATACAAGAACAAACCTGAGTTTACGGTGACTGAAAACAGAGACATCTGGGCAACAAAATAAATTATGAAATATTAGATTAAATCTAAATTAAAAGATAATAGCCTACATGACATGTGTGCACATGTACATATATACAGGTTCGTGTGTGTATATATTTGATGAACTATTTGAAATAATTGTGAAACCTTGGTTTTGGGAAAAAAAGATAATACCTATTGGGTCCATACTGACATAAATAAATAAATAAATGGTTGAAAATGTCAATTAATGGAGAAGAGACAGACTTCCCACTGAGAATTAATTACCCATTAATGAAGATATCTACCGCTAAGAAATAAAAATCAACCTCTTTTCCTTCACTCCTCAGTACAGCATGCATTTCTTAACTCCCTTCCCTAAGAGTGGAAAGAGAGGGAAGGGTGGGTAAGCTGGCAAACATCACTTCTAAGCCACGCTGGCAGCATGTGTCAGCCTACACCCTTCCTATGACACAATACAAATGACAACCATCTTTGTGGCCTCCTTCTCAAACCTTAATCCCTAGCTTAGCCATAAAACAATGCACTGCCAAAATCCAAAAGACAGATTCATATGGAGGAACTTTCTGACCAGTGGTCTATATGAAGGCCATTAAAAACAAGGCCTTAATACCACAAAACACCACAATAATATAGGCTGTGACAGTGGAAAAACTGGGTGGCGGGTGTACGGAAATCCTTTGGAATGTCTTCACAACCTAAAACTACTCTTACCAAAAAGTTTACCATGAGAGTAAATATAAAAGCAAGATTAGATCTATGCTATTTATAAAGGACAACTGAAACTGTAACTTAGTAAGAGAGAAGGAGAGAACACACTAAGTATGTGTGTGTATATGTATGTATTTAAGAATCTAAGGCAGAAGAAAGTTGTTTAAGCAATCTCAACATTAGACAAAAATAGCATATAAGCCAAAATCATGAAAATCTCAGACATTAAGAACATTGCTTAAAAAATTTTAAACAACGCACATTGTTAGAATTAAAGAAAAACTAGAAAAAATTATATTGTGCATCATTTTCAACTCACATTGCTATAAGGCAGAAGAAAAAGAATGTGTAATATTATTGTAGAATAGTCTTCAAAATAGACGGTTCAAAAAAATCATATTATTACAACTCAAAACTGGCCTCAATATATCTCAGAAAAGGGAATGTCACCAGAGATGTCAATAAATCTCAGAGAAGGGAATGTCACCAGAGACGTCAATAAATCTCAGAAAAGGGAATGTCACCAGAGATGTCAATGAATCTCAGAGAAGGGAATGTCACCAGAGATGTCCTCTGAGCATACAGCTCATATTTTAAGAAAAATTAACAACAATGCTTCTATGTAAATGTTTAAACTTTTAAAAACTCAAGTAATACATTAAAGAAAAAAAAGTCATAACAAAAAATTTCAAATATTTAGATCTGGACAAGAATAGAAGTTACCACAGAGCTAAGATGGCACTAAAGGGACACATGGCCATAAATGAGCATATCAAAAATAAAGTGTTAATAAAATATTCACCTAGTTTAAAAGCTTAGTTGAAGAAACCATAGAATGACCTCAGAAAAAGTTTAAAAGAGAAATAATAATATTTCACTTTGTGTTCATTTCCTTTGGGATTCAAAATAGGCAACTTCACAATTGTGGAGACCCTCCTGCAAAAAGCACAGAGCTCCTGTGTGGAGGCATGGAAGTCCTGGGAGAGGCACAAGGCAGAAGACTGGGGTGGAAGAGCGCTGCTATTGAATTTTTCAGAAATCTGCCACCTTGTGCCACCTTGTGGGTTGCTATAGCTCTAATTCACTCCACATTTCTTTACATGTACATGAGCTTAATTTCTGGTGCTAAAGTGTACATGTGCCAGTGCATACCCATGCAGAGTTTGTATAGTCAATCATAAATTTTAATATAAATTACTACCATGTATCTCTGTTCTCTAGACTTCTAAAAATCAGACCTGATATGAGGTGAAAATTTCTGGTTTCTTTGAAGACTTAGTTGTGTCATGTGATGTTTTTCTAGAAACCATCTTATGAGAGGATACTTTTGCTGAAGAGGGCATGTTGGAAGATGTTTTGCTGAGGACAGACGTGTTTTTCTGGAGGCAACCTAGAAAAGGGCATGTGATGTCTTACTAAAGCAGATAATTGAGAGAACACATGATGTTAAAAAAGATATAAATATAGCCCAATGGGCAGTGGACAAGGGAGGATACTAGTGGTACTTACTCCTTGCATTCTTTGCTGGTCATCATTGGGCTTTGCTGATGCTGGTCTTTACTGACGACACTGGATGGCATTGGTACACCTTACCATTCTTTGTTAGTCACCCTCGGTTGTGACTTCATACAGAAAAATGCACCCAAAAACTTGTGGTGGTGTTCTGGCAGCTTCTGGCTGCTTCTTCGGATTTGGGCCAATTGACAGAGCCTTGCAGTTTCTTCTAGATCAACCTGCCATTGCTGATTCATGAATGGATCGAGCTGCTGCTGCTGATTCATGTAAACTGTACTATTAATATCCTGACAACACAGATTGGATTTGCTCCAAAAAACTATTTCTGAACAGGTCCACTTCCTCCTTTGCTCTATTAGCCTTTCTTTTCCACTACCTCTGTTAGGTGGTGGGCTAGGAGACATTAAAACATTAAAAAACCCCAATTAAAAATAGATTAAAAAAAAAAATCTAGGCCTAAACCGATGACGACTTAATGTTTTTCTCAAATAAACTGAACAATGAATACTGCTTTCCAGTACAAGAACAGTATTGAAAACAATCAATTATTAATCAGGAACTGATATTGTATATCAGACTCTTGTCCGAGAATGAAAAGGCTATCTGCCCATAAATGAGCACAAACTTAGATGTTCTCACCATCTATAACTAATCAAGTCTTTGAAAGACTTGAAGAGTGGGGGATGGGCCGTCACACAGCACATGGAGGTTGTTAACTATAACCTACTTACATGAAGGTTTCCAACACGAGTTTATCCGAAACAAAAACTCTAATATACTATGTGTAGCACACCTCGCACCACATACAGTGCTAGAGGCATGCTAGGTAGGTGCTCACCCACCAAGTCACATGCCCAGACCATCCAACACACAACACACAGAAGGGCAGAGATATGCAAAGTAATTATTTGACAGTTTCTAAAAGAGGTACCAATAATGTATGTTAGCTGGGTGGTTGTGACTTTTAATCCTAGAACTTGGGACACAGAGGCAGGCAAATCTCTGTGAGTTTCAGGCTGGCCTGGTCTACAGAGTGAGTTCCAGAAGAGTCAGGGTTACACAGAGAAACCCTGTCTCAACTTTTAAGGGGGGGGAGGGAGAGGGAGGAAAAGAGACAAACAGAGACAGAAGGTAGATAGGAAGGGGGGAGGGCGGGAAAGAGACACACACGGGGGGGGGTTCATAGGAATGCATTTCAGTGTTTTAAGTCTTATTTTCATGTATCATAACATTTTTTAAGAATCACGTTTCCAATTTACTATCCCTACCATGCATTTTTAGCATCCTTACCTAGACCCACTAGTCTAGGTATCCTAGACTAGTCTCCTTATCGAGGTAAAAATCTGGGAACCTAGACATGGCTTCGTTCTAATTTTGATGTCCTGGCTACATTTTTAGCAGAACCTCTACTCTTAAGAGATTTATTCACATGGTTCCCATCTCCTACTCAGGAGAGGCTCAATGAGACAGATGTTAATCACACCCAGCAATGCATGCAGGTTTCAAGCACAGGAAGTGAGAAAATTCTAGCTATGTGTTCTTTTTCCAAAGCTTTCCCTGGATCTAGAAAAGTATTGAGCATTCCAGTGTGTTATTCTGGGGAGGGCATACTTCAGTTTCAAGAAAACATGGTTCAAGTGGATCACAGGCTGGCTGGGACAGGACATGAAGTAAAGTCTAAAATTTTAAAAGGAACTGGCTTGTATGCTCATAGCACCTTTGTATGTGTGGATAGGTGGAGCTTGAGGCAAGGAGGGATATCTGGAGCTTCCACTGGGATTTCCAGTCCTGAGTTCCTGATTCTCATTGTCTCTTTGCAGAGTTCACGTAGCCTGCTGAACCACAGACTGTCCCTAGGTCAGGAGTGGAGTTTCCATGATCATGAGTATTCAAGAGAGCTGTATCCTATCTTGTCCCCCAGAATAATGGAGGGAGCCCATGGGTTCCACGGAGCAAAGATTTTCAACAAAAAGCAGATGCTCAGGAGAAGGGGATAAAAGACAACAGCAGTGTGATACAGAAGAGTGTTTTGACAGCCATGTGCTTTAGATCAGGAAATAAGCTTTATTTCTTGGAATCTTTCTTTGGGCCCCAGGGTTCACTTTACTGCAAGCCTCTAGAGCAGAGTTCTTTGTGGGTCACATAGCAGACAGCCTGCATATCAGACATTTACAGTACAATTCATAACAATAGCAAAACTACAGTGATGAAGTAGAAAGGAAGTAACTTCCTGGTTGGGGTCACTACCACTTGAAGAACTGAATTAAAGGGTCACAGCATTGGGAAGGCTGAGGACCACTGCTCTAAGGTGACTGCTAAATTATCTTGGTATTCTCAACCACAGTGCTTTTAAAAAGGCAATCAATTCCTTAGTAATTCAAATAGACTGGGCATCTTAAATGAACCCAAGGTCTATAGAACAAGTAGACATACTGTGTAATCCCCAAATACTGAGCTGTTACTTTTTGCCTATTAGAGTGGTATCTTCTAAAGACAAGCAGTAAATAATATTTTTATTGGGTAGGAAACACCCCCCAAATTTCCATCAATGAGCCCATATATTATGAGCTACTCGATAGGAATACTGGGAATGACAGCCCCACACTGTAGACAGTGTGCCGCATTGTTCTAATGGGTTTCTGAAGGATACTCAGATTTATCAAGTAATAAAATGTCTCAAAACAATAACAATGGAAGGACTGGGAGGGGCTGGTAAGATGGCGATGAAAAATGACCTTACAAAAGTACTAGATTCTTCTATCTAGGCGGATCCTGTGTCTCCTTTCACTTTATGAACCTCAAATTCTCCCCTTGGAATGGTCAAGGAGTTCTTTGTCTGAGACAGTGTAACAGTGTTCTTTTCCAGATTCGCTGAGTTTCTGATGGAATCTGAGGGAAAGGATGTAATTCCAAACAAACCAGGTGCAGGCCAGGGAGCCGATAGGCAGGATCTCTTTGGGGGAAACTGCGGGAGGAATCTTGGCTTCTGTGAGGGCAGGGCTGACTAAAGGACCCTGTGTGCAGCACAATCTCACATCTGACACTCTCTCATACACACCCTCAGCAGACTAGTGGGAATCCTCACATGGCCCACTATTGTTTCAATGTACATCAATTTTCCTAAAACAGTTTTTTTTTTTTTTTTTTCTAGACAGAGTTTCTCTGTGTAGCCCTGGCTGTCCTGGAACTCACTCTGTAGACCAGGCTGGCCTCGAATTCAGAAATCTGCCTGTCTCTGCTTCCCGAGTGCTGGGATTAAAGGCGTGCGACACCACTGCCCAGCCTAAAACAGCCTTTTAAAGCTCAAAGTCTCCTATTGTTTTTAGTGTTTCACATGCTGACAAACACCTTCCCTCCAATCTCAAGCTCCTCAAGGCGCTCCTGAAACCACACACTGGCCAAGCACAGGGTCTCCATGCGAATACTTTCCTATGCTGGCTTACCCTAAGCCCCGGTGTTTACCAAGTCTTTGCCTTTTTTCCAACCCATCCCCCCTCACCTCAGGTGGTGACTATGGCGTTCCTTTGGCACATATCATATGCTGCCACATAACTTCTGCTGTGTAGCTTGCAAAGTTGACAGCTTCTTTATTTCAGGGAAGATCACAGCTTCTTGAGGGTGGGGGCCATGTTATAAACAAATTTTTCTTTGTGTTTTCTATGGTACCTGGCACAACTGTTTATACTTAAAAACTACTCAGTAAAAACTCACTAAGTAAAAGCAGAGATATTCTCCAGTTCATTCTCTGTCCATCTCACAAACCTAGGTACAGAAAGCACATGAAAGGCCCCACTGGAGGACAGAGGAAGTGATGTAATAGTCAATGTTCTCTTTTCTGGATCCAAGGCAGGTCTGACTCTCTGTGATCCTACAGGGGATTCTAAAATGGGGCATCCTTCCTGGTCCTGTTCATCCATTAAGTCCACTTTGTTGGTCCTTCTCTATGGAAAGACACACAGCTGACACACCTGCTTACAGACCCTTGTGACCAGTGCAATGTGAGGAGAAAAGGTATTTCCTTCCTAGTACTTTCCTCCAGTCGCAAACATTGTCTCTTCAACAATGACTATTCTGTCCCTCCATCACTTGCTCCCATTTGCCTTCCTCTTCTGCTTACTCTCAGTCCTCTGACTCCAAAACAATTAATAGCTTCCAAGAAACTTCCTAATTCACCTCCTATATTGACGATAAGTTATAGTGTTATGCTATTATTTATTATTTTATTTCCCCTCCTACTTCCCTGCTGTAAGAATATTAGCTCCATGAAAGCTGATCTTTTTGTTTTTGTTGGATTTTGAGACAGGTTCTCCTGAAGCCCATTCTGGCTTTGAACTCACTATGTAGCTAAGATGATCGTGAACTGATCCTCCTGTCTCTAGTTTCCGTGTGCTGGGATTACAGGTTTATTCAGTGCTGGGGATTGAATCCAAGTGCTCTGAGCGTGCTAGGAAAGTACTCTGCCAACTCAGGTACATCCTCATCCCTGAGAGCTAATGTTCCTGAGCAAGGATCTCTCTTTTCTTTGATGTATCTACTTGAGACAAAGCTGGCATTAATCAATAATGCTTGAATAATCCAACAATGACAATTTCCTTAGTGAGACCCTGAAGGCCCCACTGTGACTTTTTTTTCCTGAGACTTTTCTTTTCCTCACTCACAGAAGCAGTAAACTATAGTACAGTATAACAATCACACACACACACACACACACACACACACACACACACACACACCGGAGCATAGAGTATATAGCATAGTATAGTCTAAGAGTATAAGTTAAGAGCACGGCTCCAAAACTTCACATGAGCCTAGAACTAAATCCCTGATCTATTTGCCACCATTTATAGTTTGTATAACTTTGGGAATATCTCAAACTCTTTGTCTCATTTTATTTTTTCTTATCAGTAGGACAGGAATAACACACACCTTCCAAAAGGACCTCTGTAGGTACTCAATAATCGGTAGCCCATCCAATAGACGTATCCTACGCAGCAACCAGGGAGAAGATAGGCCTACTCTACTTTTCACATTCCTGGCCCCATTCTAACACGAGGCGACTATCCTGTAAGTTCAACATAGCCTTGAATTATATCCAGCCTTTCTCCGGAACACTGCAAAGCCACAGGAGGGCATTACTAGGACGACAGTGATCACAGACCGCAGCCAGTGCTCTGGAATCTGACAGCTGGGAGCTATCTTCCAACACTTGGAGCCGGCTAAGAAACGCACGCCAAATACGAGCTTTTGGGTGTTTGTAAGGGGGGATTAATATATCCCTGGCAGTAGCATTTTAATTAAAAAGGATTTTGGGGGGGCTTACACCCAGAAAGCAATATATTGCCAGAGTATATTTTAACAAGGTCTAGGTCTTTAACTTTTAAAAAGAGCCCGGTGCCACCACATGCTTTTCACATCAAGGTAACAAAAAATAGTTGCTCTGCTACCCCTGAGTTAACCCAGATGCCTCTCCTCCCAGTGTGGGGACTGCCTGCCTGCCGTCTCCAGCTCTCTGCTATACCCCTGCCCTCTGAGAACTGCAGGTTCAGCAGAGACGTTGACACTTTAGTCACACCACAGGAGAAACTACCATAGCCCTTCCCAGACTGGGGAGCAACTTTGTCACTTATACAGTCTCCTTTCCCAGGACCACAGGTCCACAAGAGGGAAGAACAAACCTGACTACCAGTCACAAATATGAGCATTTTCAGTGACACCTGACTCATTCTGGAAATACCACACTGACCAGTAATCCGCTCAGCACTGAAACCATCACTTCAGGCTTTGTTCTTTCATCTGAAATCGTATTTTCTGAGCATAAAATAAACAACGGACACAGGTCACCAAATGGGATCCATCAAGTACTATGCCATTTCTGGATAGTTTGAATACTTTATGTTTCATAATTTTGTACTGTTGAGAAATATGATAAATAATGTAATTCTTAAAGCAAAGACTGTCTACCATGGGTATGCTTTTAAAAGATGGAAATAACTCTTAAATTATATTTAATTATAAGTACTTGTGCGACCATATGGTGCAAGGCTGTCTGTCTCCTGGACTTTGTACTTCCTTCTGCTGCTCGGGCCTGGCAAAGGCACTGAAGGATGGCTGGCTGACCCCGGCTCCTTCAACGGTAGCTGTTTTACACACGTAGGCACACCGGTCCACCATTTCTTCTTCCTAGGGTTCTGTTTTTCCGATTCAAGGTCATCCTTTGCTTCAGTCCTCAAGCTGTCCTTGCAACCCAGTCCCACTCCACTGCTCCCATCTTTGTGAGATCCTGACTCAAGCAGAGACCACCTCATTCTGTCTTCTTTCATGTCCACAGCCATCTGGCCACTGTTTTTCACCTCAGCTTCCCTCACCCCTCTGCCCCTTCCTACAGAGAGCTCACTAAGCTTTGGACCACGACTCCTGGACCCCCAACACAGGAAGGAAAGGGTCCCATGGGGCAAACGACTCCTGACTCCAGTGGCATCTAGAACAGGGCAGGCATACTGTGTTTGCAGAATTAAACTCAACTGTCACCAATACCGTGTAGCTGCACCATTTCCTAGATCCATAACTCCTGCTCAAGTCCAAGGTTCAGGATGAGAGGGTGTGAGCACTGTGACTAAGCACCCTGTTGCTCCAGCTAGGGGACTTAAGCAGAAAAACAAAGAGAAAGAAGAGATGGACGGAGGGAGGAAAGGTCTGATGTATCTTTTCCATGTTTGTCCTCTGACCTTTGGTGCCTACCCACACAATCTCTAATGCTGGTGGTCTCTGTTTCCAATGTTAACCAATCACAACACACTCAATTTAAGGAGACCAACCAACCAGTAACAGATAAAACCAGAAAAGAGATGGACTCTTGGTTAAATTTCCCTGGTCATGAAAAGCTATTCCTCTCATCAGCTGCAGGGAAGAGAAAGCGCATTATTAAAAAGAGAACACTTTGGGCTTCGGAGTGAAGTGCGTCTCTCCCTCTGACTGGGAAGGGAGTGAAGGAAGGTTCTTGTCTTGCTACTTTGCAGGCTTGCTAAGAGCATGAATAAAATCAAGCGTTACCTTTACTTCCATGGTAAACTAGGCTGACTCCCTAGGCCGTCTAAAGCCGTCTATGGTTACCGCACCATACAAGCAGGCAGCACCGTCACTGAGCTTCATAGACAGGAAAGACACCCCTTCCCCCCCCCTCAGAATTCTCAAGGTGGAGAAATCAAGTCTCCAGATTGGGGAGAGAAATAAAAGAACTGAAGTGCTTGATACGTTCTGTTGGTAAAACAGAAATGGGAAGGTGACATCCCTTAGTGGGGAACTGCAGCCTGTGTTCTAACACAGTCTAGACTTTTCAGATAAATATACATGGCCTTCTCACTTTCCAACAAGCTCCATCTAACAGGGGTACTTTATGAAAGAACTTTCTTTCATCTTTTATATTTTATATTATACCATCTGAAACTTGTACTTTATGAAACATCAAAATGTTAGTTAAATACATAAGAATCAGAACAAAGCTTTCCTCAGGGTTGTTGGCCAAACTTGGTCTCAACATAAGGACTTTCTGAATGTCATTGCAACCTCTTAGGAGTGATAAGTGACCTAGTAATAACATTAAGTTCCTAACATGAAGAACTTTGGCAATAAAACCAGATAGTTAATTCTACTTCAAAGATGGGTGGTCCTGCCAGTGCTGCTCTCAAGTGAGGTCATCTCCATGGCTCATCTGGCCTTCACTGAGACTTCATGTGGTGACCTTGGGCTCTTCAGAACCTGCTGTACAATCTCACCTTCCCACTGTGCACCACCTCTATCTACCTTAGCACTGCCATTCTGAGCCTCTGGTTTTGAATGATTAGGCTAGGAACTCACAAGTTCTTGTTCTGCACACTGTATAATTTGAATCTTTCCCAGACCTAGAAACTCAGGGATCAGCACATTTTTGTCTTTAAGGTATACCAAAGAAATACTCTGGGGTTTGATATGTTTATGTAAACATCTTCAAAGAAGTTAATGTATAATTCAAGAAAATAGTCTGTGAAAGAATTTGTTTTCTGATTACAAAATGATTTCCTGCTCTTGAAAACCTCACAGTTTTGTATTTACTTAGCTGGCTCTGAAGGTCCCATGGAGAATATCACTCCTCTCAGGTCCTTAACGACTCTTTTCCAAGTGCAAGTATTTGTTGGTTTCAAAGGTAGCCCTATGTGTGGGATACAAGGGAAGACGCTCCCAGACTTAACCCTTTAGATTCTCACTGACACCACTGCAGACAGACCTGAGGACTCAAGCACCCCGACTCCTTTTCCACCAGGTGAAGCAGCCTTAGTAACTACGAGATCTGTTCCACCACACAGTGAACACGCAGCACCCACACTGTGACTCCCTCCCCCACTTAGCCTTTCTTGCACTTTGGGCAGACTGGTGCAGCAGCCAGGGCCTGCCATGGAGGGAGGGGGCATCTAACTGAAGAGGCCCACCAGCACAAGTGGGGAAAGAAAGGAGGAGTGGCCCCACCTACACTGCTGAAAGAATTCGGCCAGCAGCATGGCTGCAACCTTTCATGCTTTGGGCACTCCTAACTCCCGACAGTGTACATTTTCAAGATTCAGTTTTGCTATTTTCCTTGTCACTAATCTGTTTCCTCTGAAACAGCAGCAGAGTTAGGGGCCAACAGCTCTAACTTGGCCTTTCTGAGGCAATCTTTCTACTCACACGGTGGTAGTCTGTGACTTCTACCAGTGTATCTCGATCAGGACCAGAAGGTACAGAAGGTGGCGATACCCCCCATCAACCTGATCTTCAGAAAGTTGCAAACTAGGTCTTCGATTCAGGTGTGGCTCTATGAGCAAGTCAGTGTGCTGAGAGAGCGTCGGGCTGCTGGCTTCAATGAGTACATGAACCTCGTACTAAATGATGTAGAAGAAAGTGTTTGCAACTAGGAATGGTCAAGCATGGGATAAGTGGGGCAGGCAGCAAAGGGTTTCTAAAGGTTTTCTTCTGCTAGCACAATCTGAAAGATTTATTAATATTGTTTCAGAAGCCCTTATTTTGTTATCAGGTGACAATAAATGCTATGAGATTGTTCTTGTTACAAAAGAAAGAAAGAGAGAGAGAGAGAGAGAAAGAAAGAAATTAAGAAAGCTAAAAACCACAGGTCTACCTTACATTTCACCTACGGACATACATTTGCATTATAGGGCAGGGTGCAAATCTGACGCCGAAGCAGGCAGTCCATCTCTGGAACCATTTCATACAGTCCTCCATGTTAGCAGTGTAGGCTTGAGGTTTACAGTATGGCCTGGAATCTCAAGGCCAACTCTCATTCTGCTTATGATCTAGCGGCATGACATGAGGTTTAAATCAGTCCCTATCTACACCAAGGTGTGCATCCACAACCGCCATGCAAACACCAACATGGGTCCAACACTACCCATTACCAGTTAGGGTTTTTAATAGGACAGTTCTAATTAGTTCTCATTCATTTGTTGCACTTAAGTAAAAAGAACAATAAAGTCCTATATTTATTTAAAACAAAAGCCAGCAAGATGGCTTGGTTTTCCATTGCTTTGATAAAACACTATGACCACCATGAGTTAATGGTTCCGGAGAGTTAAGAGTCCTTGATGGCAAAATGAAGGCCTCAGAAGGCAGGAACAGGAAGCTGACGGTTTATATCTTGAACCACAGTGGGAGGCAGAGAGGGTAAACTGGAAATGGTACGAGTCAACCTTCCCAATCAGTGCCGCCAACTGAGGACCAGGCATCAGTGCCGCCAACTGAGGACCAGGCATTCTAACACCCATGACTCTGGGTGATATTTCTCATTCAAACCATCACAATGTTGAGTAAGGAATGGCCAGAATGTTCTATAGGAACACTTGATAAAAAAGCATGTTGCAGAATTTAATACACAGGATATTCTGCCAAATCAGTGTATACTGGTTCATACTTGAGGTGCGTGAAGCCATATTTAAGGGGTATCTGGTCGTTAAGTAGAAATAAGTAAGTTATACAGATAAACTTAAAAGTCCATGTATCAAGTCTTCCCATGCTAAGAATACATAAGCACCAAACTTTCAAGTGTGGTGTTCTATGCAAGTCACACAGAGTCACTGTACTTACTTGCAGAAGTGTCCCATGAATATGGTTTTGTCGGAAACACTGGTCAGTGCTGTTGGGGAGTGAGTCCAGCAGAGTATGGAGGGTACTTGGTATTTGGTCTGTCATAATGAAAGGGACCAAGGCCCGAGCTGCCATTTCACGGGAGCGGTAAATAGGTGAGTGACCACACCTGGGTAGAAATAAAAACACAGTATCACTCAATGCTTGTTTCCACAGCTGTATCTCTGTATATGTTTATTTACAGGATCAGTACCTCATTTGAAATGATTGTTCATATATTTTCCTTATCTAAAGGATGTTTTTCTTTGTATATGTATAAGTTTCATACTTCACATTGCTTTTGCTATAAATAATACTAGCATATATAATTCTATCACAGGGGAAAAAAAGATAACAGGTGATAGCAAAAATGGCTTGCTCCTTTAAGATGAACAAATATTAACCAGACACCTAGGAAGAGCAGAAAGTGCTGTGTTAAGTGCCATGAACAGCAAGACTATCTCTGAGCAGCCTATATGATGGCTGGAAAGATGAGACGCACATTTGAAACAAGGAGCAAAGCCAAGGCAGTGTAGAGAGAATGATAACCAAGTGATCTTGGTGCTACGGTTACAGGAGTGAGGACAGAAAGACTGGGAGTCAGGAAAGCATGGTCCTAGTTGGTGCCCTCGGTAAAGACAGCAGGTACATAAAGCAAGGGCAGGAAGGCTCAGGAGACACGTGGATGTCTCTGGATGACTCAGTTACTGGCGTTAGGGCTAAAGAACTGATAGGACAGTAGGACAGGCCACACTGAGGAGCACCACAAATGGCAGGCAACATGGTACCACGCTCCTATTAAGAGGGCAAGACATGAACCCCAAGGCTCCATATCCTCACCACTGGGCTGATTCAGGCAGAGAGCGGGAATTAAGCAGGGGACAGCCAGGGACAAGTGGCATTTTGTGATGTTTTGCAGAGCACTGGGAAGGCAGGCAGCTAAGGGCTTCCTAACCCTGTTAAACACTGAGCTCCTGAGAGGCCACAGCCATTTTGCTGAGAGACGATGAAGCTGAGAGAAGTTTTGAAGATGCAGCACAGATTATATAAGTCCAATGTGGCAAGGTCTCAGCCTAGTAAGTTCTTTGCTAGACATCTCTAGACTCCATGCTACTTCCTCCGCTTATAAAAGCAACTCAATTTGCAGAGCTGTCTTAGATGCCAAGGCAAAAGATCAGAAGACAGAAATTCTACCTGACAAAGTGATGGCCTCTTAACTTTCCTTAGCAGCAAACAGTGTTCTAAGAAGAATTTGTATACAGTCTGTTGGGGCCATGGCCATGGAGGTGAAGGAGACAGAGGGGTAGTGATGGGAAGAAATGTTAATAATATTTCAGAAGTACCACCAAAATGTACCTTAATATAAGAATAAAAACAACTGAAATTTCTGGGACCAGAGAGATGGCTCACTTAAGACACCTTCACATACGCCTGGTAACCTGGAGCTCAAGGAAACAGAGAATCAACTTCACAAAGCTGTCCCCTTAACTCCCATCTCAACACACACACACACACACACACACACACACACACACAACCATTTGTGTATAAACAGAATGGCTTAAAATTTCATCATGGGTGTATTGGGACACAGGGTGACAAAGGAGGAGGGAAAGTAGACACTGAGTGGAAACCACAGTCGGCCGGCCTATCAGCTCACGATACAGACTGGACACAGCCGGGAAGGACAGCCAAAGCTTCAGCAGGTACCTGTGAATTCCTTTCGGCTTTAACTAGGTTCTGACAATTCACCCAGTTTCTCACTTATTTTCCTTTAAAACAATTAAACGTTTAATCTGTAATTGGTGAACACAGTAAAATGTTTGTTTTGGCCTATGGGGACAGAAAAGTTCATTCAACAAAGAAAAGAAAATATTTTGAAAATGCTTTGCAATCTAATTAGCAAATGATTTCACTCTACACAGATGCTATTTTGAAGCTTCCCAGTCCATCCCTGCCCGGCCCCAACTCACATCCTGTGTTATATAGTGTTTTATATTACCAAAAGGGATCTTCTGTATAGATGTCTCCTTTCAATTACAAATAAATGGTTATAGATATTTAGTTGCCAGTTAGCAGCAACCTTACACTAAAGAACGGCCCTCCCTCTGCTCCGGACCTTTACCAAATGGTGATTTCCCACAGGAGACTGACATTTACACAGGGGGAAGAACGGAAGGTAGGAAAATGCCAGAATGCTCTGCCTTCCAGACACTGTTTTAGGTACTTACTAAACCCATACCATCAGGCTAACAATCAGAACTGAAATTACCCTCAAAAAGGAATGCATGTTTACTGGGCATGCTAGTTCACGCATTTAATAACCTAGGAGGAAGAGATCATTATGTAGAGCCAGCCTGCTCTATAGCGCAAGCTCCAAAGCTTGTTCCCTCAGATGTGCATGATGGAAGGAGAGAACTGACTTTTACACATGTGCTATGGCATGTATGTACCCAAATCCATATATACTCACAAAAATAAATAAATGTATTTATTTAGCATTTGCTAAAGATGGAAATTTATAAAATAAAATTTTAATTAATAGCATTCATCATAAAACAATAATCAAAGGTAATTTTATACTCTTCTCTTGTAAACTATATAAACAGGAAGATTACAGTTAAAAACACATATGTACATGTATATACACACATGCAAACACTAAGCAAAAATACACTTGCAGGTTTATTTTGACAGTTGTTGGGGACAAGGAAGGGAATGTGTAAGAAAATTTAGGCCAAATGGTGGTGGTGCACACGCCTTTAATTCCAGCAGTTGAGAGGCAGAGGCAGGCAGATCTCCGAGTTAAAGACCAGCCTGGTGTACACAGTCAGTTCCAGGACAGCCAGAGCTACACAAAGAAACTCTGTCTTGAAAAATGGAAAACCAGAGGTGGTTTCTCATCCCACTTTGTTTGTGACTCAGATATGTCACAAAACCTGCCCTCACTAAGCTTGCTCATAAATAGCAGGCAACTGTGGCCTGCTTTCCGTACAGCTTAGCTGTCTGCTCTTAGGAAATGGTCCCAGTAATGACTGAGACAACCCTATCTTGCAGGGTACCTCTGAAGGCTAGGGGAGGAGCAGTAGGTTCCAAGTTACACTATTAAAACAAATCTTCATTACTGCTTCATTTGTGATGCCTTTGGAATGTGCTTTGACCCTGGGACCCTTGGGGAACTTCTTTCACTCCATCTGAATCCTAATAGGGCATGAGCTCTCTTGTCAACCTTGCTGCACCATCTCTGGTCAGAGCCACTTGCTTCCATCCCTATGCAGTTATTACAAGTGCACAGTCCTCCCTGTGTCAGCACACAGGATGCATCTCATTTACCCTTCCTTCCCACTGAAACCACTGGCCACTACCCTGTCTCCTATACTGAATGACATTGAGAACAGAAACTTGACAGCATACAGGACAGGAATTAAGAGCATGTTCTGGAGTCTAGCATACCTTGGTATAGATTCAAGTATTCTCATTAGTGTGGGTCTTAGGAAAAGCCAACATATTTTCTAAGATTTACTTACCTTTCAAGGCTACTGTGAGCTTAAATGAGACAATGAATGGAAAGCACAGTGCCTACCAGACGAGTAGTAACCAGTTATTATAATCTGATAGGTAGGATCATTTGAAAACTTAAAGCTTCTGTGAACAAGTATATTCTCTGTTTTTCTCCAGGGTTCTCTGTGTCAAAACAGGAAGCAGAGCCTTGCCTGTACCAAACATACTTCATGTGCTCACAGAGACCCACCCTTCACGCTCCATCCAAACAAGCTGCAAAGCAGCGAAGATGCTTCAGTCTCTCTGGGCCAACTGACTGCTCTCACACCTTTTCTCTCCAGGTCTAGGGCTCAAATTTATGTTCTGTTCACTCCACTGCTATTATACCAAAGATGTTTTCCACTGAACGCTGTTCCAAATCTTGCCTTCAGAAAAAATAATCCTGGGTGGGTATGTGTGCGTGTACAGAAGGGAAAAATATGTAAAAGGAAGTTTGCATCAATAAATTTAACAATCTACACATTTGGGAATGTCATCACCACATTCTCAAAGCATTCAGAGACAGTCCAGGTTAACAGGTTCTCCCTAGGCCTGTTTCTAACTCACCAAAGGATCTACTGCCAGCTGCACTGGCCTTCCCCTGCCTACTCATACGGGTAGCTAGAGCACTTACACCCTCAACTCAGTTCATCACGGGTTTCTCCATTCAAATATATCAAATATAAATGGAGCAGGACTTTTGGAGTTTTGGAGTTAAATTGAAAAAAACTCCTTCCTTTGGATTAATAAGAGAGGAATAAGAAGAACAGATACTTGCTAAGCTAAAAACTGTACATTATCAGGTCTGATGAGCAAAACAAAACAAGAAATATCATGTACCTGCAGGTAAAATGGGCAGCTATATGTAAATTAACTGTGAGTGATATATCAAAACCTTAGGAAGAAACCCTGACGAGAATAAGCCACAACAGAAGAGATGCATGACTTTGAAATGCTAATTCCTGATCCCCCGCTCTTAGAAAGACAGAGAGGAAATATAATCTGCATACTTCATCTGAAATTTCATGTAAATCAGTCATCACTTTTTTGCCAATAATGAACAACATTTGAAACTAAAGTTTTGAGATTCCAATCAAATGTTTTAGACAGGTGGGAAGAAGATTTTCTCTGTAATACTGAAATACAGTTTTCCTTAGTAATAACTCTTTTCCAATTTGAGAAGAATGCTTTATAAGAATGTCCACACAAAGACATTGGACACCTCAGATCTAGAGATTTAAGGAAAATAATTTCAGTGCTCTAAATACCTAAAGCTGTAATGTGGACTATTTTCCTGCCATCCCGTCTGGGAGTTCAGCTCTAGGCTGGAGCAGCGAGCTGCAGCTTGCTCTGGTGTGTCCCCTCCAACAGCTGGAAAAGCTCCTCAGCTCTGCCTTGGGAGGCTCACAGGCTGGAAGGAGCCCTGCAGAGGACCGAGGATGCAGACTCTGCAGAGTGAGTCAGCGAGCTGCACATTCCTCTCAGAGACTGCCCTGCTCTGTTACAGGGACTAGAAAAAGGTGTTCCTGGACTCCTTGGTGGTTCTGCACAGAGCACCTGGTCTCAGGATGTCTCCCTTTCTTCCAGGTAGTAGAAAGGTGTGCAAGTCGGCTAAACAGGCTGGCTCTCCTTTGGTGTTCTACTGCCAGGAGTTCTAGTTCTCAAAGTGACTTAAAACACCTGTGACTTGCATCATCCATTGGGAGAGTGGTCTGTGCTTACAGTGAATGACTTTCCAGGTCACAGATGACTACAGGATGAGGAATAGCCAGAGGGTGGACCGGGAGGGGGATAATGACTGGACTGTAAAAAAAGATTAAGAAAGAAAAGAAAAAAGAAAAAAAAAAAAGAATATTGGACCAAACTCAATAAAAATAAATGCAATTCCACCCCCCACCCCCCAAAAAGAAAAGAAACTATAGAAAGGTACTGAGAGTCTGCCCTCTTCTTTTTACCCTTGGCATGCATCTGGGAGAAGATGTAGAAAGAACTGTTTAATAGTTCCCTATCGGTAAACCCACATATTAAACAATTCTGACATCCAAAGTGTCCTAAAACTCAACTGCCTAGGGACACCATGGGCGTCTAATGAACTTTTGTCGACTACCTGAGCTTTCTGAGTACCTATTATAAATATCTGAAAAGATACGGTTAGGTGAAGTACAAAGTGATTTTGGTTTTTAAAGTGTTACCATTTGCTGTGTGATAGAGAAATAATTCTTTTAAAGAATTCTTTTTTTATTATTTTTCTAAATTATGTATGTCTGTATACATGAATGCAGAGATCAGAGGAATGGATCCCTTAGAGCCAGAGTTACAGTGGCTCACAGCCACCTGATGTGGGTGCTGGGAACCAAACTCTGGTCCTCTAAAGGATCAATACACACCCTCAGCCCCTGGACCATTTCTCTAGACCCTGAGGAATACATTTTTAATAATTGTGGACAAGTTTCACAACATTTTAATACACACCTCTTGCTTTTAAAAACTAATACCGTATTAATTTATATTTGTTTTATGTTTATTTTATACTATAGAAAAGATGTTAGACAAAGAGCAGCTTTGAGTGATTTCCTTATTAGACATAACTCTCCATGTCAACAGTGAACTAGCCGGAAACTGGCTAGTTCAATGAGTACCCGGTGAGTGATGGCTCTAGAAGTTTTGCAAAGGAATGGACAACCTTAGAGGTAAGAAAGCATCACAGCTTGCCTTCAAGTGTTTATGGTGACCAGCTGACTGCAATCATGGACACTGAGCCACAACTACATGAGAAGCTGCCAAAGAACTCAACATGGCCCATCCAATGTGTGTCGGCATTTGAAGCACATTCGAAAGGTGAGCTCTCAGTAGGTGAATGCCCCTGCCCCCATAATGTTGCTATTTTGTGCAAAACAGTGAATCTGTGCTGAAAGGTGGACTGTATATGATAACTGGGTCACTGGTAATCCAGCTCTGTGGCTGGATCACAAAACTGCCCCACAGCGCTTCCCCAAGCAAAGCACGTACAGAAATAGTCCTGATCACTGACGGGCAGTCTGTTGCCAGGCTGACCAAGCACAGCACTCTACACTCCAGTGAAACCTTTGCATCTGAGAAGTGTGTCAGCAAGCAGGGGAGATGTACTAAAAACGGCAACTAAGGCCCAATTCTTCTCCCAACTACCCTGACCACGTATCACACAACCAGTGCTTCAAAGTCAAATCAATCGGCAAAACTGGCAAAAACGTTTTACCAAAAACGTCTGCCATAGTCACCTGACTTCTTGCTAACCAACTACCACTTCTTCCACGGTCTTGATAGGATCTTCCAGAATCTTTTTGTACTTTCACACCCAGCAGGATGCGGAAAGTGCTTTCCAAGAGTTCATCAAATCCTGAAGACAAAATTTTTATGCTAGAGGATAAACAAGCTTATTGGCAAAATTGTGTTGATCATAATAGTTCCTATTTTTTAAGTAATCAGCCTAACTATGACTTAAAACTCAGTCTGAAACTAAAACTCCTTTTGCACCAAAATAATAAAATTAACATACCTGTGCACTGAGTGTTCTACATGACAGCTTAAATACTTTTAAATGTAAACAGCTTGATTAATTTCTCTTATCACAAGAATTTGTGGGGCTGGAGAGATGGCTCAGCGGTTAAGAGCACTGACTGCTCTTCCAGAGGTCCTCAGTTCAATTCCCAGCACCCACATGGTGGCTCACAACCATCTGTAATGGGATCCGATGCCCTCTTTATTAATATATATATATATATAATAAAATCTTTTAAAAAAGAATTTATGTTTCTGAAATATTCCAACACTCTTGACTTATTTCATTGCTTGATCTCATAACAATATTGATGCTTATAATTATGCCTAGAACTAAAAACCTTACTCAACTTTTTCTTTTTCTTTTTCTTTTTGTTTTTTGAGACAGGGTTTCTCTGTATAGCCCTGGCTGTCCTGGAACTCACTCTGTAGACCAGGCTGGCCTCAAACTCAGAAACCAACCTGTCTCTGCCTCCCAAGTGCTGGGATTAAAGGCGTGCCCCACCATGGCCCGGCCTCACTCAACTTTGCTATAGTCAGAGCTGTTCTCTTGGGCTTGGGCCTCTGTCAAACTTGAAAACAAGTGACCAATGTTTTCTACACAGAAAAGCCCTTCATTAATTCTATTGGAACACTGTCATTAAAGCACCCCTCACTCCTCACAAGGCCACAACCACCCCATGACCTCTAGATCATCTGGATTCTCTAAAATCTGGTTAATTATTTTGCCTTACAGAGAGCTAAATGAATGCGCCTCACAATACCAACTAACCACTACTGCCGAAAGAGAGAAAGTGCAGGACTTCTTCTAATGATCATTGCCCTACAGGGATTGACGGGTGTTTCTGCTAAAGCTAATTAATGCCCCTGAACAACCTTCCTTTTATTTCCTAGCAACAACTCACACTAAAATCATGAAATGAATCTTTAAAAAAATAAAAAGCACGTGGAAATGCCTGAAAGATCCAAAAAGTTGCACTATTTTGGCTGAGAAAAACGGTACACCACAGGAAAGGGTACTGGGATGTTAGCAACAAACTCGTCTCCAGGAAAACTGATTAACCCGAGTCCCATTCCAACAGACTGCAGTACTACTGCTAAGGGACTACCAGCCCTTTATAGGCACCCCAGGGAAAGCTCTGCTTTGCTTCTGTTTGCCCCCAAACCCATACTTAGACTACAGTAGTACAACAGTTGAAAAGTACTTCCTTTGTACAATTAAACTCTTTCTTGCTGCAATTTCATTTTGTTTTTCTGGTTCTAAATGCAGGGAAATAAATCAATTTATGGCTAAAAACCTAGTGTCCAGAATATATTTAGAAGCAAACAAACAACTCAGTAAAAACAGAGTCAAAGCTCTGAACAGGCACTTCAGAAAGGGTAAGTGAGCACATGTGAAGACGCTCAACATGGTGAGTTCCTCGGGAAACTCAAAGGACATTATATGCATACATAAAAATGTGTTTGTATAACCCAACGTCATATATGATAAGTAAACATCAGTGAAGATAATATCAGTTATTAATATATTTTATAAGGATAATCTACCACTACACACTCAGTAGAAGTACTAAATGAAAATGACTGAAATCCCTGAGGCTAGAGAGATGGCTCAGTGGTTAAGAGCAGTGGCTGTTCTTGCAGAAGACCCAGTTGGGTTTACAGCACAGACATGACAGCTTACATTCATCTGCAATTCCCGCTCTGGGGATCTGTCACTTTTTTCTGGTCTCCAAGAACACTAGAAACACATGCGGTGCAATACATACAAGCAGGGAAAACACTATGGAATATAAACAAATACATCTCAAAAACAAAATCCTAAGCTTGCGATGTGTACACCAGACCACAGAACAACTGGGACCATTACACTTGGCTGGTGGGAATGTAAAATAGTTCAGTCACTGTGGAAACAAGCTGACAGTTTCTTAAAAAACTAAAGCAACCCCCCAACCTTTCCATTTCACTCCCATGCATTTAATCTAGAAAAATGAAAGCTAATATCCACACAGACATGTACATGAGTGGAAGTTTCTAGCAACTTATCTGTAATAGCTAAATTTTTATATAAACAAACGTCCATCAAGAGTTTAAAAAATAAACAAATTATGGTAGATCAAAATAAGAGAATTCTACTTTACTATAATTAACAATATGGCTGAATCTCAAACTATGCAGGTGAGATGCCAGACAAAATAGAACATATAGAATAAAATAAAATTCCCATTAGCCTTTAAACCCAGCACTTGGGGGGATAGAGGCAGGCAGTCCACAGAGTGAATTCTAGGACAGCCAGGGCTGCATACTGAGACCTTGTCCCTAAACCACCACCACCACCACCACCACCACCACCACCAACTGAACAGACAAATGAAGCACAACCCTCTCACTCACTATAAGATGACATCATAACCCTGTCTTGCTTTCCCTTCTCCTAGTTTACTTTTCCTCCCATATTAACCAAGCTGAGTAAAATTTCCAACTTTTTGATCAGAATTAACTTTGCCTTGTGATCACATAAAAAAATAAAATTAATTAAAAACAAGGACATCATGAAATTTGCAGGCAAATGGGTGGAACTCAAAAATATCCTGAGTGAGGTAACCCAGACTCAGAAAGACAAGGATGGTAAGTAGTCACTTACAAGTGAACACTAGCCATAAAGAAGTAGATGGGTGGAGGGGACTGGTGGGAGAAGGGGTAAGGACGGGGATGGGGTGGGATCAGGTGTGGGGAAGTGGGGGGAGAGCAGGGAGAGAGAGTATAAATCTGTGTGGAGGCATCTCTGGGATGAGCCAGAGACCTGGGATCCAGGAGGCCCCTGAAATCTATGGGGGTGACCCAACCTGTGACTCCTAACAGCGGGGTTACAGAGACTGAAGTAGCCACCACCTGTAGCCAGGAGGGGCTTCCAGTGGAGGGAGGCATCTCCCTCCCACCTACAAAACCTTTGACCCAAAATGTGTCCTTCCTACAAGATGTTCAGGGATAAAGATGGAGCAGAGATTAAGGAATGGCCAATCAGTGACTGACCAATCAGTGACTGGCCAATCAGTGACTGGCCAATCAGTGACTGGCCAATCAGTGACTGGC
>JADRCH010000014.1:9017934-9103314 GCA_019843965.1 Rhynchomys soricoides | reverse complement strand
GCCAATCAGTGACTGGCCAATCAGTGACTGGCCAATCAGTGACTGGCTAACCTGAGACCCAGCCCATGGGAGAGAGCCAACCCATGACGCTATTAATGGTACTCTGCTCTGCTTGCAGACAGGAACCTAACACAACTGTCATCTGAGAGGCTTCATTCAGCAGCTCATGGAAACAGATGCAGAGACCCACAGCCCAACAACAGGCAGAGTTCAGAGTCTTGTAAAAGAGTCAGGATAAGGATGGAGGGAGCTGGAGGGGTCAAAGACACCACAAAAAGACCCACAGAGTAAACTAATCTGGGACCATGGGGGCGCACAGAGACTGAAACAGAGGCTGTCCCTAGGCCCCCTAACATAGGTAACAGACATATAGCTTGGTCTTCATACGGGTTCCCTAACATCTGGAACAGGAGTTGTGTCTGACTGTTGCCTGCTGCTGGATCTCTTCCCCTAGCTGAGCTGCCTTGTCTGGCCTCCGCGAGAGGGGATGCATTTAGTCCTGCATGATGTGCTAGCAGGTTAGTATTCATAGGGGGTCTCCCTTTCTCTGAGAAGGGGAGGGTGATGAGGGAGGGGGTGTGTGAGGGTGGGGCTGGGAGGACAGGAGGGAGGGGGCTGTGATCAGGATGTAAAGTGAATAAATAAGAAAAAATATTAAGGGCTAACAATCATACAAGAACCAAAAGATAAAACAAGAACATTTTAGTCCAATGTTCCAATAAGAAAGATCAACTTGCTCAAACTCACAAAGGAAGTGAATGGCTGAGATCCAGTCAGGCTGCATTACTTTACTCTTTAGCCTTCACCAACTGTAAGGCAAGAGTGCTCCAGCTCTGAGGTGTTTGCGCTCTGCTTGCTTGTTTCTGAGACAGGCTCTTGAACTTGAGGAACCAGTCTTAGCATCGTATTTGTGGACCTCCTGTCAGTCTCCCAATGTTGGCAGTACAGGTACATGTTACTCTACAGAAGCTAAGGCATTTTTTACAACCTCAGCACCAAATAATAATTATGTGAGTGAAAATCAATTAAATTGTTATTTTTAAATACACCTTATAAACTACTCAATGAAGTGATGTCAATTTTGTTGAAACAGCTTTAATAAACTCATCTGCATTTAGGATAATTTTCCATGTGATTATTAAGGAAAAACAAATGTTTCTCTGCACCTTGAGTTTATTAATCCCTCCTCTAATATCTTCAACAGTCAAAAACTTGACTTTTACCATATCATCCTAAATTCTGGGAAAACAGAACTCAGATCAACATCCTATTAATGTATTCTAATTGCTGTGAAAGTCCGCAGATGAAACAGAACCGATTACGCATGAGCACCACCTGGCAGTACTAGCGTACACTGTGTTACGAGTATGCCATCTCAGTGGTGGCTCAGAAGCACGCTCCATCCCTGTATCACCAAAGTGCTCTAGTATTTAATTAGGCTGCTAATTATCAGGAGAATCTTATTACCCACAAGTCCTTTCCTGAGTGTGACCTTAGCTTAACACATTAATTTCATGGAGATTGCATTTTAAGATGGGGGAACATGTCAATGAAAAATACTAGTCATAACCTCTAAAACAGTCAGGCATCTGAGACTATACAGCACTAGGGAAAAAAAAAAATCACTGCTAATTCCCACCACTGGTTTCAATAAAAAGGTCTTTTACAGTCTAAGGGTAAGTAATATTAAATAAATCTGCAGAAGACATACACATGAATGTAAACAAAAACAAGAAAGTTCTTAAAATATCCCTCGTTATTTCTACTCCAGCTCAATCAATTCATAAAGGCAGCTTTAATGCAGTATCATTTATTTGCTAGCTTTCTTCTTTGTCTATCAAAAATCAATAACATTTAGTGTAGAATGTCTGAGTCATTTCTTCAATTCTGCTAAGGACATAACCTTTAACCTCAGATTAAAAATAAAGTATTAAGTATGAAAGCCAACACTGCTTGGCTTTGGTACAAAAGCCTGGTAAATATAACATTTCAAAAGACAACAAAACCAGCTGGACCACCTGCACTCACGTGCGTGGTCTCATCAATATAGCTCTATGGCGTTGGCCACATTTGCTGGTGGAACCGGCATTGCTAGTCTACAATCTGCATCAGTTTGTACAAGGCACACAAATACCCCCTCCTCGCTCCCTCATATAAAGTACTTCGCTTGCTTTCCCAATGGTTATCACGACAAAGCCATTAGTCAAAAGGAAAGCAAAGCAATCTACTTTATTTATTTATTTAAAGATGTCTCTAATGTTTTCTAGCCTCTTCTTAGAAAAATACTACATTTAAATATGGGGAAGATACTGCTAAAATCCCAGTGATCATTTGGTTACCTTCAAACGATGACAGGGACTAGGGACGAGAGTAAAAGACACACATGGAGGGTACCAGAACTGTTTCTTTTTGTACAGTTTAAAAGACAAGGGTCCACTAGGTGTTATGGTCCTAGGCCAGCAAAGGCGACCAACTCAAAGTAAGACCCTGACTCAAAGGGAAAATTTTTTTTCAAGGTTAAAGAGAGCAAGGTGCTCATTATTTAGAATGAATGTATTTCTCCACCCCTTCCTCTCTTCCTAAAATTCATTACTGGAGTTTTATCACCAGATAGCAAGTTTATATGTTTATAGGGGTTGAGTTGGTTTTTTTTTTTTCTTCTGACAAATACGGCACTCTAGTCCTCAGAAGCTCTTGACACTAGAGCCACTGGGAGAGTGAGTTGAATCAATAGTTTTCAGCTGTCTTATAAAGGAAAGCTACTGTCTGGGTAGCTTTCATAAGATCAGATTCAAATTTTCTTTAAGGAAATGTGTTTGGTGACTGAACAGTTAGTTGCCAGGTCCCACAGATGGTGGCATGTCACTGCACTATTCCCTAATCCATGATGGACAATGCTCGTCCAACTGTGAGGACAGAGTGCTCTCTCCCTTGGCTTATCTGCAGAACAGTGGCTATCATGGTTTAAACAATACTTTTAAAGAGAGAACAGTCTCTTCCAATCCCAAACTTCTTAATACATCCAAGGTAGAGGTTCTCAACCTGTGGGTCACAACCCCTCTGGCAAACCTCTATCTTCAAAAATATCTACATTACGATTCATAATGGTATCAAAATTATAGCAATGAGAATTATTTGGTCTGGGGGAGTCACCACAATAAGGGGAACTGTACGAAAGGGTTGAGTAAGGCATCAGGAAGGCTGAGGACCACTGATCTAACGTGACAGTAGCAAAAAGGGACCTCACCCCTTAGGCTCCTGAAAGTGTTAAATACCCACAGTTCTAGAGTTCTTAAGTGGGTGAGTGATTTCTTATATGCAACAGCAGTCATAGGCATATTAAGGCAGACCAAGCCGCCCTATTACATTATATTTCCTACTATGCCAAAGTACTAGAATTCTCCAGAAGCAGGCACTATTTATTTTTTGAGGTGAAGTACCCAAAATATAAAATTCATTAGTATACTATCTCACTACCTAGCCTGGAATTTAGTATGTAGACCAGGCTGGCATCAAATGCAAAGATCCATCTGCCATTGCCTCTCAAGTGCTGAGACATAAGGCAGATGTCCCCGTACCTAGCCCAGCCATTTTAAAATGTGTAGATCAATGCTGTCAAGGAGACTTGCCAGGTAGTTCTATTTTTGATTCAACTAGCCTCTGGCCTCAATTTCTGAATACCCAATTTGTCACTTCTTGATATTCATGGCTTCAGATATAAATGCCATTCTATTTCCAGGCAACTTCCTGGCTAAGTATTCCAAACCAAAGCACACAAGTCTGTCACTCGAGGTGAGGAACTAACCGTTCAAACCAAGCATTTGTCCCTTTCTTTCCAGATGGAAGATAGAAACTTTGATCTTCTCTTCATTAAGCCTTTCTGAAAAGAAGGAACCCACTATTCCCTGACCTTTGGGAGTTTTACAAACTTCAGACTGCAGTTCAGAGCACAGACAAGGAACTGTCCAAAAAAAACATGCCCCAAATGACGAGGATATAAACAAAGCTGTAAGGGAGCAATTAATGGCAGGGACTTGACTCCCTCACTTGCACCTCTGATAATAATCGAGCATTTTATCGGCAAGGTCTTTATCTGCAAGGATTCAGTGTGTTCTGCTGCCTGGAACCCTTCGGGGAGGACAAAGACAGGCTTTCATTTTGAAAAGGAAATAGAACGACTTCTCTGAATGGGAAGAAGAGTCAACGCTGTAAAAAGGCCTCTAGTGATTTCTCTGACAGGAGAGAGGTAAATGAAAAATAGATGTTACTCAAAGCACGGGAGCCAGTTCCGGTGGGGAAAAGGCACGGTGGTCCTCTACCAGACCACAAGCGTGAGAACAACAATGTGCTGTGTTTCCCCCATGCTGTATCATCTGCCTATGTCTTCTAATTGTCTTCTTGTTAAAACCAAAGACGTAAATGAACTCACACTTAATGACTTAAGTGTAGTCTGCCTCTCACTGATTTAGAAGGGATCATGACTATAAACTACATGAAGGTCTGTCTGTGAACCCCTCAAGGCTCAGCTCAAGATGAAGGTGGCATCTAAGAGTATTAGGTAGACAGTGGGCACTGTTTAAGAACACAAGTTCCCATAGGTTTCCACTACCCTCAGAGTGAGCTGGTTCTTGCTAGGATCCGTAGCAGCTTAGTAGCACTCCAGATGGAGTCACTCCTAAGGGAAATGGGGAGGTTACAGGAAGAGTCGCTAGTAGCAGAGTGTTCCCTTACTGCCTTCCAAACCGAGTTCACTCCATGGACTGGCTGTGTGTGTGCAGGAACTCTTACTCCGAATTCAGGAATATTTATCTAAGGTTGAGTCAGGGTAGTCACCCATTCTAGAATGCACAGCCTGGTGCTTTCAAATCAGAGCATGATTTTCCAATAACACTAGTTACCTTTGTCAGGCTGTTGTGCCATCCCATGGAGTCCTCTAGGCTCATATCCAGTGTCTCATGACACCAACGCTTTAGAAAAGGAAGGCATGAAGAAGCTGCTCTATGGGCTGGTTTACAATGCAGAATTCTATCAAGTAGTGGTATTCTAAAGCTACTACTTTAGGGACATGCTCAACCAAACAGCAGAATGCAAATCCCCTTTCCCCCTTCCCCCAGGGTCTCATTATGTAGCCCTGCTAGTCTGAGACTCACTATGTAGCCTGCTGGCTTTACAGAGATCTACCTGCCTCTTTCCCAAGTACTGGGTTAAAGGTGTGCATCACCACACCCACCAAGAATTCCATTTCTTTAAAAGTTTCTCTTAACTAGAATTATATGCATTATAATTAGTATTAAATTAGATTTTGCATGTTTATGTTGTTGTCCACATTCAAAAGAAGCTATACCTGAAAGTTTGGTTTTGTAGGAAATAATGTCTCTTAGGGGTGAAAAAAAATGAATGAACAGTCCAGTAAGAAACAAGCCAACACCCACAAGGACAGCTCAAGGGACTCTCTTAGTGTTTTGAAAATATTTCCTGCCTACTATTTGTAAATTATTTTCTTGTCTGTGTGACACATCTTTCAGTAACAACTCAGCTTTTTCTTGGCTATTTGGATATATTTCCATGGTTTGTTTGTAGCAGAGCAGATGGTCTTTTCCAGTACAGCTGCAGTGATCAAAATTAAGTAGGCTTGCTTACCTGGCAGCACCTTCTAGACACAATACCTTTTACTGATGTTGTGAATGATGTGTGGCTGAACATGGAGTACCACCCATCCCAGGGGCACCAAACGATGGTTTTGTGATTATTCAGACTAAATTGAATTCAGCAAGTGAAAGACAGAAGTGGGACTCAGTACAAGAACTGGCAAGAAAACTGACAAGAAAAGGGGATTCTAACCCATTTACATTAACAGCTGCTACTGTTAGGGTCCCTCGAGATCATCACACAAGGTCCCTAGATGCACCTTGGAGCAATGCAACCCAATGAAACATCGTATTCATCCATACCGGCCTTTTCCTTCAGGTTTAGGACTGTCAGATAAGAAGACAGGAGGTAACTAAAACCCTGGAATGTGTCAGACAGCCATGTGCTCCTGTTCTAAGACAGTAAAGGAAAGATGAACAGATCAGCACGTATGCGTCCTTTGGAAACTTCAAATCCTCAGGAAAATGTTTTCCTTCACAATCAACAACCCAAAATCCAAAATTATCTAAGCTTTAACAGTGGGAACTCAGGATAACACACAGTAGAGTCAGAGGGAAAACTTCCTATTTATTTTGAAAACATGCATAAATAGCAGCCCACAAATAATCTCATTAGTACTTTATATATCTCAGCCTCAAGCCACACTTGTTCTTCACCAAGATGACTGTAAGTGTATGATGACCCTGAGCTCCTGTAACAAGGAAAATTGCTTTCGTAAGAAACTCTCAGTATTTCTCAAGAATCTCAGGACTTCAGCAAAGCCAATTATATTTACCAACCCGTCCCAAGCAGATGGGCTTAACTGCAATTTTTTCTTCCTTTAGCGCTGATTTCAGATTGGAAAATGAGAGCACTGCCAATGTCATGCCCCAGAGGAGAAACATCCAAAACAACAGGCGAGCCCAACACCTGTTAGATAAGACTGGAGGTTACCCTTGGCACACCGGGAACTTGCTTGTCATGTCCCACAGATAGCACATCAGAAATACGCAGGTGGGAGAGCCTGTTGTTGGGTAAGGAACTAGGAAACCCAAGGCAAATGTGCTCTGGAGCCAACACCTGGACTCAAACCCAAGCCTAGCTCACACTAGCAATATGACCTAAGGTGTATTTCCATGCCACTCCTTTCAGATGATAGTAATAGCAACAGCATACTCACACTGTTGTCTTGTTGATTAAATAGGCTGATATGTAGAAGGCTCTGTAATAGTTCCTACTCTGCCACAGACATCTGCTAAGTCTGTGTAAGACATCACTTATCATTTATTAGGATGGGAAAATCTGAACAAAAAGAGACAGAAACACCACAGCCCAGGGTTCCTCAGCTGACAAAAGCCCTGTCCAATTCTCCATCCTATTTTGGTGCCTCGGTGTTCTCTGCACATTTCTGTTGAGTGAACAAATAAATGAACTAGTACCTGACTCTTAAATAGTCTGTAGATGAGTTAGACTTATCCAGGGCCTGTCATTAAGTGCTGCTATTTGCTACTGCAAACTAGTATTAATCAGTAATGAAAAAGAACAAATAATTTCAAACTTACTGCAAGGCTTTCAGGGGCCAGGGATTTGTTTTAGAGCAATGTTCCTGCTAGGGAGCAAGTGTGAACAGAGTCAGATCCCTGTTACGTTGCTTGTAGAGAAGGTGGAGTGTGACGGCAGATACTGCGCTTGATCCTAAGGGAGGGCTTCTCAATGAGCAGAGACAACTCCAAGACCCGTGGGACAGGCAGAGTGATCTAAGAAAATCTCTGATGAAGCAATCAGAGATCAAGACTGACTCCTTAGTGTAGGCACGTGGCAAGCCCAGGGGGTGCAAGGGAACAAATGGAAAGGCTGAGCGCAGGACAAGGAAGTGGGGTGAATGAAGAACAGCAGGAAGGTAGAGTGGGGAGGAATGGGAAGAGGGGAGAGAAGCAATGGCTCAAGGAAGCCACTGTGGCAAATGCTGCGAAGAGGAGTCAGAAAGAGCATCAGTTCTGGATAAAATCAGAGACTCCTGCAGGGCATTCAGGGGCTTCGGAAACTAGATAGAGTTTCAGTGCAGTGGTGGGAAGGAGCTAACCTGTGGTGGTTCAAGGAATGAAGGGGGCAGGGCATCAAGTGCGGGGCTACGAAAACAAAGCTTTCTCAGAATGCTCACAGAGCATGAGACAGCTTTGGGTAGGGAGGGTGATGTCTCTGTGGAGAGGCACGCTCGAACAGCTCTTATAAACACAAGCTGAGCAAGCAGGGGTAATGGGTTAAACAAGATCACAGAAGACTCTCAGTAAGCTCAGTAAGTTCAATGTAGTGGTAGTGATGAGCGCGCATTAAATCAAATGAGAGACAGGAAAGTGTGCTGCTGTCTACACCTCGTTTGAAAGGAGGGGAAAAAAAGAGATGCCAACGTGAACGGAGAAGATGGGGAAGAGCAAGCGAAAGCACGGAAATCTCAGTGCCCTGTGTGCACTGACATGAAGTCATAATGCAGCTGCTCTAGCCAGACTGTACACACTGCTGTCGGTCCCCTGCTTACCCTGAGGTCTATTTTCCATGGTTTCAATTACCTGTGGCCTGAAAGTACTTGGAAATTTTCAGGAATAAACAATCTATAAGCTTTAATTTACATAACATTTTGAGTAAAGTGATTAAATCTCACATTGCTCTGGCAGTATCTAGCTCAAAACATGACTACCCCTCTGCTCAGCTAATCCTCAGTGCATACGCTTCCCACCTGAGAACCACTTAGCTATCTGGCTTATTTGACTGCTGCAGAGAAACAGTGCTTGGGTTCAAGTCACATTTTACTGAATACGTCTCAAAGCATAAAAGCATAATTACCAGTGAAAACACTGGTAATTCAGACCTGCCAAGGAACAATGACAACACAGCATGCTGAAGTGGAAGCTATCCAGCAGGGAAGGAGGACAACTGGGCTGCAAACCTAACGTTTACGATACAGACCAGTCTCCTGTCCATACAGCTGTACCAGGGGTGGGGGATTCATGGGGGTTTTGAGGTTGTGCATCAAATACAAAAGTTATACCTTCAGTGTATATGTCTGCATTTATGGGAACAAATACAGTGCAGGGTTCAAACTAACGGTGGCTTCATACAACTACTGGGGATCTAGGAATATATCCCTAAGAATGACAGGAGACTACTGTGGTAAGGGAAGGAGGGAAAGAGAGAGGGAAGGACAAGGGGAGGAGAGATCGGGGGGGGGGGGGAGACAGAAACAGAGACGGGGGGGTGGGGGGAGTGAGCATCAGGGGCCAGGAAAAGATAACCAAAACACACTTTGGTGTCATTTTCCCAGATCATTTTCCTGTGCTGTATTTAATTGTTACATGCTGCTCTGTTCCCTAGCTGTCTGGAAAAAAAAAAAAAATACAATTTTGATGTAAAAATGGTCCCTACTGCATACAGAAACGAGTGCACATTAGCCAGCCTGGGCTTGGTCTGAGCAGCCCTTCAAGTTAGCATTAAAAATATCTATGAGCACCTTGACAAACTTTTTTGAGAAAATATTTAAGACCAGGGAAATAAAAGCTTTATATAGAAAAAAATTATTCAAGTATTGTTAAATGTGTAATGTTAGTGAATTAAAAAGTGCAGCCTCTGGGGCAAATACTATTCTTTACTAAAGTTTCCAAAGATTTGTCATCAGTGGTTTTTCCTGGTTGTCTGGATTTCCTGGTTCACCTTTAGTTCAAATAGAAATAATGCTCCATAATCACTTCTGAGTTCTAAGTCTAGAGCTATCATAGCCCTGCCCATATCTGGGTGCCCCGTCTGCAGAGCTGGGTGGCTTCATTTCATTCTTGCGTGAGATCACAGTGGATTGTTTCTATAAGTGGCCAAAATGGCAAATTGAATTTCCCTGAAAATTTATTTGTCCAGCTTCCTGGGAAAGCCTGCTAGACTTCTGCACTCACTAGCCTCAGTACTTAGGGCATGTATCATATTAACACCGTGGCTAATATACACACGATGGCAGGGTCACAGCCTGCACTTCATCTCACTGACCTTACAGCAAAGTCTTCAAGGATAAAGACCTCTTTCCTTCCAGCTTATCCACAACTCAACACAAGCTAGATACACAACAAATGTTTAGCAAATATTTGGCTCATCAATCAACTGATTGGATTCTAGCTTTTTAACCAAATGACCCTAACAGGCCATGGATCATCATTGAATTTTCACCTAAGAATGAGACTGTTTGCAGATCTAATCACTTGCTCTAACATGACTGAACTGCCCTGTCGAAGTAACAGATAACACCGAAGAAAAGCTGGTCCCTACAAGTTTTGTTTTTCTAGCTTGCTTTGTCAATGCATTCCTTGAGAGGTGAACTCCTCATTCCTGTTGCTTAAAAACATACTTGGAAAAAAAGTCTTAAAGAGCTCTGGCACTCCTGACTGAGTTGGCCAGGCCTGCTCTAGGAATTAAGAAAGAAAAACCAATGAGTATTTTCTTTCTTTTCTTTTTTTTTCTTTCTTTTTTTTGATGCCAGAACTTTAGGGGTGGGGAGGGCACACAAAATAGAAAACATGATTTCATTCCACATGTTAAACTTCAACTACCTCTGGAAGGAATCTGCAAACTCCAAAGAGCATGAAAAGAGCTCTCAACAGAGCTAGATGGGGCCACAGGGAGGAAGAGGCCAAGCAGGAGGGTATCACAGCACCAACAACCCCATTCCCATCTTTGCTCCAAGGCCTCCTTATGAGGCCCAGACTGTTGCCACCAGAGTCTTAGGGAGTCATTTCACATGTACATCTCTATCACAATTAGCTCAGTGAGTTAACCCAGACAGAAAGAGGAGTGGACGCTAGTCTGGCTTAAAGACTGGGAAACTGAGCTGCTGAAAACTCCCTGAGCAGAGGTGAATCTCTGTACTTTACCATCTTGTCCATAGCCTGATCTGGCGTCTATAGTTAGTCACACCAGTAATATCAAAAGGAGAGAGTTCTAGACAGACAGGGCAACAGGTTCCCTGATAACCCAACTGTTAGCAGATTAGGGTGCCAGTCGTCTTTGTCCCTAAGTCCCTATTTGTCCCTAAGCCCCTATGAAATTCAGTGGTAAGGCCAGAAAAGGGAAATCCTTCATTTGCAGTTCCAACAAGGCCCAATTTTTAGGTGTTCCCATGTGCAGTGGGCAAGATTCGGGGACTCCAGTTCTCTCCCCAGGCATCTCTATTCAAACAAGACCTTTGAAAACTAGGTCAACAACCAGTTATTTATTCCAGCCATTTTAAGAAGGTCACCTCTGACTTCTTAAGACTCAGATGTTCCTTATCCTTGTCAGAAAACAAAGGCAACTTAGGCCAACATCTGGAATGGAAGAAACACAGCAGCCACAGAAAAGATAAGTAATCAATAAGGAACACGTTTCAGACATAACATCAGAGGCCAAAAGAGTGTTTCAGAACCATTCAGAACAAAGTTACAGGAGTACTTAGAAGCTAGATTTAAGTGGATTAATTTCTGGAGGGCATCGCTTAGGAGTAGACCACCACAATCATGTGGGCCATGCCAAGATGGCTCCCCAGTTCTCTCCTTAGGACTGAGGAACACGTTAGAATGCGTACACAGGTGTGAGACATTTTCAAGAAGACTCACTGTTTCACTCAGCACTCATTCCGGAACTGTGGCTGAAATACTCGGGGTTCTGAAACAAGACATCCCAAAGAGACACTTTGACGGTCATCCTGCCCAACCTCAGGTGCATCAGAGAGACCCATTGAGAAATATGTCCAGCACATGATCAGTTTTCCTCAAACACTTCCATTGCAGGGCAGCCTGCTATGAGGAAATCTATCCATGCCTTTGATGGAGAACACTGCCTTTCACAAACCTCTTCTTTGTCTTCTGAGCCGCAATCTCTCCTATGTCCCCACTGGGAGGACAAATGACAAATTGTGTGCCTTTTGCCATATGGCAGCCTCTGAGTGTGTGAAGAGCATTACCCTGCAGCCTCCACCCAGGCTTCCCCAGTCTAAGTACCTCCAGATGGCTAGCTTCCTCCACATTGTGTTCACTGCCCCAAATAAATATTAGCCTATCAATGACCCTCCTAAAATGGGGGTCCCAGAGCAGAATAATAAACAGAACAATGTGGGCCTGGCCTGACCCTCGGAGTTCAGGAGGACCACAGCAAAATTCTGCTCTCTGACAGCAGCAGTGTGTCATGCTGCGCCCACACAGTTCTCACAGACGACGCCATTCCTAAGATTTTCTCAAACAAAATGACATGGAAGCAGACACGGTACATTCTAATCAGATACGATTTTAATTTTAAAGATCAGAACATGGTGCCTATCTCTAGTCTCAAGCCACCAACACAGGTTTCTGAGGCGATTTAGAACAAATATTTAAAAGATACCGATTGTGTGGCAGTTAGAGCACAGCTCGTGCAAATCAGGTTTCTCCTCTTCTCATGAGGGTCCCAAGGATCAAAGCCAGGTAGGTTATCTGTCAGGCTGGGTGTTAAGGGCCTTTGCCTCTTGAGTCAATTTGCCAGTCTCTATCTTCAATAAAGGGCTATATAAGACATATATTTATTATATAAGGATAGGGACTAATATGACATTCAACTATCTGTCCAGAGCCAAGCATTAAAAAAGAAAACACACATCATAAATAAAATTCACGTCCCGAGTTCATGGCTTTCCAGTTGCCTACATTCCCCAAGCTGCACAAAGGTAATGGGTGGGGCCTGAGCTTGCATTTGCCACCCTGACTCCTGAAGACCTTGCACTTTCAGTCATTTCTCTGTCAAACACAAAGTTGCAATTGAGTCTGTTTTCATTTAAGCGAATCAAAAGCTGACTAAAGTTACACTTCCATCAGCCAAGTAGCGCCATCAAGCAATGAGGTGACTCAGACATGACTTACTCTTAGGGAATTCTTACTAGTTCTCAGCAAATAAAGCACAGAGCACTTATGAGTGATACATTTAACGAGCCAGTCGAAAATAACTGATATAATAAAACTATGCAGCCATTTAAAAAATTGCTTTTCCGCTGCTTTTGAAGAGTTTTTTGAAGGCAGTTGACACAATATTTCCATGCCCCATAGTCCCCAAAATGCTGGCATGATTCGGAGCTGACTTTTGAACCAGGGCTGTCAGTTATTGAGCTCTGGGACGTGCTCTCACTCAGAACACAGTGCACTCTCCCTAGAGCCTCATTCTCATCTGCTTCAGGGTTTTCATTTACCAGCAGAGACTCACCGAAACAAGTGCAAAAAAAAGCCTGCCGCTTCAAAGTCTAAACGTTCTCAAGAAATGACAAATGTCTGAGGACGCACTGACACACTGCACATGTGCACTGAAAAGACATGCCGTTACCTGCTAACTAAATACGTGCAGTCATTATCTACCACTGAGATGAGTGAGACAGAGTCTCTCTTTGCAGTCCTGGAGCTCTCTGTGTAGACCAGGCTAGCCTCAAACTCACAGAGATTCTCCTGTCTTTGTCTCCCAAATTACAGGGTTACGGTGTTAAATGAAGTGCACCATCACCCGCAGCCTTCAAATTCCCCTTCTCTATTCCTTTCCTATGGTAGACTGTCAACCCCCCGGGCTCTTGAGAATTCCTCAACACATACACCTACCAGTGCTATTTTGTAAGCAGGACATTTAACCCCATTACACTGAGGTTCTCCTACCTGGGCTTTCTATTCTTGCTTATTAGTCTGGATGGCTTTCTCTTACATGTCTGCCTTCATTATAACTGTATGGGTAAAACCAGAAAAACAGTGCTTTGCTGCTGCTGCTGCTGCTGCTGCTCCTCCTCCTCTTCCTCCTCCTCCTCCTCCTCCTCTTCTTCTTCTCTCTCTCTGATTTTTTATTTTATGTATAAGTACACTGTGGCTGTCTTCAGACACACCAGAAGAGTACAGACGATTGTGATCCACCATGTGGTTGTTGGGATTTGAACTCAGGACCTCTGGAAGAGCAGTCAGGGCTCTTATCCTCTGAGCCATCGCTCCAGCCCTATCCTTAACTCTTTGGGCTCCTCCCTTATGACACTAACCCTGCAGCAGAGTACTTACTGCAAGGCAGACTGACTTTCACAGGGCTTCTCTTAAGGACAGCCAGAGAGAAGCAGGGTAACATTCTGCCCAAGAATGTAACTTGATCAAAACTTGTTTGAAAAGGACGCGGAACGTCAGAGAGGCAAATCACAATCTAAGCAAATATCAGAGCTCATGTTAGGACAGAGACCTCCGTGAAGGCCAGATAAACATGGAAGCCAGTTGACGCTGCTACTATATAGACCATGACCGTGGCTACGTGTGGCTCCAATAATAAAGGACTGGACGGCCTTGAATACCTCAGAGATAACCAGACCTGCTCACACACAGCTTTGACTCTGACTAGTTTCATTTTACATTACTCAATTTAACTCAGTCCCACATTTGGACTAAATAGGGGAAAGTACCACAAAGAACAATGCCTGTAGCTGTTGGGTATGGAAGGAGATGACAGTTTATGCTGAAGAGCAAGCACTGAGCATTAGTAGAGTAGTGACACTGACAAAGAAGGCTCTGCTTGTTGGAAGAGGGGAGTATCAGGAGCTGATAGCTCAAGAACAGGGGCAAGACAGGACTTCCACCTTGCTGGTGTCAGAGCTACTCTGCTTGCCTGTCTATTTTTTTAAAATTTATTTACATTTCAAATGTTTCCCCCTTTCCAGATCTCCCCTTTGGAACCTCTCTATTCCCTCCCCCTCCCCCTGCCTCTATGGGTTATTCCCCCACCCACCCACCCACCCACTCTCCTCTTCTCTCCTTGGCATTCTCCTATATTGGGGCCTCTAACACCCTCAGGCCCAAGGGCCTCTCTTCCCCCTGATGGCTAACAAGACCCTCCTCTGCCACATATGTAGACAGCACCATTGGTCCCTCCATGTGTATTCTTTGGTTGGTGATCCAGCCTCCTGGAGCATTGAGGGGTCAAGCCAGTTGCCACTGTTGCTCCCTCCCTGGGGCTGCAAACTCCCTCAGCTTCTTTAGTCTCTTCTCCAAGTCCTCCATCTGGGACCTCATACTCAGTCCTACAGTTGCTGTGAAGTGACTCTTGGGTATTCCTAGCTTTTGGACTAATAACCACTTATCAGTGAGTACATACCATGTTCATTCTTCTGTGACTGCATTAACTCACTCAGGATGATATTTTCAAGTTCCATCCATTTGCCTAGGAATTTCATGAAATCACTGTTTTTAATAGCTGAGTAGTATTCCATTGTGTAAATGTACCACATTTTCTGTATCCATTCCTCTGTGGAGGGACATCTGGGTTGTTTCCAGCTTCTGGCTATTATAAATATGGCTGCTATGAACATAATGGAACATGTGTCTTTATTACAGGTTGGAGCATCTTCTGGGTATATGCCCAGGAGTGGAACAGCTGGGTCCTCAGGTAGTAGTATGTTCATTTTTCTGAGGGTCCACCAAACTGATTTCCAGAGATGTTGTATCAGCTTGCATTCTGACCAGCAATGGAGGAGTGTTCCTCTTTCTCCACATCCTCACCAACATCTGCTGTCACCTGAGTTTTTGATCTTAGCCATTCTGACTGGTATGAGGTGGAATCTCAGGGTTGTTTTGATTTGCATTTCCCTGGTGACTAAGGTTGTTGAACATTTCTTTAGGTGCTTCTTGGCCATATAAGTTTCCTCAGTTGAGAATTCTCTGTTTAGCTCTCTTCCCCATTTTTTGATAGGGTTATTTGGATCTCTGGAGTCTAGCTTCTTGAGTTCTTTGTATATATTGGATATTAGCCATCTATCAGACGTAGGATTGGTAAAGATCTTTTCCCAATCTGTAGGTTGCCGTTTTGCCCTAATTACAGTGTCCTTTGCCTTACAGAAGCTTTGCAATTTCATGAGGTCCCATTTGTCGATTCTTGATCTTAGAGCACAAGCCATTGGTGTTCTGTTCAGGAACTTTTCCTCTGTGCCCATATGTTCGAGATTTTTCCGTACTTTCTCTTCTATTAGATTCAGTGTATCTGGTTTTATGTGAAGGTCCTTGATCCACTTGGACTTGAGCTTTGTACAGGGAGATAGGAATGGATCAATTCACAATCTTCTACATGTAGACCGCCAGTTGAACCAGCATCATTTGTTGAAGATGCTATCTTTTTTCCACTGTATGGTTTTAGCTCCTTTGACAAAGATCAAGTGAACGTAAGTGTGTGGTTTAATTTCTGGGTCTTCAACTCTATTCCATTGATCTACCTGCCTGTCACTGTACCAATACCATGCAGTTTTTATCACTACTGCTCTGTAGTACAGCTTGAGGTCAGGGAGGCTGATTCCCCCAGAAGTCTTTTTATTGTTGAGAACAGTTTTTGCAATCCTGGGTTTTTTGTTATTCCATATGAATTTGAGAATTGCTCTTTCTAAGTCTATGAAGAATTGAGTTGGGATTTTGATGGGGATTGCATTGAATCTGTAGAGTGCTTTTGGCAGGATGGCCATTTTAACTATATTAATCCTGCCAATCCATGAGCATGGGAGATCTTTCCATCTTCTGAGGTCTTCTTCGATTTCTTTCTTCAGAGACTTGAAGTTCTTGTCATACAGATCTTTCACTTGCTTGGTTAGAGTCACACCAAGATACTTTATATTGTTTGTGACAATTGTGAAAGGTGTTGTTTCCCTAATTTCTTTCTCAGCCTGTTTATCCTTCGAGTATAGGAAGGCTACTGATTTGCTTGAGTTAATTTTGTATCCAGCCACTTTGCTGAAGGTGTTTATCAGCTGTAGCAGATCTCTAGTGGAGTTTTTCAGGTCACTTAAGTATACCATCATATCATCTGCAAATAGTGATATTTTGATTTCTTCTTTTCCAATTTGTATCCCTTTGACCTCCTTTTGTTGTCTAATTGCTCTAGCTAGAACTTCAAGTACTATATTGAATAGGTAGGGAGAGAGAGGGCAGCCTTGCCTAGTCCCTGATTTTAGTGGGATTGCTTCAAGTTTCTCTCCATTTAGTTTGATATTGGCCACTGGTTTGCTGTATATTGCTTTTACTATGTTTAAGTATGCTCCTTGAATTCCTGATCTTTTCAAGACTTTTATCATGAAGGGATGTTGAATTTTTTCAAATGCTTTTTCAGCATCTAACGAAATGACCATGTGGTTTTTTTCTTTGAGTTTATGTAGTGAATTACATGGATGGATTTCCATATACTGAACCATCCCTGCATCCCTGGATTGAAGCCTACTTGATCATGGTGAATGATCGTTCTGATGCATTCTTGGATTCGGTTTGCAAGAATTTTATTGAGTATTTTTGCATCGATATTTATAAGGGAAACTGGTCTGAAGTTTGCTTTTATTGTTGGGTCTTTGTGAAGTTTTGGTATCATTGTAACTATGGCCTCATAGAATGAATTGGGTAGTGTTCCTTCTGTTTCTATTTTGTGGAATAGATTGAAGAGTATTGGTATTAGGTCTTCTTTGAAGGTCTGATAGAATTCTGCACTAAACCCATCTGGTCCTTGGGTTTTTTGGTTTTTTAATTTTTTGGGGGGGCGGGGGGACTTTTAATGACTGCTTCTATTTCTTTAGGGGTTATGGGACTGTTTAGATGGTTTATCTGATCTTAACTTTGGTATTTGGTATCTGTCTAGAAACTTGTCCATTTCATCCAGATTTTCCAATTTTGTTGCATATAGGCTTTTGTAGTAGGATCTAATGATTTTTTGAATTTCCTCAGAATCTGTTATATCTCCCTTTTCATTTCTAATTTTGTTAATTTGGATACTGTCTCTGTGCCCTCTGGTTAGTCTGGCTACGAGTTTATCTATCTTGCTGATTTTCTCAAAGAACCAGCTCCTGGTTTTGTTGATTCTTTGTATAGTTCTTTTAGTTTCCACTTGGTTGATTTCAGCCCTTAATTTGATTATTTCCTGCCTTCTACTCCTCTTGGGTGTATTAACTTTTTTGTTCTAGAGCTTTCAGGTGTGCTGTTAAGCTGCTAGTGTATGCTCTCTCCAGTTTCTTTTTTGGAGGCATTCAGAGCTGAGTTTTCCTCTTGACACTGCTTTCATTGTGTCCCATAGGTTTGGGGATGTTGTACTTTTAATTTCATTAAATTAAAAGGAAGTCTTTCATTTCTTTATTTCTTCCTTGACCAAGTTATCATTGAGTAGAGTGTTGTTCAGCTTCCATGTGTATGTGGGCTTTCTGTTGTTGTTGCCATTGAAGACCAGCCTTATTCTGTAGTGATCTGATGAGGCATGGGATTATTTCAATCTTCTTATATCTGTTGAGGTTTGTGTTTTGACCAATTATATGATCAATTTTGGAGAAGTTAAGAAGAGGTGCTGAGAAGAAGGTGTATTCTTTTGATTTAGGATGAAATGTTCTATAGATATCTGTTAAATCCATTTGGTTCATAACATCTGTCAGTTTTACTGTGTCTCTGTTTAGTTTGTGTTTCCAAGATCTGTCCATTGATGATAGTGGGGTGTTGAAGTCTCCCACTATTATTGTGTGAGGTGCAATGTGTGCTTTGAGCTTTAGTAAAGTTTTTCTTATGAGTGTGGGAGCCCTTGCATTCGGGGCATAAATGTTCAGAATTGAGAGTTCTTCTTGGTAGATTTTTCCTTTGATGAGTATGAAGTGTCCTTCCTTATCTTTTTTGATGACTTTTAGTTCAAAGTCAATTTTATCTGTTATTAGAATGGCTACTCCAGCCTGTTTCTTGGGGCCATATGCCTGGAAAATTGTTTTCCAGCCCTTTACTCTGAGGTAGTGTTTGTCTTTAACACGGAGGTTCATTTCCTGGATGCAGCAAAATGCTGGGTCCCGTTTATGGATCCAGTCTGTCAGTTTATGTCTTTTTATTGATGTTAAGAGATATTAAAGAATAGTGACTGTTGCTTCCTGTTATTTTCAATGTTGTTTTTATGTTTGTGTGGCTATCTTCTTTTGAGTTTGTTGAAAGATTGCTTTCTTGCTTTTTCTTGGGTGTAGTTTCTCTCGAGTTGGCGTTTTCCATGTATTATTCTTTGTAGGGCTGTGTTTGTGGAAACATACTGTGCAAATTTGGATTTGCCACAGAATATTTTGGTTTCACCATCTATGATTATTTAGAGTTTTGCTGGGTATAGCAGCCTGGGCTGGCATTTGTGTTCTCTTAGAGTCTGTATGTGGATCTACCCAGGATCTTCTAGCTTTCATAGTCTCTGGTGAGAAGTCTGGGGTAATTCTGATAGGTCTGCCTTTGTATGTTACTTGCCCTTTTTTCCTTCCTGCTTTTAATATTTGGTGTTTTGACTATAATGTGACTGGATGAATTTCTTTTCTGGTCCAGTCTATTTGGAGTTCTGTAGGCTTCTTGTATATTTATGTTCATATCTTTCTTTAGGTTAGGGAAGTTTTCTTCTATAATTTTGTTGAAGATATTTACTGGTCCTTTAAGTTGGGAATCTTCACTCTCTTCTATACCTAATATCCTCAGGTTCTGTCTTCTCATTGTATCCTGGATATCCTGGATATTTTGGGTTAGGAGCTTTTTGCATTTTGCGTTTTCTTTGACTGTTGTGTCCATTTTGTCTATGGTATCTTCTGCATCTGAGATTCTCTCTTCCATCTCTTGTATTCTGTTGGTGATGCTTGCATCTATGACTCTGGGTTTCTTTCCTAGGTTTTCTATCTCCAGGGTTGTCTCCCTTTGTGATTTCTTTATTGTTTTTGTCTTCAGTTTTAGATCCTGGATAGTTTTGTTTAATTCCTTTGTCCGTTTGATTGCGTTTTCCTGTAATTTTTAAGGGATTTTTGTGTTTCCTCTTTAAGGGCCTCTAGTTGTTTACCTGTGTTCTCTTGTATTTCTGTAAGGGAGTTATTTATTTCCTTCTTAAAGTCTTCTATCATCCTCTTGATAAGTGATTTTAAGTCTGAGTCTTGCTTTTCTGGTGTGTTGGGGTATCCAGGGCTTGCTGTGGTGGGAGAATTGGGTTCTGATGAAGCCAAGTAGTCTTGGTTTCTGTTTCTTGTGTTCTTGCCTTTGCCTTTCGCTATCTGGTTATCTCTGGTGTTAGCTGGTCTTACTCTCTCTGACTGTGGCTTGTCTTTCCTGCAAGCCTAGGTGTCAATACTCCTTGAAGACCAGTTCTCTCTGAGAGGAATTTGGGTTTGGAGAGCTATGGTGCAGGGTCAGCTCTGGGGTGCAGACAGAAACAAGAAGGATCTAATCCCCAGCTGTCCCTTGTTTCCTGTGTCCTGATGGCTCTGCAAGGGTCCCTCTTGGTCCAGGGAATTTGAAAAGAAGTGATGGTCTTGCCTGTGCTTGAAGGTGTGTTGGCACTCCTGGTATATCAGCTCTCTCCTGGCACTATTTGAGTATGGAGCCCTGTGTCACAGGATCTGCTCTCCAGCCTCCGAAAGAAACCAGAAGCCCACTCCTCAGGCTCTGTGTCCTAGGTATTCCAGGTGGGTCCCTCTGAGCAGACAGGCTTGCCCATACTCCTGGGTGGCTAGCTTTCTCCCGGGCCTATTTGGCTATGGAGCCCTGGTGGCCCATGCAGAGGTCTCCTGCCACAGATGGAAACTGGAAGGCTCCTTCCTCCCACCTGTTTCTTAGTCCCTGTGTCCTAAGGATTCCGAGAGAGTTACACTGAGCAATGTTAGTCCTCTTACTCCCTCTCAAGAGCTTTTCCACACTCCTGGGAGACTATTTTTCTCCCAGCGTTATTTGGCTATGGAGTCCTGGTGGCCTAGGCAGAGGTCTCCTGCCACAGATGGAAACCAGAAGTGCCTTTTTGTCTCTTTAAAGCAAAGGTTGCCTTCTGCTTATCTAAAAGGATTCTGGGAAGTTAGAGCAGGTATAAATAAAATAGATGGATGGATGGATGCATGGCACATAGGTTAGTTGGAAGTCCTGAGTTCCATTCCTAGCACTTCATGATCTTGGCACACTGGCACACGCCTATTATGTAGGTGCTTGGGAAGCAGAGGCAAGAGGGTCAAAAGTGCAAGGTCACCTCTGGCTGCATACTGAGTCCAGGAACGTCTGCGCTGCATGGGACTCTGTCTCACTCAAGACAGAAACAGACAAACACAAACAAACTCCAAAAACAAGATAGCAATTTAATGCATAGACTTAAAGGAGAGCTCTTGGTACCAGAATCTCAAAGGAAGGAGGAACTCATTACTGTTTCCTGTAAGAGCCACAGTCCCCCAGCACAGAAGACAAGCTGCTTTGCTTCATAACCTGGAGAAGGTGCAACGTTACCACCCACATTCTGTAATTAAAGGGAAACAAGACCAAAGTCATGTCATTTCCCATCTGTCACTGGGACAGCTCTACGTTGTTACATTTCCACCTTCCTCTTTGGTGTGACTGATATAATCCTAAGGTTCCATGAAATATTTTAAATACATGAAACACGAGCTTTCATATTCTTTGACTAGAAATTTGTCTCAATGTAAAATGTCCACCCCACCCCCATAAGCGCATGATTTCTACAGGTACATATTTGTTTTGTTATTTGTACTCAGCATTTGTCTGGGAACGCAAGCAAGCAGATTTCACTTTAAACAAAGGAGAACAAATGGACTGGGGAAGACAGGTACTGAAAATAAATTAAACTAAGGTGGAGAAGGAGATGCTGAGGGAGGGAAGAAGGACATTTTCTAAGGCCCCCAAACAGTGAAATGCAGTGAGACTTCTCCCCTGGCTAGAGAAATGCTGGGCTCTCAGCTTTTTAGCAGGAGGAGGTACTTTTCACACAACACAAACTAAACAAAGTAAACTAACGCAGACAATGATCTAAGTACCTGGTGCACACCCTTGCAGGGCGTGGGGCCTGGAACCATTACTAGGTGCAATGAGGAACTGAGGAAAGGACAGACGGACACACAGAGAATATGGGATCAAGTGGTTTGGACTCTCCAACAGAGAAGCTGTAGAGAACTGGAGGCTCAGTGTGTTTATCATCTAGAGCTGAACGGGGAGGTGAGGGCGTTGCACACGGCTGGCTGAAGGAGGAGGCAGGACTAATTTAGTAGGAGCAGTCTTTCCTTGTAGGAGAGCAATCTTTAGGCCGTGAACTTGGGCTCACAATGCAGGTGGGAAGCAGCTGTGAATATTTTCTGCAAGCACTATCACCATCCCAACATGGGCGAGAGGAAGGCTTTGTCATCCCTCTGAATCTTACCCCGGGAAATTTCACCCATGGGTCTGAGGTACGAGCGTCTCTGACATGGTCATGCCTATGTCAACAACACACACTTACTAAGGACTTCACTGCTCTCCGCAACCTGGTTTCAGAGTAGTATTTAAATCTTCTATGTTACTGTAATCTTTGACTATCTCTCAGTACCATGTACATACTCAGATTATATAGAAACAGGTCCATTTGGAAGAGTATTTTCAATGTAGCAACTTCCTGTCTCTAGGAGCAACAGATACCAGATGGTTTAGTAAAAGCCTCTGCAGAGTGAATGTTCTCAACATAAATGACGATGGTCCACAGCATATCTTGGTTTCTAATCTTGCTGATTCTGTTTGTACCTTTCCCCTTTATCAACTTTCTGAAACACTGCTTAGCTGCTCCCCCGCCCCATACACACCAATGTTCATGAAAGAGAACATTTTGAAGGCTCTTGAAAGTAAAATTTACCACTCAAATTTCTAAAATGAATCACCAAATACTGGAGGAGGTAGACAGTAACTTGTCCCAATGAGTCATCTCTGTGATCACAGATAGCACAGCCACAGCCTGGGCTTGGTGACAAACAAATGGCCACAGCATCACATGTCAGAATCTTGTGTTTCATGGTTTCTCACTTGGAAATGCGTAAGTCAGCTACATGAACCCAGGAAGCAGAACCCAGGATGCTGCACAAATAATAAACACACTCAAGTTTCATGTTCTTACACTGTTTCTTCAAGTCCATTTCAATTTTCAATAGCTACATTAAAGGTACATGCTAGTCAAGAACTGAGAAGAGTAAAAGCTGTTAGTAATAAGACAGCTTCTAACATGATTCATAAATACTTTTAGAGGACCACATGTTAAGGTACTTAATCAAAAACTAAGGGTGATCAAAAGGTGACAGTCACCTCAAAAGAGGTAACAGAGCCTTTGGCAATATATTCCTGTACGTAGTGTGCATCCACGTGCATTCCAGGCTTTTGGGTCTCTTTTAGACACCCCCAGTTTGAAAGAGAAGGCTAAGTGGAGCAATGGGCTAACTGGCATTTCCACAGGCATACCAGGTCCTGGTTGCTCTGACTTCTCCAGAGTAAGGAGCGAGGTGCCTTGATATTTTTAAACCACAGGGCAGGGAATACATGCTAGGATCAAGCTTGCCCATCATCCCTGTGCTGGCTGGCCCAAAACTGTTCAATACAAACCACAGCTGGTGTTTTCCAAAGGGGTACTTCCTATGGACATCACACACCCACTAGCTGCTCCCCCAGGGAAACTCTACCAACCTACCCACAGGCCCCACCCACAGGTCCCACCCACAGGTTCCACCCACAGGTGGCACACCTTCCTCTGAAGCACTGGAGAGCAGTTAGGGGTGACAGCAGAAAGCTTCCCTGTCTTGCTTTCACACATGGTTCCCTAAGACAATGTACTGATTAAAATTCCCCAAATAAGAACAAGATAGAGCACTGCTCTCAAGTTCTCTACAATGTGACACTACCTGATAATGAAAGGAACAAAAGGAGCCAAGCTGAGCGCAGACGACGTGCCGTCCATCGGAGATGGGTAGAGTCTCTCCAACACCAGGAGTAAGAGGAACATGCCAGGGTAGCCATCGGGCTCTCCCAGTTCACTGAAAGGAAGTTATTACACAGAAAAGTGTTCAGACTGAAAAAGGCAGGCACTGCTGTCAAACACATTCTGTCACTTTTTCCTGCTTCACTTTAATGTGCACAAGAAGTCTCTGGCAAGCAAGGCTTCTGCACACAATCCTCTTCTGAAGCCAGTCCCTCTTGAGTAGACTGTGCCGTCCAGAGCAGGGAATATGAGGCTTTCCCTGTCTGATGGGTTTGAGAAAGCATGAAGAGGCCATTACTCACCAGAATCAGAAAATCCTCCCTGCACAAACTAGCAATTAGAGAAAATACATCAAGATGAAAGTAAATTTCACTGATACAATTACACTTTCCCATTACAAACAGTTTATATGTATTAACACCAGTACAAAGACTGCAGAAAAATAAAAAAGGTGCGTGTTCTAAGATATCCATAGTAAAAATTCTTCTGTCAGCTACGGAGTAAGACTGAAACAAAATGATAGCATTTCTCTCCACCCCAGCGAGACTCAAAGCCCTTTATAATGACTCTGCTCAATGTTTCCAGAATTCCTGGTCATTTTGCTCAGGGACCCACATTTGATCACAGGCACCTTAGTTAGCTGTTGATTCACAGCAGCAAGCTGTGACAGGCCAGTAATACAGAATACTAAGAATTCATTAAGTAAATTTAGTATGTAAACAGATTTTAAAAAACAAAAGGAAGAAATAATTCAGATGTGTGTCTATGTGTGTGAGTGTGTCTGTGTATGTGTATCTGTGTCTGTGTGAGTGTGTGTATGTGTGTGTGTGTGTGTGTGAGTGTCTGTGTCTGTGTGAGTGTGTCTTGGGTCTGTGTGTGAGTGTGTGTGTGTGAGTGTGTGTGTGAGTGTGTCTCTGTGTGTGTGTGAGTGTCTGTGTGTCTGTGTGTGTGTGAGTGTGTCTGTGTGTGAGTGTGTGTGTCTGTGTAGGCAAGAGGTCAATCTTGGATGTTAAAACTCAGGAATTGTGTGCCCTAGTCCTTTTAAAACTTAAATTAAAAATGTGAAGGGGAGGAGACCCTTGTGCCATGACACACGGAGGGCAGAGGACACCGTGTGAGGTGTCGCTCCCCGCCCACTTTCATGTGGGTTTGTGGCTATGTGGAACCCCTTCACCTTGCTTGGTTTGAGTTTTTCTCCCCCCCCCCCCCGTGTGTGTGTGTGTGTGTGTGTGTGTGTGTGTGTGTGTAAGTCAGAAGACAATTTTCGAGAGCTGGTTCTCTACTTCTAACAGTGAGGTCTTAGAAATCAAGTTCAGGATGTCAGGCTGAGTAGTGGGGGTCTTACCCCACTGAGTCATTTCATTTACTCCAGTGTTAGCTTTAAATGTGTTATTTTGCAGATGTTTTACCTGTATATATGTCTGTATACCTCTTTGCACTTGGTGCTTACACAGGCTAGATCCCTTAGAACTGGATTTACAGACAGCTGTGAGCTGCTATGTGGGTGCTGGGAAGTGAACCTAGGTTCTTTAGAATAGTTGACAGTGCTCTGAGCTGCTGAGCCATCTCTCCGAAGCTCCTCCTCTCCCAGTGCTTGTTTTCTTGAGATGGTCTGGTTCTGTAGCCCATACCTTGTGGTAATCCTATCTCTATCTTCTGAGGGCTGAGATTACAGGCATAAGCCACCCTATCCGACCTAAAATCATGATTAATAAAATACTTCACAATGTGACTGCACTTCTTCCAGTGTTTTCTCGACTTACCTGTCCACTGTATTGGCTACGGTTTCCAATTGTTGGAGAAGAAAGGGATATAGTTCTGGGAAACGAGAAAAAAACTCTCTTCCTGTCATTCTGTAGAGGGAGAAACAAAAGAGAAAACATTACCTTTTAGAATCCCTCTTTAAAGGAAACCAACTACTTTATGAAGTAGTTGAAGGAAGCCTACATCTTACACTCATGGTCATCACAAATGATGCACAGGTCCAAGTGCTTCTCATGGTGGACTTATCTCCATAATTAAGATGGCATATGCTTACAAATATTTGGTATTAACTTCAGGCAGGAGAGAGTTATGCTCTGTGAACCAGCCCAGTTTGCACAACTGATTTTAGCTGTGAGTACAGACAACTGACAGACGGCCTCAGCCTCAGAGATGGAGGAGAGACCTAGAACAAGGTTTCCCTACCTGGCCACCATGTAATTTTGCACTAAGTAACTTTTCAGGGTGAGGGATGCCCTCTGTGCTGCAGGATAGTTATACATCTCTGAGGTCTCGACCCATAGATGCCAGTAGCAGAGCATCCTTCTCCCTAACTGTGACAATGACAATCTTTCCAGAAACTGCCAAATGCATTTGGTAAGATATAATGACAAACGACTGAGAACCACTGCCTTGGAAAATGGCGACCAGAAGGATAGACTTGGCGAGTGAGCTTCTGTAGGGGCCACTCCAGCTGATACGATAAGGATTACCTTTTCCACAGTTATAGAAACTATTCTAAAATAGTTCCTCAAATTGCAAAGGGGGCCAAAACCCTCATACTTAGTAAAACACTTAGGGAAAAGGCTGCTTATTATGGGAAGTAAAGAGAAGCCCCAACTATTAAAGAAATCCTCATAACCTGCCTGTGCTCTTGTTAATAAAGACTCAGCTTGTTAAGCAGCAGCATCTCTGCAGGCAGCAACCCACCAGTCAGTTCACACAGCGCCTACCATCCAGACTCAGGATTTCCCGTAAAGCTCCTTCCTGGCCAGCTCCTGCCTCCCCAGTCAACCACTGATTTGAATTCTATTGCCACAGTTTGGTTTCATCTATTTTAAACTTTCACAAAAATGTAGTAATATATTTTATGTCTTTGTCTGGCTTTTCTCACTTGGCATAAAGTCACCGAGACTTGTCCACAACACTGGCTACAGCAGCAGTTTGACCTTTTTTCTAGTAAATAGAACCCACAATGGGAATTCATAAGGTTGTAATTCATTCTCTTGGCAGATACAGGTACCTCTTATTTGGGGGAGAGGGTTCCAAATACAACTGCTATCCTGATATCCTCGATCAAGATTCTTCTCGATCATATTTTTCACTTCTCTTAGGCTACTATCTGAGAATAAACCACATGAATTCTGCACACTCTTTAGGAAAGCCATAGTTTCCCAAACACCTCCATGACTTTATACTCCAGCAACATAGCGTAAAGGTTCTGGAAGGTCTCTGCTGTTTGCACGCTTGCTGATGGCTTTTATCTTTTTTGCCATATCCCAAACTTGGGATATCTGTGATTTTGTTCACATGTCCTCGATGACTGACGATGCTGAACAATCTTCCTATGTTTTGGCCATTGTGTGGCCTTCTTTTCAAATATTTTTACCCATTTTGCAAATAGACTGTAATTTTCCTTACATTCCCCCCCCCACACCTCCCCCAACACAGCATGTATGCTTTCCTACTCAGAGTCAGCTTACTTTCATAATGTCTTTAGATGAGAAAAATGCTAAATATTTGATTAAGTCCAACAATTTATCAGTTTTCCTTTCTATGATTCATGCATTCTACAACCTAAGAAATCCCCATCTCCTTCAGAGCTTGTTTTTTTTGTTTTTTTGGGTTTTTTTTGTTGTTGTTGTTTTTTCTGAAAAGCTTTATGACTGATTTTCACACTAAAGTCTAGGATCCAGGTCCCTCTCCGATTACATTTTGCACTCAGCTTGCTGTCTTTTCCTTCCCCCTTTATCCAGTCCCTTTTTTCCTTCCTTCCTTTTCTTTCTCTCCCCCCCTCCCTCCCTTCTCCCTCCCTCCCTCCTCCCTTCCTTCCTTTCTTCTATGATGTGGGTCTCAGGATTGAACTCAAGTCTTTAGGTTGGCAGCAAGAGCCTTTACCTGCGGAGGCATCTATTTTAACTTGCCCTATCACATTTTTTAATAAGATGGTCCTTAAAGAGAAAGACAGAGATGCACTTTTGCACAAGGGTTAAAACGTTTAATGCTACAAAGATTAAACTCCTAATAAGTATAAATGCAATATAATTCTAAGAAAACCTCTGTGTCCCCGCCTGTCTCTGTCCCACTCCCTTCTATCCCCCAACACCTCCCCGCCCCTGTGTATAGCTGTATAGGAAGCGGAGATTCTAAACTTTTTATGGTGTACCACAGGCTAAGAGTAAAGTGCAAGGTTGGGAACTCAGCCAATTAGGTGTCCAGACATATCAGAATCACACAGCTACACAGCATATTCAAGGCCACCTTGGGCCACACGTGACCCTTCTACAAACAAAAATGAACTCGAGAAAACCAAATAAGCAAGCAACAAACAAGCCAATAATGATATGATGTCTGATACTAATATTAAAATGTAATCTCACCCTCCTGATATACAAAATTAAATTCTACTGTATCTAAGGCCTGAAAATAGCCATAAAGAAAAATACAAAATAACAAAAACATGAAGTTTTTTATTGTCTTAGTTTGGATTACTACTGCCATGAAAAAACACCATGACTAAAGCAAATTGGGGAGGAAAAGGTTTATTCGGCGTACACTTCCACATAATGGTTCATCACTGAAGGAAGGCAGGACAGGAACTCACAGAGGGCAGGAATCTGGAGGCAGGAGCTGATGCAGAGACCATGGAGGGATGCTGCTTACTGGCTCGCTCCTCCTGGCTTGCTTAGCCTGCTTTCTTACAGAACACAGGACCACCAGACCAGGGATGGCACCCACTCACAATGGGCTGGGCCCTCCCCCATTCATCACTAATTAATAAAATGCCCTCCCTACAGCTGGATCTTCTGGAGATATTTTCTTAATTGAGGTTCCCCACCCCCTTTCAGGTGACTCTAGCTTGTGTCAAGTTGACATAAACTAGCCATGACACTGACCTATGTTGAAAAGTTGCAATTTTTTCCTATTGCTGGCATGATGCTTCAGGCAGCCTAGGTGCTACAACTTCCATGTACCTAGGCCAGGGTAACTAGAAGATCCACGCTTAATTCTCCTCAATGACCTGAACTCTCTAGCAATTAGATGATGGCCACTAGTCTGATGACACTGTGTATTTTTCCTAAATAAAGCAGTCATAGTGGAAAAGGTGGAAGGATGTTACAGAATGAAGTGTTCCTCTTCTACTCAGCCCTTCAAGACAAACAGTCTCGTTCAGAGAGGGAATGAGGGGAAATGAAGTCACAGCTACTGAAATGAGACAGATGCCGTGGTGGCAACAGCAGAACAATCTTATGACACCCGCTAGGCCAGGAGATGGAACAAAGGCAAGAAAGTGTTTGCATTGCCTTCCTCACTAAGGAAGTTGCTTTGTTGTAACCCCTACACCTTGTGACCCCACAAACCTAATAATGGCCATGTCTGTCCTCCCTATGGAGAAGATTCTTTAGGCACAATCCTATAGCCTTCTTAAGACATTGAGGGTGTGGGGGGGAGCTGGAGAGATGGTTCAGTGGTTAAGAACATTGGTTGCTCTTCCCCAGGTTCAATTCTCAGCACCCACATGGTAGCTTACAACTGTCTGTAACTCCAGTTCCAGGGTACCTGACACTCACACAGATATACATGTAGGCAAAACACCAAATGCACATAAAATGAAAATAAGTAAGGAAAATAAATTTTTTTAAAAAAAAAAAGTCTGTAAGGAAACCAAATGCAATGGCCCTGGATCCAGCACTTTACCTCTCTGTGACATCTTGACATCTCTGGGCACCTTCCCTTTCTCTGCAGCCCTAAACACTTATTGGGTGGAGCTGGTGATACGGGCAAAGGAGGACAGGCTAGACCAACTACCCATACTCTCTAAAATTAAAGCCTGAAATCAGTGACATGCCAGGAACTATGACATTTAAGGTTTACCAGCTGGGCTTTAGGCTCTGCTAGAGGCAATGTAAACACATACTTCTCAACCAGTACAAAACAGTCTCCTAAACTTACAGACAACTTAAGGAAGCACCATGCACGCCCCTGGACTTATACTTTCGTCTGCCTTTAACTTGCCTCCTTCCTCAAAACTGATGCCCTGAATACAAGCAGTAGATGGTGTGATCCTCTGACACACAGTGGAGAAGATCTATCTGAGATAAGGCTACATTTGGTTAGTCACAGAAACTTCCTGTGAAGAAGTGGCCTAACTTTTGTAAACTCTGCAGTCAATTACTTCTACTATGAGAAAGATCACAAATCACCAACATGAAGGTCACTCAGGTTTGCTCTAAGACCCAAGGCAGAACTATTATGCACAGAAAACTGTCTGTGGCTTCTGTCTACAGGTTAAGATAAAGACTGTATAATCACGTATATTCTTTGAGGTATCTGGATTAATGCCCAAGGCTAGATGGAAAGGTAATATAGAAAACCACAGAGAGCCTTTTGGTTTACAAGATTTTCGGTGCTAATTAGATCTTAGGTGCTATGGTCTATAGCTAATGTTAATACTTAAGGTTGTATCCATTTCACTGACAGCAGTTTAAATTAATTAAATGATGTATTAGACAAAATGCATGAATTTAGTCCCAATTTGCCAATCAGATTAATAAAAGGAACTGAGAACATAGCAACCTCATAAGAAAATTCTCCAAAAGTCAAGGCAACATTAGAAATAAGGGCTGTGGCTGGGGCTGTGGCTGTGGCTGTGGCTGGGGCTGGGGCTATAGCTCAGATATAGAGTACTTACCTAGTATGTATGAAGTCTTGAGTTTGAAACCCAGCACCCTATCAAACTGCATGTACTGGTACTAGCCTGTAATCCCAGGACTCAGGAAGTGGAGGCAAAAGGATCTGATTTCAAGGCTATGGCTGACTACATAGTGAGTTGAAGGCCAGCTTGGAATTCATGAAATCAAAAACACTCCCACCAGTAAAGGAAAGCAGTAAGCGATGTTGCCACTGAGACACGGTTGTCTAGACGTTCACATGACTAAACAGCACACACAGTGAAGCAGCAAATGTCCTTTCCTATGACGTATCCACTCAAGGATGATGAAGAGCATAATGAAGAGCCCTGGGAGGCATGGTGCCTCTCCCTCTGGACAAAGGCTAGAAAAGCTCCATGCTCACCACAAAAGCTCTGGTCCTGCTCCTAATTCCTCTCCTGTGAAGCAAGCCACATCAGACACAAGTATCTGTTCCTCTTTAGATTATGCTGTGTCACTGGAGCTCACTCTGGGCACAAAATTGCTGATTTCTGGTTACTGGAATTTGCTTGTACAGAAAATTAATACTAGACAATTAACTTAAAAGCAATCACCAATGATGCTGCTATACACTTGTAATCCTAGAACATGGTAAACTGAGACAGGAGGATTGCTATGAGTTTGAGGCCAGCCTAGTCTATAATACATACAGAGTTCCAGACCAGCCAGGGCTACATAGTTAAGATCTTGTCTTAAAATACAATGATGATGAAGAAGAAAGAGAAGACACACAGGTACACAGACACAAAGACACACACAGACACACACAGACACACACTCAGAGAGAGAGAGAGAGAGAGAGAGAGAGAGAGAGAGAGATTACCCATATCATAATCAGAACCTAAATACTTCTACTTTAATAAAAGTTAATCTGGACGTCATCAAGTTTGTACTTCTAATGTCATTTTACTAGAAATATGGAGGCCCAATAAACAAACTAAACAATATTGCAAGAGCAAGCACTCAGAATTTTGGACACTGCATAGGAAAATAACCAAATTCTATGAACAAACCAATAGCAGCAGAAGAATATAAAGTGTTACAAAACAAAAGGCTTTCAAGACTGAAACATTCATAGAAATGAGCTAAAGCAGACTAACTGCAATGTGTAGAAGTTGTCCTTGGTTCTAATAACTCAACTACAGAAAGACCAATAGAACATTAAAGGAAGTCTGCATATTGAGGAGTTAACTTTGTTAGACGTGGAGATAACAGTGGTATTTCTTCTTAACTTCTTTTAGTCATCTACACCAAATGGATTTATAGGAAAAATGAGATGGTATGCACAAACTCCAGGAATGTAAGACACAAAGATTGAAGATAGCCTAAATGCTGACCACACCCAAGACTGAGTAATAGAGTCACAAAGGGGAGTTCTTGTCATTGTTAAATACACTGACAATCCTAATAATAAAATATTTTATATTCAAAATAAGAATACAAGCTACAAATAGGAAAAAATTAGTGAATCCATCCAAGGATTACAGAATCAATAAGCAGAGTATGTGAACTGCAGGGAACCAATCACTAAGGACAGCAAGTCAACATAAATGGACAACCCTATGAAAACAATCACAGAAGGGAACTTCAGTCCGTTTGTCCATAGACATTTTCTCCACTGACAAACAAAAAAGGCGCCTGTCCTGCAGAGGAACTAGTTACACCTGCCAGAGCAATCAGTCACCCCTTAGTGCTCTGATAGCTCTTAGGTGAGAGACAAAGACACTTACACAGGCCATATGACTTCGATCTAGAAACTGTCCTGATAGATAACTGGGCTCTGTGCCAGATAAGAAGGGCTGCTGAACACAATAATAAAAGGCATTATTTTAATTGAGTTGAAGCTAATTGTCCCAAACAGCATATTACCTCATTCAGTTATCTTGGAAAATACTTACTAACCAGTCTGTTGTAGAGGTATAAAGTATATTACCTTAAAGCTAAACATTTTGTAAACACTTTAATTGTTTTGTTTCTTGGAGCTAAGTAGTTTATTATACCTTTTTAAAAATACACAGTTGTCTCTCAGTCTGGGAGGAGGGGCTGGCTCCAAGACCCCTGAATGGGAGAATTTATAGATGCTCAAGTCCCTTAACAGAGTGGCCGAGTATCCTTTAAGTCATTTCTGTAATACTTGTCAGACCCACACAATATAAATGCTTTGCACAGATTGTTCTACTTCACTGTCTAGGGAAGAATGATAGGAACAGAAGTCTGATTATCTTCAAAACAGACACCGTCTTTCTCCAATACAGGGAGTTCACTATATTGTCATCACTGTCATTCTACTGTGTGTTATAAAAGCAAAACTGACTTTCTAAAAAGATATTTGACTGTGAGAAAGTCTAATATTCTTAGCATCCTCACTTGAAGAAACTGTAGTTTCTAAAGGACCAGGGTTCCAATGCCTACCAACACAAAAGACCTAGAAGTATTCCTAAAACTTTCCATGTACCACAAGGTCCTAAAGACTGGGCTCAAGATTTATATAGTGTACGCAAAGGGAATATAATACCAACAGTCCGTATGTACTGTCAAACAGAGCCTCAGGAAACGGCATGAGAGGGGTAATCTAAGATGCCTAACCCACCCTCCACTCACTGCTGACTCAAGTCACCTTGGCCCTCGGGTGTCAGATGAGATGCTAATTCTAGTCTCCAACTTGCCACAACTGAGTTCTCACAGACATACTGCATGAGGAACCGCCACGTAGACTCACGCCTTACCATGTGGAGGTAGGGCAAAGGTTTTGGAATGCATGTATTAGAAGCTTCTTTGGGGGTTGGGGTTTGAGACAGGGTTTCTCTGTGTAGCCCTAGCTGACCTGGAACTCACCCTGTAGACCAGGCTGGCCTCATACTCAGTGATCCCCTGCGTCTGCCTCCAAAGTGCCAGTATTAAAAGTGTGCAGCATCACCTCCCAGCTAGAAGCTTATTTTAAAAGACCAAGACCACACACCATTTTAAAGCACATGGGAACGTTTCTTCTAGCACGTAAAAGGCTTATCTCTCATTTGCTACACAATGATAACTACTATGTTACTGAAGTGGAAACTTAAGGGTTCTTTGGAAAGTTGGTTGGATGGCGCTTTGCTGGGGAAGCACGTGAAGGATCATTTAGCTGAAGTGGGCACAGGTGAAAGGCTAAAGGCAGACTTGTGAAGGAACAGTTCACTGAAGCAGACACAGGAGAAAGGCTGTTCTGCTAAAGCAAGCACATGAAAAGACACATGATGAAGGAGTCTTCACTAACAACATGTATGTATTGGCTCACCTTACACTGCGTAGTTGAGCTGCATTTATCAGGACTCCATAAAAACACACAAAAAACAACAACACTTCTGGTGGTGTGCTGCAGTTTCTTGCGGCTTCTATGGATTCGGGCTGATTGGAGGAGTGATGTCAGCTGAGACAGACACGCATGCTGAGGCCGCATGCTGAGGCAAGACCGTGGAGGTCACAGGATGTTTGGAGGTTTGCTGTATAAATAGGACTCCGTGACAGTGATGGAGGTGGAGCTAGGCTTGCTGATAAGAGCTAGCTGTGCAACACTTGTTGGTCTCACATCTTTACTTTGATGACAGAGGCACTACCGAGAACTTCTCCTGGCCTCCTGGACCCTCCTGCTGACTCATGCGGAGGCTGAGGCCTGGCTGTCTCTGCTACTGTAGTGCCACCACTGTTGATTGCTGTTTGCTATCCCAAACTGGACTACTGGTGTATCAGTGAAGTAACCTGTGGACTGAACTGCTGATTTCCAGACAGCACAGATGGGAGTTGCTGCAAAGAACCTTTCTAAAGAGGCCCACTTGCCCCGTGTCCTTTCTTTCCCACTCCCTCTGGTGGGGAGTGGGCTACAAGGGAGGTTAGGGCGCTTAAGGACCACCGTTAGAAATAGGTTTTGAAAAATTAAAGTTACATGAGGCTGGGTAGCTATGCAAGGAAAACAAGTTTATTTTGCTCACAGTGCAGTAGGGTCACAGATATGGCGCCAGCATCGGCTTGGCTCTAGGAGGACCTCACGGCAGATGTTATCACATCTGTTGAGTGTGTAAAAGGAGACACACGTCATCAGCCAGGAAGCCAGAAGAAATCATAAATCAGGGTGTGCTGGATAGTTTTATGTCAACCTGACAGAAGCAAGAGTCGTTTTGGAAGGAGGAACCTCAACCGAGAAAATGCACCCAGAGTAGCCCGTGGGCAAGCCTGTGGTGCATCTTCTCGACTGATGGTTGATGTAGGACTGGTGGTCTTGGGTACTGTAAGAAGTCAGGCTAAGCAAGCCAGGAGAAGCAAGCCAGTAAGCAGCTTCTGCCTCCAGGTTGCCTGCTTCGTTTGAGGTCCTGCCCTGACCTCTCTCAGCAATGGACTATGTTGTAGGACTGTAAACTGAACTAAATTCTTTACTCTCCAAGTTGTTTTTGGTCATAATGTCTTGTGACAGCAATAGAAGCCCTAATATGACATGGAGTTAGTCTTATAACAATTTGCTCTCATGAGAACTGACTCAGGACCCCATTTCTTTGCTCCCATCGAAGGGTAGTACCCCCAATGGCCTCCCAATGAGGCTTTAAGTCTTGAAACACCCTTTTCACAACAGCTCCATTCATGAACTGTTGTGGGGCCGGCAAGACGGTTCAGCAGGAAAAAGTGCTTACTGCCAAGCTTTGTGATTGAGTTCAATCACAAGGACCGACATAGTAAGAGAGAACCAAGCTCCTCTGCATATCGTCATCTGACTGCCATACATGGTGTACCATATCACAAATTCATATACACAGGCTTTAAAACAAATAGAAACATATCCACAGCGGAGAATGTGGGTGAGTTATGTTCCCGTGGTTCTAAACTACAACCATGCTGCTCCCGTCACAGCACTTACAGCACGTCACACATGAAGCTTCCCAGTCACCTGTCTCTTCCACCCGAACACACTACCTGCCCAGGCAGAGACTAAAGCTCTCTTTCTCTCAGTGTGTCTCAGACACCGACATATGCTTCCCAGCTTGCAGCTAGTGCCCAATAAACAGCTACAGGGCTGGAACTGAAACTTGGTTCTAAAGCATTACTTGCCTAACATGTGAAGCCCTGAGTTCTGTTCCTAGTACCACACCCCCAAGTAAACATGGAGAGTTTGATCATCTCAAAACAAGGAAGACCCCTAAGAGTTTGCTGAGTGAGAAAAGCAAAGGAATAGATAGACAAGGAAAAAGGAGTCACAAGCAAGAGAACAACAAATTAACTCCACGAAGTAAGTCCTCGCTGGCAATCCAGAAATGGTACTGTTGTGAACAAACTGAGACACGCTGTGAGGACCTGACATTTACTAAACACAAACATAAAGCTTTTTTCTCACTAGTTTACAAACAGTTTGGTTTTGGTTCACCCCAACAAGGAAACAGGCTGATGTTAACCTCCACAGACATAAGTAGCGCTTGAGGTGAATTCTTCAGAGACAGACAGGGCAGTTAAGATAAACCTGTTTATCTATGCATTCAAAACTAGCCAGTAACCTTTTAAACAACAGAAGGTATTGAAGGAAGGAGCAAGCGAGCAGACCCACCATCAGCCCACCGTCCTAGAAAGAGAAAAGACAACCCTAAGTGGTGAGCAGGGTAAAACCGGCAGACTTGGTGAAAACAGACAAGCCAGGGGAAAGGTGAAAGCAAGTTAGCACTACTCTGAGCTGTCAGACTGTGTGACACATATGTTAATCTTGCTCTCAGCATGTAAGCACACATTACCTAACCAGGAAGATGCCTGTTGGAGCTTCTGCAAAACCTTCCCCAAATATGATCATAGGACACCAAAAATGGCATCCAAAATATACTTCATGGGCATATGTTGGCCTGGCTATCTGAGCAACTAGTCACATGGGTAACTATAAAACCTCATACTACAGCACCTATCTCTCTACATAAAATCTACATTAGACAACAAGTAGACAAGAAAGGGCTGCTCAGACAGAGACAAGCCAATTTGGAAACATGGCCACCTTCACCACAAAAGTTCCTCCCCTCAGCCTCCCCTAACCCATGAGTTTATATTGAACATATGCATATAGCAGCTCACAGAGAACAGAAGAGGGTGTTGGATCCCTAGGAAGTAGAGTTTCAGGTAGTTGTGAGCCTCCATGTTAGTGCTGGAAACTAAGCCCAGGTTTTCTACAAGGCAGCGTGTGCTTTTAAGTACTGTGAGCCTCACCACAGCCCCCATCCTTACTGTTTTTGTTTGTTTAAACAGGGTTCACTATATAACCCCGACTAGCCTGGAACTCATTATATACACCAGGTTGGCATCAAATTTCACAGAGATCCACTTGTCTCTGCCTCCTGAGTGTTAGGATTAGTCTGTGCACCACCATACCTAGTCCTACTTTCTTTAAGGAAGAAATTTCATATAACAAAATATTGCATAGAAAAATCTAAAACACACCCCCTGTCCAAGTCTAGCCACCAGTCTTAAGTATTGCTGTCTGCCCATCTGTAACTCTTCTTATAGTACTCTATGATCTGCTTTTTGACACTTACAAATCTATCAAGAAGAGTTTCACTCAGGTATGGTGGCATATTTCTGAAATTCTAGCATTTGAGGTATGGATGCAGGAAGATCAAGGCCAGCCTAGGCTTCACAGTGAAGCCTTGTCTTAAACAAAACAAAATATACCCAGTTTCACATCCATCTGAGACCACCTTATAAGAGCAGCTTTGGTGTGGTGTGCTCTGTCTAGGTCTCTCCCAGAGTTCTGAAGTTCCTAACCAGGAAACAACATGAAAGGGCTTACCATCTTGGCTGAGTGGTGTGGAAGGTGGTTTTGACTCCAGCCATGTCCTGCATGCCACTTGGTCTATCTGCATATTCCACATCTAATCAAGGTTTGCTGTAGATTTAGCCCTTGAATTCTGTGAAAGGCCACTTGGTATACTCTGAATCCAGCCTAATATTTAAGAGCTTTAAAAGACTTGGTCTGAGATTAGGAGATATTGCTGCTTTTCCAGAGGACCTGAGCTCAGTTTCCAGCACCCAATTTACAAATCCCTGCAACTAAAGCTGGCCTGAGAAGGCACTCATACACACAGCATATACTTACACAGACATACATAGAAAAATTTGAAAATTATAATATCAGTAAGAATATATACTGTACTTACAGAGGACCTGAATTTGGTTCAGAGCACTCATATCTGGCAGCTCACAAGCACCTATAACTCTGGTTTCAGGAGACACCAGATGCCTCTGATTTCCTTGGGTACCTGCACACCACATACACTAAGATGGCTCAGCACATAAAAGCACTCACTGTGCAAGCCTAGTGCCCCAAGTTTAATCCCCAGAATTGACAAAAAAAGCTGGACGCAGAAGTACTTGTTTGTAACCCCAGCATTTATACCATCAGATGGAAGGCAGAGACAGGAAATATGCCTGGAAACTAGTGGGTCAGCAAACACAGCAGAAATAAGAGAGACCTAGCCTCAAAAGAATGTGGGGGTAAGAACTGACCCCCAAAAGTTGTCCTCCACACATACATGTCCCCAACAAGTATTTCACTTGACTCAAGCTTCAATCTCTCTTAGAAACTCCACAGTTAAGATCTGCTACATATAGGGAAAATTAAAATGCAGAAATCTGTGTTTTGGACCTTTAACAAAGGCACCCCTCTGTATACAATAGTGCAATGGAAAGGAGTCTTTAAACATGTATACAGGAAAATGAAGTTATCCCTCAAGAGTCCACACACACAGCTTACATCATCCTCAATCATTTCAGAACAGGGGTCAGAACAGTAATACACAAAGGACTAAGAAAATTTTGGAGCCAGGGCAAGCAGGGGCAAGCAGACCAGAGGAGCTGCAGAGTAGACAGCAGTGAAGGCAGAAGCTCTGCCCAGCTTTGAAAAACAGGACTTTTTCCCAGGCCATGGAGCAAACTTCATAAACTCTGCTGCTAACACGGAAATAAATACTGAAGGCAAAACCATGGATGTTTGCTGTTAGTGTTTCCAATGGGAGCCCAATAAACTATTAAAACAGGGCTGCCCCCTACATTCTGGCCAATAAAACCAGCCCACAGGAGAGAAATTCAGCTAAGGGTCTGTCTCCGTGTCACAGTGACTGCTGATAAAACAGTAAGCACATCTTAAGAAAAACAATGTCCCCAAAGGAAAACAAGTCTGCAAAGAAGACAAAGCACCCACATGAATTTCAAAGGGTATGATCAAATGCAAATCAATAAAACACAAAGCAACTCATTAAAAAGAGATCTAGATTTGGAATCCTACCAGACCATCTCTGATTCTGTTCTTGGAATCTTCTTCCTAACCAAGACTGGGTTGACACTAACACAAACCCTAGAGTGGTTCAAGGTCAGTGCATGGATGAGAGCAATTATACAGCCATCAAACAGAGTTAAAACCCAGGGTGATGGCTGGGGCATGCATAGGCATGCCTCCCAGCATTCGGAGGTAGAAGTGGATGGATCACCAAGTGTGAGACCAGCATGACCTACCTATATCTTGTCTAAACAACAATAACATCAAAAAGAAAGACAGACAGGAAGGAAGGAAGGAACGAAGGAAGGAAGGAAGGAAGGAAGGAAGGAAGGATGTCATCAGCATTCCTGAGTAACTGTCCGAAAGTCAAGGCCATGGGCAGGAATAGAACAGCAGAAGACCTGTGTAGCACATATAAGGGCCTGGATTTGACCCTCAACGACCAAAACAAAACCCTCACACCTCTGCAACCCCCACAGTGGCTCTATCAGGACTAAGGAAAGCCTTGGGCTGCAGAACCTCTCCGACAGCACTATAGTGGAACACAGCTCCCACCTTCTCTCCTCTGGAAACAGCTGCCAGATTCTTGGACTTGCTGAATGCTTTTCTAACCCTTCCCTTTCAGAAGCTGCTCTGGAGACAGACGTTTCCTCACTGTTAGCCTGGCTATCGGAATACTCTGCCCAGGGAGAGAAGTCTTGGTTCTGAAGTATTCTGGCTGCTAGTCATCCCCCCCCACCCCTCCCGGGGGAAGTCACTGGTCCAGGAGTGGGCTTGGAAGCACATTCCCACTCAGTTCACCGCCAGGAGGTGAGTCAGGACGCTTTTCTTATGCTCTTATTATGTGCAAGTTTCCAGCTCAGCTTTTTTTTTCTTATAGGGAATTGTTTCTTAGAAAAATTTTCTTGGGCTGACAAGATGGCTTAGTAGGTATAGGTACTTTTCCCAAGCATGACAAACTGAGTTCAATCCCTAGGACCCACATAGGGGACCTATGAGTTGGCCTCTGACCTCCCCATGTACACAGCAGCACATAAGTACCTCTACACACACACAATTTTTTAAAAAATGTTTCTTGTTGAAGCCTATTATCTCAAAATTCTCAGAACCAAGCAATCAATCAGTGGTAGTTTGATTCTGTAATCATTTTGTAAGCAATCTGTGCTAGCCCATTTGCAGAGGTGAGCAGCAGGCCCCTCCTTTCTCCTGGGTGTATGCTTCTCCTTTCTTTTAAGAGGTAGGTTTACTTCCCAACTCATTGTCCCCAGATGCCTTGTGAAGTCCTTTAACTGGAGGTTGTAGAAGTGGTCCTCTGCTGGTCTGACTTCAGGCTTCTGAGAGGGAAGGCAACTTCTGCATTCACCCTGCTGGGGAAGTCCCATTAGCCTCCAGTCATTAGCGCTGCCAGGCTTCAGATGACATTTCAGATGGTGTCACATGGTACCAAAGAACTATGTGGGTGAACCCAGTCATTCTCTAACATTGTGGGAAATTATAAGCTGCTATTTTAGCCATTAAATTTTGGGGTGGTTTGTTGTGCAGCAAAGTGCTAGAATTAAAGTCATTGAGTTAGACTGTAGAAAACAATCTGTAACAAGGAAAATGAGAGCTCCTTTATTGTGTTGAATTACTGTGTTCTTGAGGCTAGAAATCTGAGATCAGTACTGACGGTGCCAGCAGGGTCCCTTGGGAGGCTTTATAAGAGAGCTCCACCTTTCTCTCCTGCAGTTTCTGGGGATGCCCAACATTTTTGGGCTTGTGGCTACATTACTCCAGCCTTTGCCTCTGCAGTCACACTGTTTTTTCCTTTCTGTCTCTCCAATCTCTTTCTTCCTCAGGTGTCTAAGTGGCTTATCACACCTCAGCAGATCATCTGCTGGGCTTCCTTATGGTTTAAAGTGCTTCTGGTCAAAGAATCATGTGCTGAAACCTGGCTCCAGCTTCACCAGCCAGACATGGGAAGAAGTGTGTGTGTGTGTGTGTGTGTGTGTGTGTACACTAAGAAAGTAAGCCCACACACCCGGAGAAGGCTCATGTTTTAAAAGACTTGAAAATACTTTGTTTACCTCAGGCTGATTCCTAGCCCAGAGCGAGCCTTCAACAATCAAACCAGCAGCCCCACCAGCAGCGCAGCTCCAGGGGATGGGCAGACCTGACTGCTGGACTACACTGGACTAAAATACACAGATCTGAGCTGAAAGTAAAGGCATGAGGGCACCAGGAAACTTAAAGAATCACCGTTCACAGGGGAACTACAATAAACGGTTCCTGTGAAAGACCAGTGTGGGGCTGGAGAGACGGCTCAGCGGTTAAGAGCTCTGACTGCTGTTGCAGAGGTCCTGAGTTCAATCCCCAGCACCCACATGGTGGCTCACAACCATCTGTAATGGGATCTGATGCCCTCTTCTGGGGTGTCTGAGGACAGCACCAGTGCACTCATATAAATAAATAAATCCAAACAAACAAACAAAACCAAAACCAGTGTGAGTGGACTTGTTAGACAAAGATGTGAAAAGAACTGTCTTAAAGATGTTTGAGGGATCAAAGAAAGACACAGAGAAAGTAAAAAAAAAAAAAAAAGTATTAAAAAACAGATTACTACAGAGAGAAAAACCTAAACAAATAAGGACAGAAATTCTAGAGCTAAAAAGGAGAATAACTAAAGTGGAAATTTCACTGGCAGAAGGAGACTAATAATCATGGTGCACACAGGACAAATGAAGGACTGTGTCTAAGGAACAGAAACAAAGATTTAAGAAATGAGGGCTGAGTCTATGGGACCCATGGGGCAGCACCAAGGAGATCACTATAAACACCACCAGCTTCTGAAGAAAAAGAGAGAAAGGGGCAAGGATGGAGCTAAGAGAAATGTATGCAAAGTTCCTGTTTGAATAGAGATGAATATCAACATAAAAGAAGCTCAGCAGTCTCCACGGAGGGAGAAGCAGCAAGCAACACCCTAAACAGGCTCTCATCAACATGAAGATAGCCTGAGAGGGAAGCAGGCCTTCAACTCACAGGCGCCTGAGTTGGAGCCAACAGACTTCTCATTAGACGCTCTGGCTTCCAGAGCGGTAGCCGAAACAAAACCACCAACTAAGAACCATGCTGTGTAAAACTCTGACTTAAAAAATGCCATCTTCGGGGCCCATGGGGCTGGCCACATATGTGGTAGAGGAGGGCCTTGTTGGATGTCAGTGGGAGGAGAGGCCCTTGGGTGTTAGATGCTCCTGTGTAGGGAAATGCCAGGGAAGGAAGACAGGAGTGGGTGGGTGGGTGGGGGAGCACCCTCATAGAGGCAGGGGGAGGGGGAATAGGGGGTTTGAAATGTAAATAAAGTAAATATCAAAAAAAAAAAAGGCATCTTCTAGGATGTTTGAAGACAGTTACAGTGTAAATATACTTATAATAAATAATTCTTTAAAAAAAGAAAAAAAGTAAAGGAGACCTAGGGTGATGACATTTCCCTCAACTTGCACTATACATGGGAGACAAAGAAGAAGAACCATGATTTCAAAGCCAGACTAGATTTCAAGATCCTGTCACCAAGAATCGGAGGGAGAAATTAAGATATCCTAGGAAACAACAAAACCAAAGCAAACTTCTTATCCTGAGGCCTGCCCTGCAGGAATTGCCGGAAAGTGCCCGATAAGCTGAAATGAAAGGGGACCCGCACCTGCTTCTGAGAAGCACGGCAGAGCTGGTACTGGTTGTGGGGACTGTGGGTGAGCTGGCCCAAGGGTGTGAGAGCGTGGGAGAGCTGGCGCTGTCACCTGTCTTCCATGCAGTGATGTAGGTGAGGGAGAGATGCCCTCCTTACTAAGCCCCTCATCCCTTGCCACCTATGGCAGGTGGGAGAACTGGCCCCAAGGTCATGAGCATGGGCGAGCTGGCCAGCCCCACACCTGCAAAAGCACTGGGGAAAGAAGGCCCTCACTACACCTTACTGGAGCAGCACAATAAAGCCGGCCCTGCTGGTTTGGGAATGTGTGAGCTGGCCCAGAGGGCATGAGAGTGGGAGACCTGGCGACTGAGGCACTGGGTGAGCTAGCCAGGGCAATGCTGAAGAGTTCACCCTGGTGGTGTGGGTGCAGGAGAGCTGGCGGGCGAGCTGACCAACTCAGATACCACCTAGGTCCAGATCCAAGTCTTTGAGATGGCCCACCCCAACACCTACCCATCAACGAACTGCTGGAGTGAGTGCAGGGGCAGGTCATACAGGTCCAAAGCTGCAGGATCTCCATGACACAGGGCAACAACAGAATAACTGAGAGGAGCTCCAGTGAGGATCCAGTATTGAGGGAGTAGCAGAAACCAGAGGCCTCAAACTAGATCAAAGACGCATTGCAATGAACATCTCCAAGTAAAGAAGTGTAGACCAAAGGGGACACTGTGGGACATACTGGGACACACTACCGCTTCTCCAATGAGATTTTGTTTTGTTTCAGAGAGGAGGTTGCAAGGATGGAGGGCAGGTACAAGGGGACAGGAAGATGAGTGGGACTGGGATGTATAATGTGATTCACAAAGAACCAGTAAAAAGTTAAATATAAAAAGAAATGGCAGAAGAAAATCTCCAGAAGAAAAGCTGGAGAATGGAAAAAAAAAAGAAAGGGCACCAAGAAAGACCTCAGTCACAGCAAGAAAATAAGGGTTGGGCAGAAAGCTACATTGGCAGCCAAGAAAGCTAACATTATTGAACTTTATGACTTCAGTTTTCTTAAAAACAAAACAAAACAAAAAAACACCAAAAACTTTATTTTTGCATTTGAGTTTTCTTCACTTTGGAATGAGGTGTATAACAGGTACAAAACTTCTGGTTCCTTTTATAATTCAAAGATTTTTAAAATTTATACATTTTTTTTTTCTTTGAAATTATAACTCACTGTCAGACTAGCTTCGAACTCACAGAGATCCTCCTGCCTCTGCCTCTCAAGTGCTGGGATGTAGCTCAACTGGTTCAGTTCCAGCACTGTACGAGCTTGGGTGAAACACACCTATTTTCCAGCACTTGGGAAATGGAGAGAGGAGGGTCAGAGATTCAAATCCTCCTTGGCCACATGGTGACCTTGACTCTTTTTTAAAAAAGTATCAGGTGCTGAAATTATTTAGATGTTAAAAGAGAAACCATAAAAAGCCTATGGGAAACCAAGAAGTGCTGAGAGGAGAAGACACAGTCTTCCTCGGGGAAGAGCACTTACTAGCACTGAGCACTTAGAAATGGTAGATGGTAAATTCCGTGATGTGCATGCTAGCATGTGTTATTACACTGAAACAAACCACAGCTCTTCTGCCGAAAGGAGGGGTGCGACGGGTGATTCTCAGCTTGGCCTCCTTGCTCTTATAAGAAAAGGCCCTGCAACCATGAGCTTCAGGGCACATTAAGACTTTGGAGATACACTGTCTCTGCTCCCTCCCTTCTCACCCCCCACCACCTCCATACTTCTAGCTTGTCTGGCTTAAGCAGGATGACATTCCATCTACCACTTTCAACTGCTCTCTCACAGCTTTAGGTAATGTATAATGAAAACAATTCATGGTTTTTTATTGAGGCATGTTTAAAAATTACCTTGTCACTAAAATGTTGGCTCCTTGAGACTGTTAACTAACAGATCCAGCAAGACCCTCAGCACAAACTTCCAGTTGCTGTCACATCTGGCATGCCTTCAAGCCATCATCTAGCGGTTTCTGTTTGTTCATTAAGTGTCAATAGGTTCAGGGCTGGAGATGGCCCAGTGGTTAAAAGCACTTGTTGCTCTTATAGAGGCCCTGAGTTTGGTTTCTAGCACCCACTTGGTGGCTCATAACCATCCCTAACTCCAGTTTCAAGGGATATAATACACTGACCTCCATAGGTACCCAGCACACATGTGGTGAACATATATACATGAAATCAAAACAACCATACCATATGTGTAAAATATAAACCATTTTACACATAAAATTTTTTTAAAAAAATCTAAAAATTAAAATAATTATAAAAAAGAGAATAGATTTACATAAAACACAGTATTTCTGTCATATTTAACTTTCTTTTACCTTTTAAGTTTCTATCCTAAATTATACAGATATTTTCCCTATGGTTAACATTAATCTGCCAATTCAAGCCAAATAAGGGAAGGGAAGGGACTACCACAATCCCAGAATTCAAAGACCATGCTAGAACTAAGAGCTACCTGTGAAGAATGTCGACTTGAATTACTACCCATTAGGAGTTAAGTGGGCCCCCCAGGATGGAAGCACACTGGGTATGGGTGCAGAACTAGGCTCCCACCATTCCATTAAGCTGGGACCCCTACTCCACATCAGGCAGCTGCTTAGCAAGCCAAGGACAGACTATGACCCAGACAGGTGAGTTTTCAAAGGACTTCATGCCCTGTGGTTTGGTCAGACAACAACCTCTTTATACTGTCAGTCAGCCTGGTCCAGGATAAAGGTTCCCTACCTGAGCTTCTTACTTGTATACTCTGACCAGGACCACACTGAATCTACACAGCAGCCAAACTAATCTGTAAAATCTACTCATCTGTTTTCACAGAGCATTTCCAGAGACCACTGGACCACAGATAATTCCATTAGGTCCAGTAAGTCTCTTGTCTCTCCTATATTTAAATTAAGAGAGCCTACCAGCGCACTGAAGTAACTTTGCCTCCTTTGTTTTCCCCCAGACTTCTAACATTCATGCACACTAGAAAGAAAAGGGCAGGGAGCATGCATTTGTTCTAAATCAGGTTCAATGCTTCATCTCCCCAGTACACGTTAAAAGAGTCTGAGGTTTCGAAGACCTTTATTTACAACAGAGTGAGCAAACAAACAAAAAACCAAACAGACACCAGGTAAATGCTACTCTACTTCAGTGTTGTCCACACCTAGTGGATATGACGTCCATGGAGATAAGTTCCCAACAACTAAGTGAAAGACAATTCCAAGTCCTCATTATACAGAATTAGCCAAGCTCCTGCTTAGTGGTGTCTATCTCATTCCAGAGAACTCAGTGTCCCCACACAATACCTGTCTGTAAGGACTCAAAACATGGGATAACGTTCCACAGATTAGTTAGCTCTCCAGATGTCAGTGTTTGGCAGACTCGGAGAAAGAACATCATTGGGCATCTTTGCCATGTGTTTTTTGAATAGTCAGAAAAATAATCTGGAGTAAGTATAGCTCATTGTTGTCATTATTATTATTGAAAAACAAAAACAAAAACAAAAACACCTAACCCCTGGCTGCTGCAGCTGGCAGCAGGAAGCAGGGTAGTTTCTGTTTAAATGCTAATAAAATGTATTAAATTAGACACTCTCAGGTGAGAGTCTTGCATTTGCTCTTCTCATGAAAGTTGAGTTTTTAAAGTAAATCAGGCTGTTTTTAAAGAAATCAGGCTGCCTCCTCTCTAGATCCCAGAAAACCATCCACTTGGCCCCAAAGCAGCCTGCCTGCCCATTGAGATCATTCTCTATCTGACTGGAGCCATTCTGTTCCCATTCCTTTCCATGTCTGCTTCCCCCAATAACCAGACCCCAAGTCCCTCAAAGGCTGAGGCAGTGCTTTCTCTTTAGCTACCTACCACAGCACCCAGAGAGCGGCAGGCAAACCATGCATTTCCTACATTTTTTAAATAAAAGAAAGAATAAATCAGGTCTCTTTTCTCTTCCCCTAATTTTCTATAACTACAATTACCATTTGCCCATTTTTTAAAACGGTAAAAAATACACAGCAAAACATCAAATCTTGCTTATTATGGAGATACTGTACACACACGTACAATGCCACACTGTACATACACTGTCTTCTGGTGCTCTGAAGGAATGGCAAACACACATATACTGTCTTCTGGTGCTCTGAAGGAATGGCAAACACAAACCAGTTAAACAATACTATTTGCCAAATTATTTTAATTGATGTTTAGATGCTATACTTGCTTCTGACTCAATAGGCAAAGGAAAAAAGTATTATCTTCCGTGTCCTTACTTAAAACACACTTTTTTTTTATTTTTCCGAGACAGGGTTTCTCTGTGTAGCCCTGGCTGTCCTGGAACTCACTCTGTAGACCAGGTTGGCCTCGAACTCAGAAATCCGCCTGCCTCTGCCTCCCGAGTGCTGGGATTAAAGGTGTTCGCCACCACGGCCCAGCAAATACATTCTTTTTTATCTTCAAGTTTGGTTAATAATTTTAGCCAAATATGGAAAAATGAGAATAAAATTACATATCCTCAGAATCTTAAAGATACTGCTCCATTAATTTCTTTTTAATTAAAAAAAATTATTTCCATGTGTGTGTTCTGTCTGTCTGTGTACTATGTGCATGCTTGATGCCCATGTTGGCCAGAAGGAGGTCTGGGATCCTATAGAAGCAGAGTTATGGTTAGCTGTGAGGCACCATGTGGGTGCTTGGAACCAAACTTGGTCCACTACAAGAACAAGTGCTCTAACAGCTGAGTTGTCTCTGTGTGGCCCCACTCCCTTAATTTCTGCGCCTGTTGCCGTGCACTGCCTCCTCCTCGGTGTGTAAACTGTTGGTGGCTTCTTCACCACCATTATCAACTCTGAATGTCAGGGCCCTGGTGTGTGTGCCCCGCCTCTCGCCCACTGTACTGGGACCTGTGTCCCCGGCCTTGGAGAGTTTCTTGTTCCGAATCTGTCCTAATTTCTTGTCCTCACTTTATTTGCTTTTCTGAATTCTTAAACCGATGTCGAATCAACTGGACTAATTACCTCACTTTCTGCTCCCTCACCTTTATAGTTCAACCTCTCAGAATTCTCTTGCTCTGCCTTTGTCATCATACTAAACTTTTGCATGAATGAACATATTTTGAAATCTCCTGCCCTTTCTTACACTCACAGCTGCTTCAAAACTTTCATTCTAGGCATGCATGGAGGCACCCACCTTAATCCTAGCACTCAGGGTGCCAAGGCAAGAGAAATACGACTTCAGGTCATTCTGGCTCAACAAAGATGGGAGGAAAGACACAAATAAAAACCCATCTTGTTCTGTTCCCTTTTGGTCTCCGACCTCTATGTCAACTTCCAGTGAATTTCTTTCTCGATTTGTCCTTTCCTACTGTCACTGTTACTTTTTAACTGAAAGTAGCTTAGTATTACTGTAGCACTTACCATCTCCCCTGACATAGCTACCTGGAGGTGCCCTGTCCCTCCCCCCACAACCTAAAGCAACCAAACAGTAATTCTGTCAGTTAGAAACAGAAACACTAAATGCTGTAGTGTATCAAGTACAAGCCAGAAAGCAGGTTAACCACCACCAAAGGACCCAAATGAAGACCACCTGACTAAGCAGTACGGTGTACGGGTATTTATTAAAAGGGATGTTCTAGTCTAGACTTACCTACACAAACTATCTGCTGTGTGACTCTGAAGAACACGGATTCTAAGCACAAAGTTAAGTTTTCTTTCACACCCAGCCAAAATCGGCCATGATTCCAAAGAAATGGAGGACTAGGAGCAGGGAGGTAAGAAGCCCTTCCAGAGAACCAGTTTTACATACTGGCCTTAGTCACAATGTAACGCTGTGCTGAGCCTTTCTGACTTCATGACTTGTTACTGAGCATCACTTGCACTCACTGTAATCTGCCAGGAGCTGCATGCATGTCGGGAGTACTGTGCACTGCTACTTACCCTTTTCAACAGGACTCAGTGACACTAGGAGTTTGGTGAGTCATTATACCTAACCATATAGAGCCACTGCCTGATAAATACCCTAAGTCTAGAGAAATTCCACTTACTAAAAAACATTTAAAACTCACAAATGTTAAGCAAAGCATCCATCTTCATTAAATAATTATATTTCATAGAAAATGCTATGAGTTCAGGCAAATCTAATAACATGCCACAAAACTAAGGCAGTTAAAGTATTGTATCTGTCTATATTAAGCCTACTCTAATGGCAATTTTTATAAATAACGTTAAAATTTTATTTTGGAAAAGGCTGCTACTAACCAGGGAATAAAATCTGAAACGGTGTTCCCTATCTTTTCTATCCGCGTTGGGACAGTAATGGGGAAGCATTTGTGGAAAGGGAGCGAAGCCTGAGAGCCAGCCCACGTGGAGGAGTAAGTGCTCACTACAGCAGGCCTGGAGTGGTCTCACTACAGCAGGCCTGGAGTGGTCTGCCCATACTTGACGGGTTCCCTCCCATCTGTTTTCTGTAAGACTGGAAGAGTCATGCCTGGTCAGTGGCGTTTCTGTGAGACCAGAGATAACACATCCACAAATCTAACTTTGTTCCTTCTCCACAGATTATAAACCGGTGCTCTTTGGCCTTGGACCCTGCCGCCTAGGCTTCTTCCCCTTCCTCCCTACTTTGAAGAAGAGATGAAAGGAAAAAAACAGATATTAGTATAAATTATCATGAAGGCCAATGTACCAGTGTCCAGCAGATCAGAGAGTATAACTCATTTGTTTATATAGTACAGACAACTTTTTAAAATACATAAAATACAAACACTGAAAATATGATTAAAATTTAAGTTTGTCATAAAATTTTACACAGCATTCTGAAAAAATTACCACCTATAATTTCCAGGGACCAAACACTAAATTGTTTTACTTAACACTGAATGTATTAAGTGTCACACAGACATACACAGATAGATACAGACAGATATACATACAGACAGACACACAGACACAGACAGACATACACACAGAGACACAGACAGACACAAACGCACAGGGACAGACAGACACAGACACACAGAAACAGAGACACACACAGACAGATACACACAGACACACACACCCAGACAGACACACAGACACAGTGACTAAAGAAGACAACCACGGTACTCTGCATTCAATGCTGCTTATGCACTCTTCTACCTATGCATTCCCAGCAAACAATGTTTCCTTTTGATGTGTCCATTCTAGCAGTAAAAACACACTTCTATGCCTGAACAGGCATATAAGAAGGTGCAAATACTACAATACGTATTTATTTCATCCTTGGAAAAGAAAATCATTCTTATACCGTTTTATAATTACAATGGACTGACCATCAGCTGAGTTTACACTGAAATAATGTAATGTATCACTCTTAAAAGTTTTCTAAAAATAATCTCATATTTGCCAGGAAAAAAAATGACTGATAGAAAGATTAAACAAACAACTAGGTAGTTGAAGGAACAATTTCTGCTAGTTTTAATATGGCACCTACTTTATCTTAAATGCATTCAGCTGACTTGGTGTTTCATAGGTCAGGGGATTTTGTGACATGCCAGCAGCACTGTTTATAAAGCCATCACAGGGGAGTGACATCACAGGGGAGTGACATCACAGGGGAGTGACATCACAGGGAGTGACATCACAGGGAACCTCTAACACTTGTTGCCGTCTGTCTGTCTCAAATCACCATTGCTTCAGTCTTCCCTCCATTGCTTCAGTCTTCCCTCCTTTGCTTCAGTCTTCCCTCCTTTGCTTCAGTCTTCCCTCCTTTGCTTCAGTCTTCCCTCCTTTGCTTCAGTCTTCCCTCCATTGCTTCAGTCTTCCCTCCATTGCTTTAGTCTTCCCTCCATTGCTTCAGTCTTCCCTCCTTAAGTCTAATTTTGGTTTTTTTATTCACTTCCTCTCTTTCACTTTCTGTAAGAACTAAAACAGCGATTAAATCTATTCCACTCTTTCCGGAATTTTTATGTACCGAACTTTATCTTCAAGTATAGCGGGTTTTTTAAACAGTCTTAAAAACAAGAGCGTGGTGACAGGCTGTGACACTGTGCACGCTTCCTCTACCTCACTGTGTGTGCCGTTCTCATAACACAGCCCAGAAGGGCGGCCAAAGCTTAGCTACAGAAAAGACAGGAGCAGCAGAGGATGGAAACACAGCTGACCTACTTAACAAGGTGACCCGGGCTCACGGGCTGGTAGTGCATGATGTTGAAAGGTAAAGATGAATCCAAAGTAATCCTTAAAACTCTGCTCTAGTCTAAGGACAAGTCATATATGTTTTGACTTAAAAGAAGTGACTCACAATGAAACCAGGGTTTCTTTTCCTTTCCTTTATTCCATGAAATTGTGAGCAAAACCAAAACAACGTGCCCACATATTGAATGGTGGTTTCAGTTCTGCTGTTCCTCAGCTATGTGATTGTAGGTGAGCCACCCAACCTCTGAATCCAGTTTCCTCTTCTATTTAACAGGGATAACCACTCATCTACCCACCCTTATTACTTATTTTTTACTTAACACTGGGATCAAATGAGGTAAAACATCAGAAAGGACGGACAGACAGACCGGCCGACAGACAGACACACACACACACAGGGGACTAAGATAAAATGTTTAAAAATTAAATTGCTAACAATTTTTAAACTCGGAGTATGTTTCTAAGATGAAATATCCTTCACTTTATAAAATCACCCTGACCAAGAAGTTGAATATCCTTCTTTAGCAAAATGAAAGGTTCTACTGTGAAAAAAATTCTATTATGCTGACTCTCAATTAAAAAAACAAACTGCTAGTGTATGAAATCCCAAAGCCTGACTTCCAAAAGTCTACACTTTTCTAACCAGCAAAACCACTCAAGTAAACATACTGATCTCCCAGCTTCAGCTTGGAGTTCCAATCCAGTTACCGTGTGTCTCCATTCAGCTGCCCAAACGATCATCTGAAACAAACCTAACCCTCTTAAACACACTTTAAAACACCTGCCTTGCTCCCATGCCCTCAAGCTGGCTGGCAAGGTCCCCCATTCATCCTGAGCTGCTCTACTTCAGTTTGGCAGATTTTTATCCCACGCTCTACAAAGGTGTGACTCCTGCTCTTTCCCAAGCAAACGTTACAGAGCCTTTTTGCTCTGAGAGTTCCTGATCTCTCCCCACAGGGCTCTCACAGCCACACTACTGCCTCCTGAAGACCTTCATCCATACGTCAAACACCACATTTCTGAGCTGCGCCAGACACAACAAGGAAGGAGACCAAGTCCCACCTCTGGAGTTGATGGCCCACTAAGAGAAACCAGACCAGACACTAATAGCCAAAATAAGAAGGTAAGCGTTGTGGTCCACACTTGAGAGTTAAGAGGCAAGAAGATCAAGGCTTCCAGGTCAGTCTGGACAACCAGAGAATCTGTTTCAACAAAGTCAAAATATCTTATGATTGTTTATCATGGTTTCCTATGAGCCTCCCACTAAATCTATCTCCTAGAAGGAAAAAACTCAAAAACAACCCCCCCCAAAAACTAATGAATGACTATCTACAGCAGTGTCATGGGTCCTATGTAAATGTGAAAGACTGCTCGCCGTGTGAATGAGCATACAGTGGCTTATTAAAATCCTTCTCAGTCTGCCGTAAATAAGCTTTCTGAAGCCTACAGCATGCTGTGCCAGTCACAGTAGGCCAGTCACTATTTAGACCTGGTTTTGCATTTGGCACACACAGTCATTTTACCAGTAATGTTCAGATCAGATGAGTTAAGCACTGCTGTCTTCAGAGTCCCGGCTTGGCACACACAGTCATTTTACCAGTAATGTTCAGATCGGATGAGATGGCACTGCTGTCTTCAGGGTCCCGGCTTGGCAAAATACACATCTTCCTAAATACTCATAACACAAAATTAAAAGAAAGCCAGCTCCTTATATGGTCTGAATTCTAGGATGGTGGCTCTGCACGATCTATAAAATGCTAATACTGGACAAGTCAATAACTACTATGAACAGGAACCTTGTCGGATCACTGTCAAGACATAATCCCACCTAAGTTATCACCTGCTGAAGTAAATTAAAGTCAAGAAAGCAAACATTTCATGAATATTCACTTGCCCCTGGTCCAAGAAAAGTCTCAGAAACAAGTTTGCCTTTAATTAAAAATAAAAATAACCCAGAAAGCTGAAATAAGGCTTGAGGAATACCGGCTATGGGTAAGCAGTCAGCATAAGGAAGAGCTGGCAGTGCCCAGGGGAAAGTGCTCCAGGGTGTGACTGTGACACCATTCTGCTCATGTAAAGATTTGGAAATTAGACGTTCTGGACAAAATTAGGTCTAGCTTTTCCACTACTGTACTGACAAGCCGAAAAATAACCCTGGTACAAAGGTGCCCAGTGGTTCTGAAAATGGGTCACTCTCCGAGACTACAAATACATAAAGCCCTGGCCCAAGATACAGAGCCCATAGTCAATAGCTGACAGACAAGTACTATTATGTAAATGCTCCTGAGGACATTTCTACACACAAGATAATTCTAGCCCCACCTCCCAGGAATTTTAAATCAGATTTACAAAACAAGACAAAAAAGAGCAGAAAAACAAAAGGAAAAAACTTGACTGAGAGGGGGAGAGGGAAGAGAGGGGAAGAGAGAGGGCCAATATGGTTATGGAGGCCTGAGCAGTGCACAAGAGCCAAGAGAAGCTCTCCAGGAAGGTTAGTCTCACACGAGCTAGGATACACAGGACACAGTCAGACTTCAAAACACAGACTAGACCATACACTGCTTAGATGATGCTTACCTCTCTTAGAACTGCTGGGAAGCTGAAGGTGAGGAAGAAAGCCTTTAGCAAAGGGTATACATGCTTTTGAGGCCTAGCTGCCTCTGGCTGGCCTGGAACAAAGGATAGTAGGGGTGGGGGTGGGAGGTCTGAGATGCCAAGCTAATGGAGCTGAACTCTTAGTTCTCAAACTCTGGGAAGCTGCCCTATGTTTGGGCCCAAGAATAAACATCATAAATTGTGTTCGGGTCGCTCTGAAAATATTTTAAGCAAGTGTATGGTGCCTACACAAAAGTAGAGATTTTTTAAATTATATTTTATTTAGGACTGGGATGAGTGATGCACACACCTTTAATCCCAGCACTCAGGAGGCAGAGGCAGCCTGAGTACTACATAGTACTCAGTTCCCCTTGGTACTGGGGAAACTCTAAATCAAAGCCATAGAGGGACCCACCAAAACACTATTCTGTTTTAAAAGTGGTCTATCTCAAAAAATAATATCAAACTCTTAAAGGAATAATTTTTTAAGTGTGTGTGAGTGTCATGTGCTTGTGTCTGTCGGTGTGCTTGCATATGTCATAGGATGTGTGGGTGGGGTCAAAGGAAAACCTATAGAAGTTGGTTCTCTCTACCATGTGGGTCCCAGGGATCAAACAAAGGGCATCATACTTGCTGGTGTCTTTATTCACTGAGCCACAGCACTAACCTGAGAGAGTTTTTGAAAAACAATGCACTGTTAGTCAGAAATGCACATATTTTTCTTGGGTATTTGAATCAGGCCTATCACTGAAACTGTTCTAGATCATAGGGTAAATCGAGTCACCTGACCAAGTGCTGGAACCGCTGAAAGGTCCACTTGGAGCAACCCTGCTGTCTGCTGTGTGCTGGAACACCCTCCTCTTCAATGCTCACCACCGTCTGTACCTTGCTTCACACACCACAAGACTGCCTTACGTACCTTGAAGGAAGAACTTTTAGTCATCAATCCGGATGGTGTAACTTAAGAGGGTCTTTGTTTAGAAAATTTAATTACAGGTTTGAACCCTGAATGAATGTAAAATAAAAACACTGGAGGGGACTCGGAGTATCTGTCAACTAAGAGCTCGAGGGTCCCCCACCTCCACCCCACCCTCCCCGGCACATCTGCAGCAGCAGTTTCTTCACTGCTGTGCTTCTGGCTCCTCTGGTCTGGTCTCTGGCCATTCTGTAGCTCCACTTACAACTAAGGCTTAAAGATGCTCAGAGGTGAGTTCAGCCTTTTCCTGCCTCTTAGGAAGCTTCTGCCTGAACACAGCCTTACAACTGAGCTAGTTTGTGATGGTTCCTGGCAACCTCACAGCTTCCCAATCTTTTCTGCAGAAGAACAGAGTTCAAAACCAAGCTTTAATCTACCTTAATTTACCACATAATTCTACTGTGCAAGCCCCCGAGGAAGGCTGCTGCGACAGGGTACCAGCTATTACTTATGCTCTGCTATCACAGACAGCAGTGTTTAACAGCTAGACACCAGAAGCCCAACAAGCTGCAATAGTAACCACTGGAAATACTAGATTTAGAACTTTTCTGGGCAGAAAGCAAGGAGAAAACCTATTAGTAAAAGGTCTATTTTCTAACCCTTGAGCCAAGCACTGGGTTCCTTCCACACAAAACCAGTGTCACGCCAATGTCACAGGAGGGAAAGTGCTGGCCCAGCCAGCCAGTGAGTATGAAGAGGACTTGCCCGTGCATGGAGAACCTCTCCCCTCCCCTCCTCTCCGAAGGCATCGCCAAGTGATGATAACATTTCTAGCTTAAAACACACAGGGAAAACCTTTCTAGTTTCAACCAAAAACAGAAGTTACAAATGTCAAACATTAAGTTTCCTAAAGGAAAGTAATATGCAAATGTAATTAATTCATGGGAAATGCTAAGGTGGCATTTAATTAAAAGGAGAACAGGTCATTTTGGAGGCAAGCACGGCAGTTTCTCTTCCTTTCTGCCTTTCTTTCACTCACTGAAGACTATGCTTGCATCGGGTGGGGGATGGGGGTGCAAAGGCCATCAGTACTCAGTTCCCCTTGGTACTGGGGAAACTCTAAATCAAAGCCATAGAGGGACCCACCAAAACACTATTCTGTTTTAAAAGTGGCCTTAACTGTGAAAAGGCACATTTCCAGTTCTAAATTCAAAGGCAGTTCTCCCAACAGAGAGCTGATTATTTGGATAGAGACATGTGGTAAACATTCCCTAAGGAAGGAGCAAATGAGAACAGGTCAAAGGCAAAGGTGTGGGAGGGAGGGCCTGCACCATGTCAGCAAGCTGCAGTGGAGAGTAACCCACAGCACTCTGTAAAGAGCTGCAGTTCAAGAAAACCTCCAGCTTCTCAGGGTGAAGCCCGTGACATCTGCTCTCTTGTCATAACAGCAACTAAGTTGATTTAGGAAAACAGTCTCTTTTCTAGAGTTGTTGGTGCATAATTACATGATTCCTCTTGAGCCCTGGTTTCCCTCTGTTTATTCTGCACATCTGCTCTCCCAATACCCGATCACACAAAGGTATCATAAAGAGCAAACCAACAGGTATAAAGAGACCAGCCCTCAAAACAGATCAAAGCAAACAGCCTGTGGAGTGCTTTGGAAATCTTGGCTGGCAGCTCTTGTAAATAAAAGTGCTTCTAAAGCAGAAAGCATTCAACTACCGTATTTACATAGGGCGTGATTGACAGGTCAGTTATTAACTTCATAAAAACACAGGCAATGTTAACTAGCAAGAATGTTTGTTCTAGCTGTTCCGTCTGAAGGAAAATGAACTCCAAGGCAGAACGGCTTGCTCTCTGTTTCTTTTAAGTATTTATTTTAGAACGGTGCAGTATAAAAGAATGTTTTTTCAAGTCGGTGAACTTAAGCTATTTTGCTTACTGTTCTGGAATTTAAGTATGTTGTTATAATTCTTTAGAAAACAAATGTTACATTTACAAAAGGCAAATTCCAATGGTGCACCATGATCTTTTGAAGCCCTCAAAAGATTTTTATTCTTCTGAATTACTAAAACTAAAGAAATTTTACATTAATTAACCTCTCTTCCAGGCAGTAACTAAAGTGGATCAAGTCAGAGAATCAAAGGGCAAAAATACTTCCTCTTGTGCTCTGTCTTCAGGCGTGTGGCCCTTGAATTACAGAGGCAGCAGATCTAAGTAAGTTCTGCTGGGAAGAGCTAAGAATAAATTGATGTGTACTTTACTGATATTATAGTGATGTTTTTAATTGTATTCTCAATATACTTTATCACATATGACATTTACTGAAACATTACAAGGTAGCATGCTTTATTTTTTTAAATTCTTAGAAAATATTGTCAGCAGCATGCAGATGTTCCATCAGGAAATCCTTTAAAACTAAAATCCAGTTTTGTATGCAATCTCTGTTTCTCTCTCTCTTGAAGTTAATACAGTTAGCACCATGCCCATCCCAGCAGGCCCAGCTAGAAACATCAGCTAACAAGCAAACGTGTTTGTCCAACTCACAGCATAACTTTTAAAGCAATAAAAGTCTACAGAATGAGGGAATCTAAAAACACTTGTGTTTATCCAATCTACACTCTTCTTCATTTATAAATTTTTTTATATATATAACAAACAAATGGAAGAAAAAATTAGAGGGGGAAAAACAAGTTTTGCTTTTTAGAATCAATGATGAATACTTTTAAGATTGGAGTCATATGAAGTTGGCATTTCTTAACCAAATAAATGCTTGTGAAATGGACTGGTGTTCTGTGCGGATTTGTTTACGTGTACTTAATATCCTCAGGCCTCAGAGTTTTTTCCCATGTAAACATAAGTTTTGTTAAATACCTCTTAAATTTAATTTAAAAGGCTATTTGTTATCAAACCGTTTCACTCTTAGAAACGGCTGTCATCATGTGAGCAGCACACCAAACCCAAGAACAAACCCCAAATCCCCAGGAAACCCATCCTTGCTCATCAGTACATTTTATGTACCACAGCCTGCTTCCTTCAGCACTGGCAAACAGCAGCCTTTCAGAACACAGATTCTTGTGAAATGAATACTCAGCCTCAGAGCATGCCCTGGCTTCCTCCACCACACACCCCTCCCCCTCCCCCGCAGGACTATATTTTCAAACTAGAATATTTGTTTTGACAGACTTCTGCTTGCTTAATTCTCTGGCAAAGGCTTTCTTGTGCACTCCTGGCCAGTAATGAACATTTTGCCAAAAATATGCAACTCTTGGCAGGACAAGAATAGGGGTGAAACCCCTTGCTGGCAGAGCCTTCCAGAACTGAAGATAAAAGCGGTACAGCGGGTAAAGAGGCCCCTTTCCCTACTGTACTCTAACTCTCTGTTCCCCTGCTTCTCCCATCACGAGCGGCACTTCACTTGGCAGTTTTACAGTCTCTCTGCACTGTATAAAGCAATGGAGATGAATCCTCCGACCTTGCTTTCTAACTCAAGAATGACTTTTCCAAATAAAAAAACATAGGTGAGCTAATCCTACTCAGAAAGGAGATCTCCCCAAACAATTTCTTAATAACAGTTTGTCAAGAAAATTAAAGTCCATTGAACTTGTTTAAGCCTGAGGGTACTTTCATTATCTCTCCAATTACATTTAAGGACTTAACACTCAAAACCATAGCAAAACAAAGAGTTCTGCCTTCCCTCACTAAGCTCCATTGGCTGGGCAAAGAATCAGCAGGCTCCTCAGAGCGCTGAGAGGGTGGGAGAGTGAGCAGCCTCCTCATGGGGACCCAGAGTCTGGGGATGAGCAGCCCAGGAGCACATTTCCTCCATGGGTGAATCCAAGCACTTTGCAGAAAAAACCAAAACACTCACTGTTTTTAAAATACACAAGAACTCCAAATCTGATTACTATAGCAGTCTAGCTGTTGAGAGATTTTACCATATATATCATTTAACTACTGATGCCTCCTGGATGCCATTCTCAGCCTACTCACTGAGACATAAAATACCATCTACATGTGGAAGACTCCTTTGTCTAAGCCAGACCTTACTCCCGGGCTCCAGACCCTGTGTTAATAGCTGCCAAGTGGACATGCTCCATTGGATCTCCCTCTAGCGTCTCAAGTCTTGGGTCAAAAGTGAACTTTGGAGGCTAGGGATGTTCAGCTGGTACAGTGCCCGCCTAGCATGCATAAAGTCAGTCCTAGTACCACGCAAACTAGGGGTGGTAACTCACCCCTGCCATCCCAGCACGTCAGTGGTAGAAGAGGGAGGATCAGAAGTTCCATGTCATCCTTAGCTACACAGTGAGTGGGAGGGGAGCCTGAGACACATAAAGCCCTGGGGGTTGGGGGTGGGGATGGAGAAAGGGAAGGTAGGTGAGAGGGAGGGAAAGAAAAGAGTGAAATAGAGAGGGGAAGGCAGCAGGCAGGCCAACTAGCACACAGCTCTCCTCAGCACCTCTGTAAAGGGTACTATTAGACCAACACACAATTTTCTTCACTTGCCTAACTTCTATTTATTTCTCAAGTTAGACCCTGACTTTTACAGGAAGCCCTCCCTAACAGATAATCTTCAACTAAACCCTGCTTTCAAACCCCTCCCTACAAAAGGCTCTGAAGCCGGGCCCTGCAACTTGGAGTACACCTACTCTAGCTGACTCTGAGAGTCTTTTTTTTTGTATATGTGACTGTGCCTGAATGAATATATGTGTACCACATCCATGTCTGGTGTCTGCCACGGCCTGAACAGGGGGTTGGGTTGCCTAGAACTGGAGTGAGCCATCAAGGTTTGTATGGGAACCAAACCAAGGTCCTCTGTAAGAAGAGCAAGTGCTTTTTACCAATCAGCCATCTCTTCAGCCCTGGACTCAAAGATTCTTAAAGCTAAAGACTTAAATGCTCAGCACATTACTCTGCACACAGCAAGTCAACAAAGTCCAGTGAATACATGTTTCTAGCAACAGCAAAACGTCCTGTGCATTTCGTCTGGGCCCAGGCAACCTTTCAGTGCTGTGTGGGCAATATTAAGACACTCATACAAGCCTCAGACTTATGTCCTGTTTGATATGTAGGGTACTGAAGCAGGGGAATGAATGCGCTTCGTTACTCCTCTAGTATGAGCTAATGCTCTTATCTCCAGTAGCCTGAGTAATTTTATTCCACCTTTCAGGAAAGAGGACATGATTAAACCACCAGCAAAACTCTGTTGCTTTTAGAAATAAGTGTGTATTAGCCAACAAAAAAGCTTTGATATAATGGAAAAATAACTAGGTTAGGAGTCATAACACCAGCTCTGCATCACACCAGATATGAAACATGTAGCAAATTAATCACGGAAACTCCCAAGAATGCCATCTGGAACCAGGCAATAATACTTATCCTACTGGGAATGCCTGGGAACACATGAGATAAGGTGAAGACAGTCTGCAGGCTTTTTATAAAGCTGGGTACATTAATGTTATTTCAACCAGGAACAACAGAAAGAGAGGATATTTGCCTCTGCATAGAGCCAGTACCTACAACTGGTCACTGTATACATTTATTTTGATTTTCTCTTTCAAATAATTGGAAAAGTTTTCCCATTTGCATAGCGGTTTCTACCAAATGTTGAAAAAAATCTCTAGTAAACTGAACCAATTACAGCACATCTGTTTTAAGGCTTTCAGTATAAAACTAGAAAATGAAAAAATACCGAGTATTAATAAAAGTTTGAAAACAGTTTCAAAAATTTCAAAAACAAAACAAGGACCAGCACAAGTAGCTAAAGCATCCCCACTAGAGAGACTACCCATATCATCTGTCACTAGTGGGATCTTACAGAATGCAGCCAGGGCTCTGACCCTACAGACTATGAACAGCTCAATAGATAAATCTCAGTAAGCCTCTACATCAAACAGACTGGAAAAAATCAAAAGAGCGCTGAGCTAAGCCAGACTAGACTGATATTTTGGTTTATTGGCTAACTGTGATGCTTGGAAAGGCATAAAGCTTAATTGTGAGGCTTGAGGTATAGTAAAAAGTGCTGGGCTCCAGTAGAAATACCGAATACAGCATCTGTTGACAGTTAAAATAAGTGGAGATCTTCATCAGGAATATTTTTTGTTGTTTACATTTTAAATAAAGAAAAATAGCCTGTCACATGTTGACTAACCTTGAGTCACCATTTCAGCTTTTTGAAAATGCTTAGAAATCCCAGGTGACTGAGGGAGTCACAGTGCTGGGGATCCCAATCACAGGGCAGTTAAAAGGAGCAGGAGTCAGCTTTCTGCTTTCATTTACAGCTTCTTACGGTATCACTAAGCATAGGTTCCTCACAAATATTAATGAATACAACCCTTTATGGGAAAGTAAACTCTGGAGGTGTAATTTGGATCTTTTTAGGACTTTCTACCGAATCACTTACTCCACTTGGCTGAACAAGCATCAAAACTCAACATTTATTTGTAGTGGAGAATACAAGCACAGGCACTTTCTTTTAAAACAGTCATGTAAATCCAAAAGTGCTAACTGTTCAAGCTTCCATTTTGGATCGTTTAGAATCTACACCTTTAGAAGCTTGTTTCCAGCTTATCCATCACTAGTCTCTACCAAGGAAAATGATTCTAAAAATCAGCATTGTTTTCAGTATTTAAAATCTCACTAGTTATATAAAAGCCGAGAGACCAATACACAACGGCTTCAAAAGAAAAACGAAAGACTCCAAGGTGGAGTCAACTTTACTGATGTCTGTCCAGGTCTGTTTAATATTTACAAGAAAAATATACTCACTATAATTTTTTATAAAATATACTCACTATAATTTTTTATAAAATATACTCACTATAATTTTTTATAAAATATACTCACTATAATTTTTTATAAACTAGCCAAGCAGGGAGTAGATGTGGGGGAAGTAGAAAGGAAAGAGGGCTCAGAAGGCCCTTCTCCTCTGTAACCTTTACTTCAGAATCACAAGGCAACCACTTCCCCTCCCACTCCTTTAAGCTTTGCACTTCATAGGAAATTTTGTTCTCAAATCTACTCATGTTGATGCCACTCATGTCTGGTCACTGGATCCCATGGTCCTGCCAGACTCTTGGGTCCCATTAGTGGCATTAGTTTCAGAATGTCTATTGTCAGTGAATGGTGCACTGACCACCGTATCAGGATGAGGCGTTCTGTCGGCCCTGGGAGAACGTTCTGCTGGTAAACTCCAGTCAGGCTCCTTAGCTCTGAAGTGCCTGCCTCTCACAACAAAGGTCACACAGCACTACTGAAGCAGCGTCTACACAGCTAGGGACTCATACCACACCCACAGTGCAAGGTTCTCTTTGGAATTTCTTTGAGAATACAAACTAATTTCTAGGAGACAATATACCATGTCTAAGGTATAAGAGGAGGAGTCATCCGATGGATGTGGCTCAGCTGGTAGAATGCTGGCCAAATATTTGGGAGGCTGTGGGTTCAATCCCCAGTACTGCATAAGCCAGGGCATCAGCACACAGGCTTGTAAGCTATGCACTCCATAGGTATTAAAGGAGATGAGGGGTCATCCTTGGCCTCAGGCAGTTCCCAGCCAACCAAGATATCTATCTCAAAATGTCAACAACAACAAAAAAGAAGAATCCTGAAGCAAAAGACACAAAAAATACTGAGTCAGTGGGTGTGACCATGCAATTAATTTCAAACATAAACATGCTTTCTCACTTAGCCATACAAAAACAAGATAAAACAAAAGCAGTAAGACAAAAAAAAAATGCCAAAAGAAAACAAAAAGTTCTTCTCCCCACATACAAATTAAGTAACAAACAAACAAACAATGCAGGGAATTCCTTTTGTATTGGCTAACTACTCCTGAGCACGGCACCTGCCCTGGAGTGCGTTTGATAGACCCAATGACACTCCATTTTAGAAAACTGATTTTCCCTTTGCCAGTAGGTATCAAATGCAAACAGTCTCTTGGTTAAGTGTGGGACCCCGTGTCTACTTCCCAGCCGTTAGTGCACCGACTCCAACTGACTTGAACCAGTGCAGGTCTTAAAGAGAAAACAACCTCAACAAAAACCACCTAAGCACTGAAATGAGAGTTCTGTGCACCACACACCTGAACAGGGAGCTCTATAAGCATCTCCACTTCACCCCTCACAAGCACCACAGAGCCAGACATTATTCCATTTCCTGAGAACACTGAGATGAAGGAACCAGAGCTTAGTGCACTAAAACACAAGCAATCGAAGGGAGATCTAGATTTGTCTATTGCCCTGTCTATCTCATCATACTCGCCTGGACCTGCTACAAAAGGCAGATGCAGACTGAGTAACAGGGAGCAAGGAGCATGGGACCTGAGCCAGGTCTGCCACAGTCACATCACGGAAGACTTCCCAGAGAGTCAAAACACTGAAGCTGAGTCTGAAGGAAGAAATAATCACTTACGAAAAAAAGAAGGGACGGGCATGTTACAGGTAGAAAAACAAAAAAACACCAAAACCCTCACAAAAGCTGGGGGCAGGCCCTCAAAGTAAAAGCGCAACATATTCAAAGGGACGCTGACAGATGGTCTGATTAGAGTCTATGTATTTGTTGGGTGGGAGACGGCAGCCTAAGAGTTTAATAAATATTTGTGAGTTTTAATAATAGGAAATAAGGTGAAAAGGTCAGGTGCAAATTATAGAGGGTCCTGAAAGCAAAGCTGAAGAAAATACAATTAACCAACAAATAAATGTGGGCAAATGTTCAATCGCCCACTAATAAAAAGCAAAGGAAATTGAAACAGCATGGCCATTTCCTTCCACACTCCCTTACACATGCATTACAATGAAATAACTGCAGCCACTTCTGAGAAGATTATACATGCTGGTAAATTTGTAAATTGATACAATCTCACTTAAAAGAAGCTTGGCTATCAGATTCATAAAATGTTTGTATTCTTTAACCCAGTATTCCCATTTCTGATCATTTATTATTCCAAAGAAATAATTCCCCCCAAAATGGGAAAAAAATTAAAAGTTTACAAGAATAACCCTTACACCATTTTTCATTATGTGGAAAACTTAGATCGGGTGTAATGTTCAGTGGATGCTGGGTAGCAGGCAGAGTGGGCAGGCACTAGAGGAACAGAAACCGTGGCGGGCTAGTGAAAGATAACTGCTAGAGGAAGGTGACACAGCAAACTGGTTTTCAAGATCAAGTTTTCAAAAATTATCTGACAACCACAAACAGAACCCCAAGACAAGTAGTATGCAGGGTCCTAGAAATTACACACAGGTGACATGAGCTAAAGAAAAGTACTACATACATTAAAACACTTCTAAATTAACCTTTAAAGCTAGGAGGAAAGAAATATTTAGTAACAGAATTGTTTGCAAGGTATGGTAGCACAAGCCTGCAATCCTGGTACTCAGAAGAGGAAGGCAAGAGCTCTAGAGTTCAAGGTCATTCTGGACAACACTGAAGTTTAAAGCCAGCCTCAGCGACAGGAGCCCAGTCTAGTTCTCAAAACAAACAAACAAGCAAAAACAACAACAACAAACTCACAAGCTACAACAAACAAATAGTGATAGAATTATTATCAAGAAAACTATGGCTTGTTCATTATAAAGAACTTATTTCATCACTTATGAAAAGGTAAAGTGCATGATGCTTGTGAAATGCTTTAAAAGCTGGCAAGACGGCCTGGGTTAGCAGCTTTGCCATGCACACATGGCATTATGAGTCCTAGCCTCAGAATTCACAATGAAAAGAGAGAACCAACCTCTCCAGATTTGCAGGGAACAAAGAACACTGTTAGCATCACTCATTATTCTCCAAGAATACAGAGACTGACAATTATAGATTGTCTCTGATTCTAAAGAACACATCCAAAGGCCCAGGAATGTTTGCTTTACATGCGCCACGTCCTGGATTTGATCCTCAGCCACTATACTCCTCACATGTCCCCTGAAAAAAGACACATCTCAAAACTCCTGTTGTCCCCCTAAAAAGTAGCAAAACCTCTTGAGTCGGCTGAGCACCAAATATACATAAGTCATAGCATGTGCATCACAGGAAGACCATGCACAAATCATTAGATGCTTGCCTCCAGTTATTCTAAAACAAGAATATAACTTCATGCCTAATTAGCAAGCATCTCCTCATTCTTAAAACTATCGTCATTTCATAATATAGCATGTATCTATTCTTAATTATTTTGCCTGCAGTTTTGTTTGGGTTTGTTTCATTGCAAGCACAGTTGATGTTCTGGTACACCCCTCAGACCTCTAGTTGATGCTCTGGTACACCCCTCAGACCTCCAGTTGATGTTCTGGTACACCCCTCAGACCTCCAGTTGATGCTCTGGTATACCCCTGAGACCTCCAGTTGATGCTCTGGTACACCCCTCAGACCTCCAGTTGATGCTCTGGTACACCCCTGAGACCTCCAGTTGATGCTCTGGTACACCCCTCAGACCTACAGTTGATGCTCTGGTACACCCCTCAGACCTCCAGTCAGACCTACAGCGTCTTTACACACATCCATCAGTGGTATCAGATTATGTGCACAAAGTTACTCCAGATGAAGACAAACTGTTACTGGGACTTTAACATTTATAATGAATAACATTACATACATATATAAGGCTCTAAAAATCATTAAATTTCAATTTAATGAGAACAAGAGCAAAAACTAGTTTTCAGAAAAAGAAACCCCACAGAAAATACATTGGAATCCACAGAAGTCAATTTTCCTGGCCAAGCCAACCAACGGCAGTTATGTCAGAGCAGTTCTGAAGGCAGCCAGGATGAAAACAAGAAGGATAAAAACATGTATTTAAAAATGATCAGTCTACCTGTACAAGGCTACATAATGAGTGAGAACCAGCCTCAGGGGTGTTAGCATTATTTCATGTTATATATGCCATCGCAGGCACCCCACAGAAACTTTCATGTTATATATGCCATCGCAGGCACCCCACAGAAATTTTCATGTTATATATGCCATCGCAGGCACCCCACAGAAATTTTCATGTTATATATGCCATCGCAGGCACCCCACAGAAATGAGGTATTTCACTATTGGACCACTGTATTTTTATGATAAAACGTCAAACCAAACTGTGATGGTTAGTGTTAAATGCCCAGCTTGGCAAGATCTAGAATCACTGAGGAGCTGGGCCAAGCCTCTGAGTATGGCTGTTGAGAGATTGTCTTGAGCATGGTGACTGACACGGGAGACCCATCTTAACTGTGCACCAGGCTGGTCCCTGGCAGTGCCCTGAGCTGTGTAAATGGAGAAAGACGACAGAGTAGCACCATAGCTTCACTGTCTCTGTTTTAGGCGCCTGCTGCCCTGATATTCCTGCCATGGTGAACAACACCCTGAACCATGAACTAAAATAAATCCTTTCTCCCTTAAGTTGCTTCTGTCAGAGCGTTTAATCACAGCAACAGGAAAAGACATTAAGACATCAACATACTGATAAATAACCAAAATGAGAACGTACACTTCAAAAAATTTCTTTTATTTCTCTGGAGTGTTAACACTTTAGAGAAAGTTTAATTAAACCATAAAGAAGATAAAGATGCTGGCCTATACTGGGTTTTTATTTTCGTTTTTCTTTGGTTTTTTCCTAGTTTATTTTTGTTTTGATGAAAATGGGACATTTTCTATCTGTAAAGACCAGTGACATTGTTTCTTGAAGTTATCACTTCATTTCCAAATATAAACCTGGAAGATAGTACCAACACTGCCCTGTACTTACTCCTTACACTGGCAGGGTAAGGAGCTAGATAAAGAATAACAGTCCACACAGGCAGAAACCCAGAGGAGGAAAGGCTTTGAAGGCTATAAGCTAGAGACTGGGACCGTGGCCTGCTGGGGGTGCATTTGTTCAGAGGAGTTAAAGTGGAAACTGGAGGAGCAGCATGCAGACTGATCCTATGAGGGGTGGAGACAGAACCAGAGTGCTTCCGCGCTCTCTGGCCTGTGTAGAATTAGCTGAAGGAAGCAGTCCATGGTGGGTCACACAATTGTTCTACTTGTCCTCAAATTCTGCTCATATTTTATAAGTGTCTGAACCTTGTCAGTGCTCACAGGCTTGAATGAATGGACACCAATTCTGTAGACACAGTACCACAAGCACAGGAGGGTTTGAACTGTGATGGGGGTTGGTAAAGGGACTCAACTGACACCTCTATGCATCAGAAGACTCAGACACCTCCATAGTCACAGAAACGTATCAGCAAAGATGAAGATGCCACAGAGCTGGGTTCACAGAGGGGAAATTCTGGCCCACCCTCCAAGATTCAGCAGCTAGACCAGACCCTATGCAATGCAGCTAACCTACTCTTCTCCTGGTCAGCCTAGCCAGTTTGCCCTGAGCCAGACGGCTCCTTCTCTAGAAGCAGTTTGTACAGAACAGACAGTTCAGCAGTTACAGGACAGAAAAGAAAAACTTGGCTGCCAGAAAAAGAGAGAGATTATTCAGGACAACTAGACTAATTTGAGCCAAGAGGCCAAAAAAGTCAGATTAAAATACCACATTCTATTTAAAATGAATGGGGATTTAGGACCCAGAAATAAAAATAAATCAAATACCAATTCCAATAAACTTGTATTATTTGACTTCACACAGTTTTACCTTCCAACAAGAAAATCAACATTGTAACATATGGGTCAAATTTCAAAGTAAATCACAGTTTGCAATTAGCTCATAACAGGTCAGTCATTGTCTTCCTTTCTTTTCTAGTGCTATGCTAAGGTATCATGACCAAGGGAACTTATAAAAGAAACACTTTATTGGAGACTTACAGAGGGTGAATCATGATAGTCATGGCGGGAACCATGACAGAAGATAGGAACGCATAGCACTGGAGCAGTAGCTAAGAGCTTACACACTGATCCACAAGCACGAGGCAGAGAGAGTGCGCTAACTGAAAATGGCATGGGCAGAGCTCATCTCCAGCGACACAGCTCCTCCAACAATGCCACAGCTCCTTAGCCTTCTCAAACAGCTGCATTCAAATACATGAGCCATTTATTGGACAAGTTCAAAGTTGTCTTATTTTTCACTAAACCATAAAGTCTTGCAAATCTAAGACCATGACATGAGCTACTTTTGTACACACTACATTCCCAGATACACAGTAAGCAGTTAATATACAAATTTTTATTAATTGTATTCTAGGAATTCAGTGTGTGACAACATTCACGGAATTCCAAGCTATTCAGTACTAAGATGAATCATTTCAGGGACTACGTCTGGAGTGGGGAGTACTCTCCATGCCGTAAGGAAGGGGCTCTCTCAGTGTTTAACCTTTTTGACTCAGTCTTCTCATTTTGAAAACAGTTCTGTGGTATGTCTCCACAGGCAGTGAATGTGCAACAAGTACTGCTTGGAACCCTCCTGATAAATGAAGACTTTATCTCATAGGCCTGGAAGCAACCCTGACATCTTAAATTGTGTAATCTTGATATTACATTATATTAGTCTGGCTCATATAAAATTTAAGCTACAAAAATACCAAAGCAAAGAAAGAATATTTACTCATGCTTTTCTAAGATACAGAAAGAGGATGCACGCATTGCCAAAATTCCATAGAACATGCTCTAACAAAAACAACAATGCCTTAATTATTAAAGAAGGCAATGGTCTGAAGCAGGACTTAAGAACAAAGATTACTTGGTCCATGCAAGAGTCAATAGTTAAGAACACAATGACTAATTCCTACTTCAAGCTCATGGACATATTACTTTTCAAGAACTTTTTATTTGTGGTTTTCTTACCTAAAATCCTTGAACCCGAGAAGGAACAGTAACTTAAAGACACAGAGCTCTACCCTGGCCCAAAGGCTCAGCATAGACTTCACTCTAGTCTTAAGAGTGATTCAACAAAGCAGCACAGGGTGTGAGTCTTCTCAGTCTTTAAAGGCAGTCACTTCTCTTCTCTGGCTAAAAACCAAAACTGAATGCTCTACAAATGTCTGTGGAAGATGAATGGATGACACCTCTAAACCATATCAAAACATGGGGCTTTTCATTTTTGATCACTGTTTAAAAGCCTACGACAAGTGAAGTATCTTCTTGGAAGAATAAAATTCATATTCTACAAAAGAATCACTGAATCCAGTTTTTGTATTATTGTGACTACTAGAAAAATCTGCAATTTAAAAAAGTTCTAGTCAAGCTAATGTGAGCTAAAAATAACCATTGAATTTTATTGCCAGTGCTACTCATGATCTTGAGCAAATCTTTCCTGTACCTCAATTTTCACATCTACAAAGTGTGAAAAGCACTGATTACTTCTTAGGTTCTTAGGATAAATCCAAGCAATTATGACTGTTACAATTAAGACTGGCTTTAATTAAAGACATGAATGAAAAACATAAGCATGGACTATAAAAAATATTTAGTTAAGTCTAAAAGAAATCACATTACAGGAAAGAATTTTTATAAGCCCCCAAATTCTCATCCCATAGCACCCACACTATTATCAAACATAAACATTTTATAGAGTACTGTAAAAATGGCAAAGGTCTAATAGCAACACTGACACTGTGTTTGGGCAATTTAAACTGAATCACAGACTGGACCTTCCTGATTCTGCAGCATCCTACTGGAATCCTTGCTACTGAAGCCTGGTCTTCCATTACTTCCATAGGCATGAAGTAAAGGGGGACTGGTAAGGCCTAGCATGCACAAACACAGAATGGGGAATGGGCACCAAGGGAACGTCTCCTGCCCTTCAACAGAGACTCGAACACAGCAGATAATCTCCATCAACCCTTCCTTTTCCCCAAGCACATGGAATATTTTTGTTTTCTGTGTACATATGATAGGGAGGGGCAGGGGCAAATGTGGAGTTCAGGGATAACTCTGTAGCCACCCTTTCCTTCTGCTTTCATTGAGGGTTCAAGAGATTGAATTTACGTGTTCAGACTTCTGTCACTCATGCCTTAACTGGCTGTGACAACTCCCTATCTCCCCTCCCTGTTCTCAAATTATTTTAGCCAAGATGTCTTGTAACTAAGGCTAGTTTCTAACTTAAAAAACAAACAAAAAAAATTTAGATTTTTATTTTGTGTGTATAATAGTTTTTCCTTCACATCTGTCTGTGCGCCACAGTTGCTGGTCCTTGAGGTAGTAAGCCACCATGTGGGTGCTGACATTGAACCTGGGTCCTTTGCAGCAGTAACAACTACTCGTGCCTACCAAGCCCCAGCTTCTAATTCTTCAGAATGAACTTGAGTTTCCAGCCTTCCTGTCTTTGCTTCTCAAGTGTGGGACTTTGTGCATGCATCGCACCAGGGACTTGTGTGGTAGTGGAGCCTGAGCCCAGGGCTCTGTGCATGCATGCAGACCTACCAACTGAGCTCCAGCCTTAGCTCCAGCTGCAATACTGATCCCTGTCTGTGTTCTAGTACCTAGCTCAGAGTAAAGACACAACACATGTCCATTTAGTGAAGATAACAAGAATTCTTTTGGTCTACAGATATTAATATAATTCTGGCCACAGTCAAAGAAAATTCTGCTTTCAGTTTGGCCAATAAGTACTTGCTGCAAGCTACTATACAATTCAGATCAAATAAGCCATTGTGAATTCTAATAATTACATCTTCAAAACCACAAAAGCCCACATACTCTACAGTTCTCAATTTTAGTTTTGAGAATCCAATTCTTCCCTCAACAATGGAGTAACCACAGAAACTCGTGGAATCTGTTTTCCTAGAAAACATGAAAAACAAGAAAAAAGCAACTCTTCAAGTCTGGCAACTGCTTCACAATCTTCCTTTAAGCAGAGTGCTGGGCTGATCAAGACACTCCTTAGAAGATGCTGGCACATCAAGATAGTAAAAAAGGTAACTAAAACGGTTCTTTCCACACTAGAAAGTAAAGGCACACAATATCTTTACACATAGTCACTTGAGATCATTGTATTTGCATCTAATAATGCTTTTTGTTGTTGTTGTTTTTGTTTTTTTTTTTCGAGACAGGGTTTCTCTGTATAGCCCTGGCTGTCCTGCAACTCACTCTGCAGACCAGGCTGGCCTTGAACTCAGAAATCCGCCTGCCTCTGCCTCCCGAGTGCTGGGATTAAAGGTGTGCGCCACCACTGCCTGGCTATCTAATAATGCTTTTACAGACACATTTTTTTCTTACATTGTACAAAATCTTCTTATACTGTTTCTCTGACTATGCATTTCTCTTTAATAAGACAAAATAAAGAAAGTGCATAGCAATAGATCAAATTTTGTTTTCCTTTTAGACTGGCTTTCTCTCACGTACCCAAATCTACTTATCCACTGTGCCTTTTAAAGAAATTTTCCCTTCAAATATTCTTTGTTTTCCCATTTATGAATATCTACAGATTCACTACTTGTATCATGTTATGCAGATAATTATGGTATATATTTTCTATTTTGCTTGATTCACAAGTCTTGATCTTTGTCTCCTCAGCTGAACTGTAAGCTCCTTGATTATGGGTCAGGTTTCAGACCCTCACGTTCTCCTCTCCCAGCTCTCCCAGGCTAACACTGAGTTTACCAGGTGCTTGCCATGAGCTTAGCACTGAAACAGGAATGTGCAAAAGCTATCCTAATATTCATTCATATTCATTCTCTCTCTCTCTCTCTCTCTCTCTCTCTCTTCTCTTTCCCTCCCCCCACTGTGCATACAGATGGCATGTAGCTTTGCAGACTGTTATGTATTGACCTTGGTTATAGATCTTGACAAGACTAGTTAAAGGTTAGTTCACACAGGGATTAAAGCAGGGAAAGACCTAGAGTTAAAGACCACACGTGCTTTGCCTCTGCTGTAAGAACTGAAGAGTCTTGAAGGGAACCCCTCCATGCAGATGGAGCTGGTTAGGAAGCACAGCACGGCCTGCATATCAGAGCTCTGAGTCAGTCTGAGTGATAAGTTTGTTAGATGACAAGAAACACAAGAAATGAATTTTAGAAAATCTTAATAAAATAATATTACTCAAGAACACACAAGTAAGGGGCTGGAGAGATGGCTCAATGATTAAATAAGAGCACTGGCTGATCTTCCGGAGGACCTGGATTTGATTACCAGAACCTACATGGCAGCTAACAACCATCTGTAAGATCAATTCAAGAGGACCTGACACCTTCTTCTGGCCTCAGTGGGCACTGCATGTACATGCTGCACAGACATACATGCAGGCAAAACACCCATACACAAAATATAAATATAAAATTTTAAAATTGCCATTCAATCCAGGAAAGTGAAACTCTGTGGCCATACATATGTATGCATGGTCATCACAGCTTTACTTGTAACAGTTCAAAAGCACAAACAAGATATCCTTCAACAGATGCAGAGTTTAAAACATGCAGACAAATAAAACGTACCAATTCTTCATAACACAAAGAACACATACAAAACAAGGCCAATGGGCTCAAAAAGTACAATTATTTTAATACACTTACAGAGGGAGATGGACCCTGGATCACTTCTTTATTTGTGAAAGTAGGTTTTGTTGTTTGTTTTCTGTGGCAGGTACTGGCCTATGCACTAGAAACAGCACTTAACCCAAGCTGCACTTCTAGGAACTTTATGGATAGCCTGTGCTTAGTATTTTAAGGAGGACCTCGGGGGCCTCCAAGAACCCTCATTTTACAGAGGAAAAACTCCAGGTACAGACTATAACTTGTGTCAGTCAATTATTGCAGCCGTCTGGGCATGAAAGCAGGAGAAACAAGCTGCTTCTTCCTTTGTGTAGCACCAAAAAAATGGTTTATTTATTAAGCAAGTATGTCTGTTAGTCTCCTACATGCAAGGCAGTATGTGAGGCATCAAGTAAACAAAGAATGTCAAAATACTAACACTAAACTTCTCAAAAATCTTGCAGCAAGCACGCGGGGTAAGAAAAATGGTAGAAGCAGAAACAGAAAATAGCAAATGTATCTGTCTCTGTGTAGGACTCCAACACTGTCAGAGGAAAGGAAGTCTAATGCTTAGGTCTGTGCTCACAATAACCCCAGGAGGACATAAGCCTAGGTCTTGTCATCCCTGGGATGACAGTGAGGAGTGGCTAAAGGAGTCTATTAAGGTCATTGCCAGTGGCAACAGAAAACCTAGAAACCAAGTTGTTTACTCCAAGAGACAGGATTTTCACAGTTGATGAAAAAGGCAGATGTTCTTTTCCTGTCAACTCATTCCTGACCAGTAGCACACATCTGTAGTTCTTTGGCAGGGCAGTGACATTGTGAAAGCAAATATCACCATCCTGTGAGATATCACCAGGTAAGTTTAGTTATCCGATTGCAAAAAAAAAAAAAAAAAAAAAAAAGCCAAGTCATCAGTTCCAGCATATACCAAACAACAGACAGAAAGAACCTAGTAAGAGCAAGCAAATACACACTGCAACAGAAAGTGATGCAACTAAATACATCTCGAAAGCAGAAAGCTTGCTGCAAATTTGAGGTGATGGAGGTTTTAGAGAGCAAATCCAAGGACAGCTGAGACAGACTTCCCAGTTGGGGAAAGCAGAAGCCTGTATAAGGATGACCCTGACAAACCTTCAGATGACCAAACTAAGGGTTCTTAACAAAAGTGACCATTGCACTGAAATAATCCACTTCCAATCTTTCCTTCTCCAGTGCACCAAAACCATTCTGAAACTTCATTGCTTCCTTCTCTCTAGGAAATTATAATTTCCTAACCTTTCCCACTCAAAGAGAATCAACGTACAGAAGGTTTTCCACCAGTGGAACTTTGGCAAGACCATATTTATCACTGCCACATTCTTCCACCCTCTTCCAACCTAAATGAAACAAGTCTCATCATTTTCTCTAGTACATAGTAAAATCTATATGCACATCCAAGAACCACTTCACAACTATAAGGAGAAATCAATCATTTTTCTTTTTCTGAGACAAAGTTTCACGTAGCACAGGCTGCCTCAAACTATGTAGCCCAGGGTGAGTTTCAACTCCAGATGCTCCTACACCTCCATTCTGAGTACAGGGCTACAGGTTTATATCCTCAGGCTCAGTTTATAGCACTAATAACCATGGTTTTATAAGCAGATTGAACTATGTGGAGCCTTAGCACACTGCAGAATTATGACCCAAATATGCAGACCTAAGAGCAGTAGCACTAGTCATTTCAAACCACTCGATGGACAAACTACTTTAAGAAAAGCAAAAATTACCATCATCCTTCCAAACAAGCAATGCTTTACTTTTGAACTACAATTTGGATTTCAAAACAAACTAAGAACTAGAGAAATGGCTTGGCCATTAAAAGCAGTTGCAGCTCAGTTGTGAGAACTTGGGTTCAGATGCCAGCACTCACATCAGGTGGTTCACAAACACCTGTAACTCCAGCTCCAAGGAACCTGATGCCCTCTTCTGGTCTCTGCGGGTACTGCATACACATATACATATTCTTACATAGATATACACAGAGAAATTTTTTTAAAAAAGTCTACTATTTTCTTCAAATTCTTAGGTGATTCATAATTATACCCAGTTACTTTCCTTTTAAATATATGGTGAATTTTACAGGGTGATAAATAGCTTTTTAAATTACAATTCAGAGTGACATGGAGTTTCACTGACAGCATATATTTCATAAGTGTTTTCTTTGGAGACATGGTTTCAGTCCGTAGTCTAGGCTAGCCTCAAATTCACAATCCTTCTATGTCAGCTAGAAGCACTGGTATCACAGTGGTGTGCCACAGTGTCACAGTGTCTAGCACACTTGATTAATCCCTAAGACTTCGCTCTATCACAAGAACTATATTCTCTAAGTAATTAGCCTAAAACTTAAATTTGGAACGTGGTAACCTTTTTAGGTTAGAGGGAAAACTAGGCCTGGATTTACATCTAGATCCTCAAGAAAAAAACTACTTAGCCAAACTGGATTCCAAGAAATGGTAAGGGAGCAACTGAACACAAAACAACAGTGACACCTAGTGTTAGCAGTTAGACAAGCATCAACTCTGCAGTTGATCATCTCCCCAGTTAAAGCTTCTCTTCTTTAGAAACATATACAACTTGTACCGTGCATTTAAATTGTCCATAATCAAAATGCGTGCATAGGTTCACCAACGATACCTTGTTAAGAGAAAAAATATCTGAGAGAGTAAACTCCAAAAAGCCAAAAGTAGTGATGCTTCCAAGTGGCCGAGTCTCTAACTTCTCCACATACAAGGGTAAGGAAAAGGGAGTCAGGGACCTACACTGAAGAGATACAAAGATGGCTACATCTCTGCCTGGACACAAGATGATATGCTGAATAGTATTTTAAATACATCTAGAAAGAGTAGGGACATTTCAGCAATACTTGAAGAAGATAAAAAGTACAAACAGAGGCCTGGCTTATCGTACCCAGAGGTGGTCAGGCTGCACTAGTGCCCCGCAGCTCTGCCCCACTCCTGTTACTTTCTAAGATCCGCTTATGACACAGCTGATCTGCCCAAGGCTTAGACTCAGGTGGCCCGGTTGAGCTCACTGCAGCATTTTTACACCTTTAGATCATGATGAATCCGTGAATCGGCGGCTAGGCTAGCCTGGGCAGTCTGTGTAAAGGTGAAGCTGGGCTGAGCTTACCTATTTGTTTTTGAAAGTTCATCCTTTCCTCTCTTAACTCCAAAAATTCTTGTGATCAGGGAACTAAAGAGAAGTGTGGATGAATTTCTCACCTAACGTAAAAACAAACAGAAAGTAAGAGTTAAAACTTAGTTGTGGCATGGAACCCATTTATAATGTTTAAACTAGATATTCAAAATCATTACCTAACCGGGTGCGGCTGAATAAAATAAGGTTCGTGTTCACTAAAAAGGCGGCTGAGGGAAGGCACTTTCTGACAGTTCATCCAACTTCCTCTTAAACCGAACCAGCTGTGCAAATCCAACCGCACGCACACAGCACAGAGTTTTCTAATTCCAACTGTCTCATCATGTGCGTGCACACTTCTAATACCAACTGTCTCATCATGTGCGTGCACACTTCTAATACCAACTGTCTCATCATGTGCGTGCACACTTCTAATACCAACTGTCTCATCATGTGCGTGTACACTTCTAATACCAACTGTCTCATCATGTGCGTGTACACTTCTAATACCAACTGTCTCATCATGTGCGTGCACACTTCTAATACCAACTGTCTCATCATGTGTGTGTACACTTCTAATACCAACTGTCTCATCTTGTATGTGCACACTTCTAAAAAGCAAACCAGACTTTTATTTTTCTACATCTTGACAATGAATACACCAGGAAAGACCCGAGTTCCTCCTTTTATCTGTGAAAAATACTCATGAAATTTAACTTTATAGAATCCATGTAATTAAAACAGCCAAGACACCGGTTAATATTCAGGATGTTATTCATTCATCTTACAATGCCAATGGCCCACTCAAGTAATTTAACTCTGAAAACTTTTCTTTCTTGTTTTTAATTTATTTACTACTACTCCCCAGCCCCACCCCAGACAGGGCTTCTCTGTATACGTAGCCCTGTCTGTCATGAAACTCCATCTGAAGACCAGGCTGGCCTTGAACTCACAGAGACCCGCCTCCCTCTACTGGGATTAAGAGTGTGCACCACCACCACCCAGCCTCTGAAATTATTTTATGATAATTGATTAGTAAAAAGTAAAGCAACCAGTCATGGTAGCACAAACCTGTAACCCCAGGACTAGAAAGGCCAAAGCAGGAGAAAAACTGCAGGCCTGTTTGGGTTATAGAATGTCTTCAAAAGAGAAGGGAGGAAATCATGCTGGAGAGATGGCTCGGCAGTTATAGGACTGGGTCTTTTTGCAGAGGACACGTGTTCAGTTCCCAGCACCCATGTGATTCCTCACAACCAATCACAACTCCAATTTTAGACTTAATGAGGGCTTTTGACCTCCTTGGAAACCAGGCAGGTATGTGGTGCACATATTATACATGCAGGCAAAATACTCACACGGGTAAAATAAACAAATAAATCTTTTAATAATGGAAAAATTATTATGAATAAAGTATAATTATTACTCCAAAGTACTAACAGAGCCTATCTTTACTAAGCCATCATGTCAAGATCCTTCGGAATCCCATAAAAATCTTCACGATTCTAATATTAGCCTTCCTCAATCATCTTATCAAATCAGTGAGCACTGAATTATACCAGAACCATGAAGAACACTCAGAATCAGAAATGACAGAATCTATATCAAAAGTAGACATCATCATCATAATGTAAGTCAACTAGTAATATAAGTTGAGAGATTACCAAAACTAAGAATGTGAGCCAGCAAAATGGCTCAACAGATAAGGGCACTTGATGCTAAGCCTGAGCCCCATACCTGGGACCTATATGGTAGAAGGAAATTGCTATTAAACATTTTCCCACATGCCCTTTGGTTACTTTAATATCTTCTTTGGAAAAATGTATGTACCTTTTAATTGAATTGTCTTTTTCTTATTGGGCTTTAAATAAACTTTATTTAAAATGCAGGGCCTTGCCCATGCTAGACAAGTATTCTTTCACTGACCCATAACCCAAGCTATCACTTCGTTTTGTTTTGTTTTTTAATAAGCTCTTCACAATTATAATGTGACTGGCTGCCAGCCATGACCTGTATGATTAAGTATGCATGCACACAAAAGTGCGATACATCTTTTGAAGAAGATAACAGTGAAAGCATTAAAATTAGAAAGCAGCTTTCTGAAGCCATTGCACTAAGAGCCACAGACTCAGCTGTCCAGAGTGGTGACAACAGAGATGGCAGAGCACTGTGTCTAGGCCAGTTAATATCCAGCTCAGGTTGACTAGTGGCCCCCAGGGAATAGAAGGCCACTGTTGCCAGATCTTTGGTGTTTTTCAAGAGAAGCCAGAAACCCCGATTTTTATGTGAAATCTCACTATTTGGAAATGCTGGCAACAAATTAAAGAAAAGTGAGGCACCATCTTGTAAGCCAAATAAAACACAGCAGTAGACCACATCTGCCCTAATGGCCACCCACTGCCACCTCTGCTCTAGAAGAGTGAATTGCCAATTCATCCACAATTACTGTGAAAATGGACTTTATACCATTCACAGTATAGTCCCCAAACTGGACAGAGATCTACACTCCATGCTCAGCAAATCACAGAGCCCTTGTCATAGCAGTGCCCAATGTCCCCAACCAGCACTCTGTCCACCCACCCATCACCCGGAAGTTCTACCACCAGGACTGCCTCTAATGTACCTTTTAATTGGCATGTATTTTTCTTACTGAGTTTTAAATAATCTTTATTTAAAACCCAAGGTCTTGCCAATGCTAGGCAAGTATCCTATCACTGACCCATAACTCCAGTTGTTATTCTTTTGGTTTGCTTTTTAATAAGACAGGATCTTGTTATGTGACCCAAGCTATCCTCTTGCTTCAGCTTCTCAGGGACTGGGATTGTTGATATGACCTGCCATACTTTGGTCATTTGAACATGGTATTAAATAGGGGTTACATTAGTTATATAGGAAGGAAGAGTTTATTCTGGGCTACAGTTGTCGTGGAATGGAAGGCAGGTAACAGGAGTAGGAACCTGGCTGGTCACACTGTACACATCCTCAGGAAACAGAGAATGAACAGGAATTGGGACAAGGCTATAAAGCTTCAACACCTGCTCCCAGTGACCACTGTACAGTTTCACAACCTTCCCGAACAGTGATACTGTGGGTGGAGACCCAAGTATTCAAGCAATGAGCCTACGAGGGACACTAGATTCTCACACTACACAGGGGATGGAGAGAAGCAGGGGAAAGAAGGTGGGAGTGGCTTACTCAAAACCAAAGATGTATAAGAAACCTTTATGGAAACCCACCATTTTGTAAGCTAACTTTTAAAATAAAGAAATAATTTTTAAAAAAGATTTTGAGCACAGGTACCCTACATGGGAAGACAGTACTTCCACAGAAGACATGCGTTATTAAAATCTCAGTGCCAGGCATGGGATATCTCCCTCTGTGCTATTGGTCAGAAAGGTCACAGAAGTTCCTAAAACAACAAAAATGTTAGTGCCATTGTTCTTGGTTGTCTACCAGGACTAGCAGGGAGGACTGTACTGCTAACGGCACAGCACACTTTGGTTAAGGGAACCCACAGACTCTGAAAAAAATTAAGATACTAAGAGTTGGTCTGTCTCCAGACTAATCATTTTGGAAATACAAATCAAAACCAGGATGGGAAGGACTAGAGAGATGGCTCAGTAGTTAAGAGCTTTGCTGCTCTGAGAGAGGAGCTGGGTGTGGTTCCCAGCTCCCACATGACAGCTCACGATCATCTGTTTCTTCACTTCTAGGAGATCCGATGCCCAATTGTGACCTCCACGGGCACCAGGCATGTTATGTAGTACCTATATATACGTGCAAACACAAAATATTCATTCACATAAAACAAACAAAACAAAAATAAGTCTGAAGATTTTTTTAAAAACCAGAATGGAATATTAATTCCACACTGATTTGAATGGGCTCTCATTAAACAAAAGGAAAATAGTTAAGTGTTGCTGACGATGTAGGGAACTGGAGCTTTTTTGCATGGCTGATGTGAAAGTAAATGGCTCTGCTACTGTAGGAAACAGGTTCCTAAAAAGTGAAGCAGAATTACCATGGTTACACCCAAACAAACTGAGAGCAGAGATTCAGACGACTGTTATTTATTGCTTCATCATTCACAATTAAAAGCTTGAAAACAATCTCCATGTCTACAATCTTATCAACAGAATAAGGAAAATGGTATTGGCACACCAGAATATTATCCAGCCTTAGTAAGTAGAGAAGTTCTGATCCATGCTACAACATACCAGAAACACACTAACACAAAGAGACATAGATTGTATGATTTCACTTATTTGATGTGTCAGGGCAGGCAGATTCAGAGAGAAAGCTCGGCAGGAGCACAAGGAAGGAAAGAAAGAAAGACGAGGATCAGTGGTCAGTCACAACAACCCTTCTGTCTGTAGTGAAAAGCTCAGGAAACGGGCAATGCTGCTAACACCTCTGCACTTGATGCCACTGAGCTGGCTGAAGTGGTAAATTTAAAAATGATAGTGGACTATTAAAGAAGTCACAGCCTCGTGTCAACTCACTGTACACAGCAGAGGAGACTGTGGTAGGAACAGCCCAAGATGAGAGAAGTGGAAGCACTCTATTAGTAAGTCCTCACACTTTATGTGGCATACATTAAAGACACACAACATAAAATCATTATCAATTAGAAGTCAACAATGGAGAGAAAAATCAAACTATAAAGGAATAAAATGTAGTCTGATCCAAAAACATGCCCTGAAAAAAATTACAAGCTTATAAAAACCTATTATTCAAAAGCTTAATTGGCTCAATGGGGACACATGGCAAGAACACTCACTGCCCAGACAGGTGATGTAAAGCCCAGAATGGCAGCCTTAGCTCCACCAGCAACGTAAGGAATTATGTTTTCTCCCAGACGTGTATCTCTGAACAAGGCTCTGAGGATATTTAAAGCATGAACCTAGAATGAAAAGTTCAAAAATCAGTGGTGGATTTAAAACTATGGTAATTCTAGATATATATACAAATTACCAGAAGTGGAGCGATCTCAAATAAAATTGTACATTTAATAGAATACACTTAAGAACTGAAAAATCTATGTAAGGAGCTTATAAAATGGAGAAATGCAACCAAAAGAGCTTCATCCACTGAACATACATACAATTCTGTATCTATCACATAAGAACAGAAGGTTCTTTCCAAAGAGTCATGAAACATTTAATTTCTAAAAATGATCCTAAACCCAGCCACAAACAGAATCTCAATGAATATCAACTATTGCTATCTTATAGATTATGCCCAGAGGAATTGGGTAAAAATACTGTTTTAATACTTTTAACATAAATACATTTTATTTTGCTTTTTGTTTTTTGCCCTCCATGACAGGGTTTTGCTGCATAGCCCTGGCTGTCCTAGAACAGGGTCTATAGACCTCACACTCACAGAGATCCACCTGCCTACCCAGTGCGAGTACTGAAAGGGTGCACCATCACTGCCTGGCTGAAATAAATACATTTTAAAATGCTGGCCAAGGGGCTGGGGAGATGGCTCAGAGGTTAAGAGCACTGGCTGTTCTTGCAGAAGACCCAGGTTCAATACTCACAAGGTGGCTCACAACTGCAGTAACAAATTGTCTAATTCTAGTTCCATGGGATTTGACAGCCTGTTCTGACTTCCATAAGAACCAGGCACATAAACAGTGAATATACATACAGGTAGTCAAAGCATGCATACACATAAGATAACTATTAAAATATTAACCAAAAAATTTTAATATTTATAGTTAAATACTACAAAGTCTTCTATACACTGACACTGTACAATGTACTAAATGAATCTTAAGAAAAGAACCATATACTTTAAATGTACATCCTCAATGGCTCTATTTGAAAATAATAAAAAATGAATGCTACATGTCCACTTAAAATGACAGTAAAACAATACTCAAAACAAAAGGAAAATAAAGTTTTAAATTGTTTTAAACAGCATAATCACAATTAAGAGCTAATGAGGTCTCCGTGGCGACGGGAACCAGATTCAGGCCTTGCACACACTAGCAAAGGGTTGGGCCACATCCCAAGAACAAAAGCTGATTTTTAAAATCAGGCTTCTCACAACCCTAACAAGGAAGAAAGAAGTCACAAATAAGCAATATTGTTGATGCCAAAGAACCTCATTATTTGTCAATGTTCCTATAAACTTGAGTTTTTTTCAAAGTGGCCATCCGAGAAAACACAAGCGGCTATATTTTCCACATTTGGATAAAAATGTCTTGATATGGTCTTTTTAAAAAAATGATCAATAACATGTTAGTTACTTTTAGCAAAGTTATATTTCCCAAAGAACTGTGTTACAGTAACTGGCCCCTTTGTACAACACCAGACCTTCCCAGTCAGCCCACATGATGGCCCACGGCACCTGACACCACCTAAGACTTAAAATCGTATAAACTTACTTCTCTTTTCTGTAAAGTGTAGCTCTGTGCCCTCACTGAGGATGGGCCTCCCACAGTGAAATAGGAGCATCCTGCTAAAAGGTATTTACCAGGGTGACAAGGCACACACACTACTTTCTATCTAGTGGTAGAGAACACTTGTGAGGAGTGTCTGACCCAATCACACACACACAGTAATAAGGAATTAAAATACTACTTAAAATTAAAATGTAAAATACTAAAATTCCTACATCACATTTTAAAGAGTTAACTGTTCAGCTATAAAATGTACTTCAACTCAAAGAAGCACACATGAAATTCAAGTGTGGCTACATATTCATTTTCAGATTTTTAGGTACAATCGGAACATTGTGGAATATCTTGTCAAATGAATGTTTTCAACAGTTTTAAAGTTGTCCGTTTTCATCACTACATATCAACCATGATAAGTTTATTTTGTGGATAAGAAAGACCAAAAAAGGGAGAAAACAAAAAAGCAAAACTAAGCCAAATCTCCTAAACACGCCACAGTAACCTGTCTTCAGGTCTGTGTCTTCAGCAGGTACTCTGAAGAAATGAAGGTAAAGCGGACACTTAACTCCTCTCCCCTCTGCCCTTACCTGGGGGACTCTGCCCTTTGAGTCATCTACAGACAAAGCCAAGGAGATCAGCTCCCTCATTGTTATTTTCAACAAGTCCATTCTGCCCTTCTTCGGTTCAGATGCCAACAATGCCTATGGGAGGAAAAAAAATCCCCACATCAAGGGGCTTTTATTTCGCACACACCTATTTGTTGGCTTTGGAATCAATCCCCAAATTTAAAATCCCCTCTACTAAAACTAAGACTATTGAAGTACGTTAATTAAGCCAGGCTGCTTTAGCCTGGTAGCTGAACTTCTCTAGCCTGTTCATGTATAAAATCAGGTTAAGGTGAGGTCATGTCAACTCCACAGCCCCTTCTGTATCTTGGTTAATCATATAATAATAAGCAGCTGATGATAAATGGTTCTAATTGACCACTTTGTAAGGACCAAAATTAGGTAAAACATCAAATACAATAAGCAAGGCACTTTCAGAGGCAAATTGATCAAATAAGAAAATTTTCTTTCTTTAAACAATGTCAAAAATATACTGGATTAGATTTCGTCTTAAGGTTTACAGGCCCTCTAGAGACTGATCAACAATTTAATTCTTCACAGAAGAGTCTCCTGAAAGTCTAATGACATGACAGCATTTGAAACACCACAGGTCAAAAAGAAACATTACAAACTCCAAAGGGATCATGCAGTTGGATTTCAAAGGATATCTTATTTACTTTGTGTCTAGCATCCCATAAACATAATAATGGGCTATCAGCCCACTTGAGGCAATGTAATAAAAATGAACGATGTGCTGACATATGTGACAACATGAAGAAACTCTGAAAATACACTGCTAAGAGAAAGAAGCCAGACACAAAAGACTGAATACTGTATGATTCCATTTACGTGAAATGTCCAGAACAGACAAATACACAGAGACAGAAAGATCAGTAGGCTGCCTAGGGCTGGGAACAGCAGAGGGAGGTGAGGTGGCATGGGCGTTACTGCTAATGGGTGGGCGTTGGAAGATATGCCAAAATTAGATTGGGCTGATGGTTCTTGAGCTCTGAGAACATACTGAAAATCACTATGTTGCATGCATTAAACGCATGAACTGTCCACAAATGAATTAGATCTCAACAAAGTTGTCAAGGACAAAGCACTTCAGTCACATTCTTGGACTCCCTTCATATCTATGTCTTTGTAAAATGTTGCTTCTGGCTTCTAGAGCCAAAGTGCACAACTACTTTGCGTCTTCTAAATCATGGCAAGCTACGCAATAAGAATATACAAGACAAACATGTAAACAGACGTAAATTCATCACAATATATTTATGCTCAGAAAACATGCTCTATGAATGTTAAAAATAATTTTGTCTGTTTACACAAAGGGGAAACTCATATGCAAAAATGGTAGTTTTTTGCCACAGCTAACTTTAAACTGAAATTGTCAGCAGAACCAAGGGTATTACTTTATTTGTAAATCATGTTAAGAAAAATCAAATCCTTTGAACAGATTTTTCTGATAATTAATACTTTATTTCACTAAGATAAAAAAGAAAGCTATACTCAATGACTGAGAGGTGTTCCCAGTTCCCAGAAACATGACCTGACTCACCTTGGCTCCAAAGAACTGGGCAAACAGTTTGGCAATGTTGCCTGCTGGGCTTAGGAAACAGACTTGCTGATCACTCCATAACTATGACACTGGGTAGTCCAAGGTGACTATTTCAGTAGGAATAAGCACATAGCACAAATACAGGACAGGACATTCAGTTGCCTGACATCTGTCCTCAGAAAAGAAGGCCACATGAGCACAGCAGGTCTGTAAGAACTGCAGATAGGAAACTAGACCACACTCTACCAAAGTAGCTCAGCTCATTTCTCGAGCCTACCTAGTAATCTCAATCACTTCTGCCACTGGGATCAGAAGGCCAGGAAGAGACTGGGATATGAGAAAGAAGGAGAGAGGAAACCACAGGGTTCAAAAGGAGGCTTACTTTACTTCCACTGCACTTGTTACACCCATTTTGTGGGTGGCATCTGATTTGGTACTGAGTGTACTGGTGTTGATTCTTGAGGCTAGTGAAAGTGACGGTCTCTACCCTGTAAGGTAGTTATTTAAAAAGCACAAGGTCAAGCATGTGTTGTTCATCTGTGTTTAGGAACTGTATTCATATACGGTCTCACGTGAAGATGTGGCCAGGGGTCAGATGGATTAGGCTTAAGCCTTAGCAAGTCTGACATCGCTGTGGCCTTTGCCAAGTCACCTCTATATCCCCAGTCTCATATAGGACATCTTTCTATGACCTATCTCACAGAGTACCTATCTCATAGAGTTTAGGCAGGAATTAAAGTAACAAGACACAACATAGGCACACGGACTGAGAGCTACTATTAAGATCATGGGTTATTTTTTTGTTTTGCTTTGTTTTTTTTAAGGCTGTGTGGTAGTGGCACACACTCCTTTATTACCAGCACTCAGGAGGCAGAGGCAGAGGCAGAGGCAGGCGAATCTGTTGAGTTTGAGGCCAGCCTGGTCTACAAAGTAAGTTCCAGGATGACCAGGGCTACACAGAGAAACTCTGTCTCAAAAAACCAAACCAAACCAAAAACAAACTAACAAATAAATAAAGATTATGATATTTTTTGTGATGGATATTTCAAATAGGGATATTTCTTTAAAGTAAGCAGTCAGTGCACCCACAGTGATTCTGACTACTGAATCCACAGATGGAGATCTAGACTACCCTCTGTTTATATTATAAGATTAACCTGTTCCAAGAACAGAGCTGATACAGAACATACTGTCCACACATTAAAACAAAGTCACACAGGAGACAGAGTATGACACAGATAGTAACAGTGCTTACCACCCAATGCTAACAACCTAAATCCAATCCCTGGGATCTACATGTCGGAAGGAGAGAACCAACTCCAGAGAGTTGTCCTCTGATCTTGTGTGTACCATAGCATGTACACACCTCTACACACACATAAATAATTAAATGTAATAAAAAATAACAAAGTCACAAATTCAATGGGACCGAAAAGACAGAAACATCTAAATCTAGTATGTCAGCCCACACATCAAGAAGAGGAATTCAGTGCCAAAGGCCAGCCTGGCCACAAGCGGAGCAGAGCCTGCTCAGGAGAGTACCTGTATGTAGAAAGGAATCCCAGCACTGCGCCTTGTAGCACAGAGCTTGGACGAGGAATCACTGCTTTTAATTTGCTCCAAAACATTCCACAACCACTGCTCCGGCAGCCTTTGCAGACTCACGTTGGAGCATCTAAAAGGTACAAGCAAATGTTTAGAATTACCAGGTACTAAAAGGTGAAAGTGCACACTAATGATGTACATTAACACTTTTAGAAAGAATAAACATTTTATATTGAGAAGACTAAAACTAAAAAGTGTCTTACTACAACCTATTACTATACCATTCCACAGCTATTTGTCTTACTGTCAGCCGGGTAAAATCTAGAATCACCTGAGACCCACTTCTGGGCACTCCTGTGAGGGATTACCTTTACTGGGGTGAGAAGATCCATCAACTGTGGGTGGACTTCAAAAGAAGAAGAGAGTGAGCTCAGCACAGACATCCCTCTCTTCATCCTGCCTAGGGATGCAGCTACCTGCCGTTCCTGATGCCTGGCCTTCCCAGTCACAACATCTGTGTCCATGAACCACAAAAGACCCCATCTCCCTTAAGCAGCTTTTTATAGGAATCACAGCAACAAGAAAGTTCCTAGGACACCCTCTTTACTATGTGTCGTGGGACTTGAAGCTACTAAAGGATCTACCTACTACAACTACTGTGTGTAAAGCATTATCTGCAAATAAGCTCGGCCACATAGGCTTGTCTCCATACTCACAATGGTCTGAAGAAGGCTTACTAAACCCTTATAGACAGTCCAGACTATAGGGGTCCAATAAAACAGCATATACAGTTTTCTGTAATTTGTTTTTATTTATAGAGATTACATACAAAGTAAATACATTTAACCTTACATTTTAATAATTACTTGTATCGGACTTAAAATGTAGCTTCTCACAAATAATTTTTTCAAATCTGTAGAATATTAAGAATGAAATTTATGTGGGAAGAGGCAAGGCATGTTAAAAGTTTATCTGAACACTACCAAAGGATG
>JADRCH010000014.1:9005142-9017534 GCA_019843965.1 Rhynchomys soricoides | reverse complement strand
TGTGTCTCTGTGTGTGTGTGTGTGAGAGAGTGTGCGAGCACACGAAGTGCTTGTGCATACACAAACAGGCAGGAATGCCTTGCAGAGCGGTCAAAGGACAACTCCCAGGAGTCTCTTCTCCCCTGCTACCTTGGGGGATCTGAGTTGTTTAGGCGCCTCTAGCTGCTGACCATCACACTGGCCAACCAGAAGACTTTTGCACTATTGTGTTAGCATTAGCTGGAGAGGCAGCATACTCAATGGCAGGCAAACAGCCACTATGGAAAGAAGGCACCCTGACTTAAGGGAAGTGATGCTAGGTTAGACGTGGGCTTTAATACAACCGGCAAAGGCTCCACTGCTGAGCTAGATCCCCAGCCCTTTTCCAGTTTTGAGAAAAGGTTTCAATAAGTTTCCCACTCAAGGCTGGAATTTGGCAATCCCATGACTCAGCCTTCCCAAGTAGAAATTAAAAACCAGGTCCTGCTTAACTGAAATTAACACAATAAATAACTCTGAATAAATCTGAAATAAACAGATATCAAGTTGGGAAAATGCTTTGATTTTAAGCAGAGGAAAAAAACTCATCAGAAAGACAGCTGGCTGTAATTTGGAGCAGGAGTCACACCTCAAGACACACATTTGGGATTTGTTTTTTCTTTATTCTGTTGAAGAACAGTGAACTTCCATTTCTGACTAAATATTCTAGATAGCAACTAAAATTGAAAAATACATTTCACACCGACTTAAAAATAGAACTAGTACTACTTAAAATGAGTGATTTTTAAACCTTGACATGGACACCTGAGGGGAAAAAATCTGAAATCAGTAGAGTAAATAAGAGCCAAAGGCTTAACAAGAAACTCCAATGTGACAGCCTTGTTTAGACCTTGATTAGAACAAATACAATGTAAGAACAATAATGCCAAATAACATAAAAAATGTGTAGATATTCCAGATACAGCAGACACCAAGGATGTGACAGTGGCACTGGGACATGAGGAAAGGTGTCCACATTTTAAGACACACACAGCAAGGCCTAGGCATAAAATTCACAAACCACGACTAATAATTTTAATACTTCATCACCTACCATGCAAAGGAACAAAGCACGTGTGGCAAAGTCTATTACCTGTCAGATATGAGCAATAAACAGAGGCAATTTGATCTATTATTCTTTCTACTTTTAAACATGGTTTACATGTATATACATACATACACACACATTTATACTGTAAGGACTAAAGTTGCTTCACTATCATTTTAAAGATAAATGCCCTATCTTGGCAGTACTGAGGATGGACCCTGGGCCTCCCACATAAATATTCTCACAGTAAGCTTCATTCCCAGCCACAGCTAGTAATTTCTTTAGCTTATATCAACATCACCAACTTAGAGACCCAAGAGATGCTCAGCAGTTAAGAACATGTACTGCTCTTGTGGGACCTGAATTCAGTTCCCAGTACCCATGTTGGGTGGCTCAGAATCCTCAAGCTCCAGAGGACTCAGCACCCTCTTCTGACCTCTGAAGGTACCTACACTCACATGTACATACTCACACATAAACACAGAGATAAACATTAATAAAACTAACTTGGTACAATCTTTCATTTCTCTACTAAAAAACAAAGAACTCCAGACTCCACAAAGCAATGATTTAAGTGCTAACAACACAGGAATAGCTTGGACTGCTGCCTTCTCTATCCCTTTTCATTATTAAAAAGGAAGACTATAAATGGGTTAATTTAGGTCACAATAAGTAAGTAGGCAAGGACATTAAAAAACTGAATCAAAAGGTATTGTGTGTGTGTGTGTGTGTGTGTGTGTGTGTGAAAATGTTGAGTTACATACAGAAGTTAAGAAAGTCACTTTTACAGTGACGTGATATAGAATTATCTGTGAATTTCATTTTCTTACATTTTCTGCTCCATTAAAGAACTGGCTTAAAGACAAGGCTGCAGTCAAGGGCAGGCCAAGTCTCCCAATAAAACCCACTACACAGAGAGACAGGGAGAAACAAAGTGCAGGAACGACAGGAGCTTGTGTTCCTATAAACCACTGAAGCTCTAATACAAAGCACCAGCCCAGTGAGGCTGCTTCTCCACACAACATCTCCTATGCCTTCCTGGGCTGGCAAATGAAGGCCACAGAAGCCAGGCAGGTCTTCAAAGCAGGGATCACCCTGTGAACTGGTAACTGTTCTACACTAGTAATCAAATCTTGATTTAAATGACAATATCCTCCTTAATTTGAATGGCCACATATACCCTTCCTACTTTAACGTCACCAATCTCTACACAGACATTGTTTTCATGAGGTTCTTGCCTTTGCTGGCTTCTCTAAGAGCATACAACACATACATCAAATATGCACACAAACCCTATTTCCAACTAAGCAACTGCTCATAGTCTCTACACACATGCCTCTTCATCAAGATTGATCAACTTTTCTAACTTATATGGAAGAGTTACTAGGCATGGTGGACAGAGGGCTGGTGGTGTCATGGAGAGAAGAGGCTAGACTTTGAAGGTTGTTCAGAAGAATGGTGGAGGGCTTGCTGGGTAGGTGCAGAAAGCAGGAGATGAGTAGGGAACAAACATTAGCCAAGGTCCCAAAGACAATTCCCTCATTTAGATTCTTGGCTATTTGAACTGTAAACACTTAGCCAGGCCTATTTATTCCCTTGGGTATTACATACTAAGGACCAAATGTTCTTTATTAATTTGGGGATTTCCAAAACAGGACCAAAAGAATGTTCTACAAGTTGACAGCTGGCAAAGTATCCTTAAAAGAGCCCCCTGTGCCCAATGAAGACCCAGAAGCCTCAGGAAGGAGCTCCGAGAAACGCTCAAGGCATTCACTCCTGCCATTCCGTCCAGACCTTGTTCTGCTCTGGAATTCCCCAGCACCAAGCCAGCTTTCTGAAGAATTCTCTAATTGGCTGGTTCCCAGTCTGGGCTTTGCCACTGAATGGTATTCCTTTGATTCCCTTGCTTCTTCCTCTGCTTCTCTCTTGGACCCGACCTCCCACCCCAAAGTCATAGAGGAAAATCTGATTCAACAACGTAACTCTCACTTGCTTTATTCATATGAAACACACTGTAATTTAAACAGAGCATACTGAAAATGTATTTGCCTGCTACAGTGAAATCATTTACGGCATGTCTATTCTGTATCTAGCCCCACACATCTGATCTTGCATCATTCTTGTAACAAACAAATGCATGAGCAAAGTTTCCTGACAGATGAAGTTATGAACCGTGGTTAAGACCACAAACTAGGAAGTCAGGGTGAACAAGCATCTAAGTGGGTGTTTAGGAATACTAACTATGGAGCCATCCCATCTGTGCCACATAAAAGCTATGTGATCAAGGACAAGTTACAGAGCTCTACGTCCCATTTTTCTCTTCCATCATATGAATGTAGTTACAAATGAGTTCACCCTGGAGCATCCTTAAGAAGTTCTTCAGGGGCACATTACCTGATTATGAGAAATTTAAATTAGATACAATAATTGACTTACGTTTGAAAAGGTATCCTCCTACTCTCTCCCAGCTCCCCTACTCATAACACCCAAGATACACAGAGGGGAGCCCTACAGCCAGTTCAGCTGAAGAACAAGGTAACCACAGGGGGTCACAAGAACTGTGACTGCTGACACGGGAGAAGCTACAGCACGGCAGATTTAGAGGCATCAGTGGTGGTCACAGAGTCGGCTCCTGTGGAGTAACCAGCCAGGCTCTCCTCCAGGGAAGGGAATTTCAGTGGCTTCCTCTCCCCTGAGAGCGGCCAGAGCCGGGGCTATAGGGAAGAAAGACCGTAAGCACAGGGAAACTCTGAACCAGGCTGTCTATCAACTTGTTAGTTATACCTGTGATATTTCAGTGGGATTAGGAAGGGATGGACCAAAATGACAATATATCTGATTGACCTCCTTAGAGAATCCGATTAAGTAGCAAAGTAGTCAAAAGGTTCCTAATTATAGGCAGTAAACCAAATCTCACAACACAGAGACTTTATACGCACGCACGCACGCACACACACACTAAAAATAACTGGAACATAAATTGACTCTAAACAAAAGCAATTTTACAGGGCAGAATGACAAAGACCTTAACATAACTGCTTTAATATGCTAAAGAAACACCGTCTTCTTAAGTAGTATAGGAGAGCTGGGGATGTAGCTCAGTGGTCGTGAGGAGGGCCTGCCTAGCACAGGCCCTGTGTTCAATACCTTACAACAAAGGAGAAAACCACAAAAGGAACATTTGCCTGCCAGGTCCGGTACAAGCCTGTAATCCCAGAATTTGGAAGGGAGAGGCAGGAGGATCATGGATTCAAGATCAGCTTCGACTACACAGTAAGTCAGAGGCCACCCTCTGCTACAAGAAACTGTTAAATTTTTTAAAATGCAAGAAAATTTGAAAAACAAAGTGTTGAAAAAAGAAAACAGACATATATAAAAAATACTAGAAATATTCTATATCAAAGTATAATTTCAAAAAAGATGACATCGATGCTAAAAAATTTAAATTGTATCAAAAATAAGTTTCTTGTTATCAATACCAAGGGTCATAGTACATTTAAGATGCTGAAGGCTAACTAACCATTGTTGGCTGTCTACCTCACATTAAACTCTATTCAAAAGGAGAAGCAGAACCTACATTGTTTGAGACGCATTAAAAACATGTCCGCTGGGGGAACTAGATATCTCAGTGGGGCTTATATGACAGAGAAAACAAAACAGATTCCCACATGCTATTCTCTAACCCTCACATACTCACAAGTGGGACACACGCACACACACGCACACACACACGGCATGTACACACACACAGAGTTAGCTAGTTAATTAATTAAATATAATAATAATAGTAATAATAATAATAATGTCTCCCAGGGACTCTGAACGAGAGAAATCCTAGAAGATGTAGTTTAGCAATTTACTTAAAGTAAATCCAAGCAGTGTCTAAAGAATAACAAATCACTTTCTCCCAGAGCTCAAGTCAAAAATCTTGGCACCACTGCTTCTAGAAAGTTTCATATCTAATTTTTCAATACCACAGACATTTTATTTTGAATTTATGCAGATCCTGGTCAGGTTTTTCCATCTTCGCCATCCTTCAGGCCACTGCTACCCTCTCTTTTTGAGTTAAAGTCATCCTGTAACAATGGCCACTCTACTTCTACCAGTACCATTTATTCTCAACACAGTAGTCTTAATAATCCTTTTAAATGGCCAGAGCAAACTAGGTGTAGTACAATCCTAGCACTTGAGAGGCTGAGGCAGAAGGATCCTGAATTTGAGGCTACTCTGGGCTAAGTAATAAGATCCAATCTTAAAAGAAACAATCCACAAACCCAGATTATTTCTTAGTCATGTCTCAAATCTATTTACAAACCCCAACTGTGCACCCCCAAGGTCCCCCAAGGAATAACTGAAGTCTTCCTTGGTCTCGTCTCACACAGTCTGTTTTTATACATGTATGTTAGTTATACATGGTTTATCCATGTTCCCTCATCTCAATCAGCCAAGTGCTGTCCCTCACACTTTTGCACTTTTGTAAACTGGGTAAAAAAGCAAAAACAGAAAACCAAGACTTCAGCTTAATAAGAAAGCATTACTTCAAGGAAGCTGACTCTATTTTCCACTAGAATTTTGGCTTGATCTGTCTGGTAATAAAGACACTATCAGCTAGTACTCTTTATTTGTTTCAGTTTTCATTCCCAAACATACAAAACCCATGAAGAACAACTAGCTGGTTGTGTTCCCTGGAATCAACTTACAAAAGATATTCATTCAGAAGGTGCTTTGGGGCACCCTTTCATGAGAAAAGTGTCTTCCTAAAGACAACAAAGCAGAAATATCTTCCTACTTATGTCTTATTCAGGTTACATTCAGGCTGACTCCAGTCTCTGAACATGCACCATCAGAATTAAAATGTCGAAATAGTACTAAATGGACTGGACAGTATAGACAGAAAGCAACCTGGCAACTGGGATAGCCTACAGAAAATTCTGACAGGGAACCCACTTGTGCCTGGCATGAAGGGAACTGTGTCTCAGCTATTCTGCAGGCACTCCCTCCAACTCCCCTGGGAACATGGGGAGACACATTCTTGTTAATACGCCACTTTCTTATATTAACTGAATCATTCACAATGGCCTGAAGAAAGGTTCACCTGCAAACAGAAAGCAACGACTCTCACAGTGAAATGTGAAGAACATGAAAGCTAATGTACGAAGCAAATTCCCAGAAATGCACCGAGCCACGTACTGCCAAGAAATTAATCATGTACAAGCTCACTGGTACAAGGTCAAGGCTTGTACTTATACCTTTGTTTACCAAATAATTTACTTACCAGGCTACCATCTCTAAGGACTTTTAGTACAGAAAGGAAGCCCTTCCCCCTTGTTCACCAATAGAAGGAAAAGTGAAAATTGTCAGATTTAAAAACAGCTCTAAGTAATAATTTATTTGGTTAAGTTATGCTGTCAGGAAAAGGCTGCATTAATAAAAATGAAGTTATACACACAGGCTGACTGCTGATAAATTTTCAATTGCCATGCCCCGTTACTTTTCTCTCCTACATTTATATCTGACAATCATTTAACTAATTTATTATATAATGCCAACAAAAGCTTTGAAAAGTGTAATCTGATATAAAATAAATGGTATGTGTTGGCTTAAGTTCAGCATCATGAGCTACTCAAAGCAACACGTAAAGGAAAACAGGGACTTCAAGACTAACCCCTCAGACTGGCTATTCAGAATACCAAACTTTTAGACCCCTAAAACTATCCAAAGACACAGGAGTTGTAATCATGTTTTAGGCCAGTGCCAGGTACTCTCTCCTGGTTGCCTATATATCAAATTTACTCTGAATATGTCTCACAGGAAACAAAAAACCATGCACCTCCATATGCATTTGGTCCATTATCTGGCCTTATGGATTTGGACAATCTCATTAAATTTAACTTTATCCATTTTTCTCTTGGGTACCCAAGTACTTATAACCAGTTTGTCCCCAGAATTTTGCTGCTTCCAGTCATTCGGGTTCTTTCAAATACTACTTGAGTCTACATGAAAAAAAAGAGGCCCTTCTCTACCACCAAACTTTGTCACACCAAAATATACATTTGCTAAATGGGGCTTGGAGACGCACATCTGCAAGCCCAGCAGTGGAAAGTGGGGAGAGAAAATCTCAAGTTTAATGGTACCCTCAGCTGAACAGTGAGCTCAAGCCTGGGCTATATGAGGCCATCTCAAAACAACAAATCAAGGCAGGCAGGGTAGCCCAGTGGGTGAAGTTGCTGGGTGTGCAAGCCTGACCCTCAGATTTCTATATGGAAGGAGAGAACTAACTCTCAAGAGTTGTCTTGTGATCTCACAAGTGCTGGTGTGCACACACAGGGCTAGGCCACAGTGGGTTATGACTTCCTAAGTGTCCTTTAACTTAAAAGTTCTGAGGAACCAAGGACATAATCTCTCCCACCCATTTTTAACTCTCAAGTACCTACAACAGAGCCTGGCACCCAACTGGGAGCACAAGTATCTGCTGGCTACATGATCAACTCTGCTGGGCATGTCATTCTAATAAAGCAGGCTGGCAAAGAAAGAGGGCAAGGAGGATAGGCAACTAGAGAAGAAGGCAGCACACGGGCTTCTCCTGGAGGAGGAGCCCTACTAGAGCTGAGCATGTGACTCGGCGCTCACAGGCAGCCTATCAACGGCAATTCTACTGGCCTAAATCCTGCCCCCAAGGATAAGCTTCTTCCAGGGCACAGGAACAAAACCAAATCAAGTTCAAATGAAGGCTAGCCCATCCTCTGGAGTACGGTTTAGCTGATGTGTGCACATGTACAGGGGTGGGAACCATGCTTTACACGGCCAGTGTTTCCTTTTGGCAACAGGTAAAACAAGTACCATTCCCCTTTTTAAAGGCTCCTTAAGAGCCTTCTCCAGGCAAGGACTGCGATTATTCCCTGTTCGTTTAACCTTCAAACGTACGCCTCCGCCAGAGTCGCTAACTCTCCCATCTACACAGCACTGGGTGTGTTCCCAGGATGCTCGACTCCAGTAGCAAAAATCGGAGTAGTTCCAGGTCCTGCATCTCCAACCGACTCTTCTCCCCATCTCTGGGCCTGTATCGCAACGATCTGCTATCCCACCACCTCAAATACCATGTCTACCAAAGCATGGTGTCTCCACCAAGGACTTCTCTAGCTCTTTCTGTTGCTCCTGTGGTTAACTGTTCCCAGTTATTCTTCCCAGCTCCTGGGACAGAAAGATCAACAAGCTGATCTTGGTCTTGGCCTTCCATTTCTGTCCAGTAGATCCTCTGCTTTACTTCCCTAACCCCAACCAGTACGTTGCTAGGTCAGGTTGAAGGTTCTTCTACTGGAATGAGGACTTGTCAACTGGTAAACTGCTAAGCCGACCTGAGGACCTGAGTTCAGCCCCCAGAACGATGTCAAAGAGCCAAGTGCTCTCGAGTTCTCAGCACTGGGAAAGTAAAGAAAGGGAGATCCTTGGCGCTTGCTGGCCACCCAGCAGAGCTTACTTGGTGAGCTCTAGGTCACCGAGAGACCCTATCCTCAAAGAACAAGGTAATAGTTCCTGAGGAATGATAACTTGTAGCTTCTAGGACCCACATGAACACATAACCACACTTAGGCTCACACTCCACCACTCTTTCTACTAACAGCCTCCTGTCACAACTGCCTACACACGGTAAGGATCAATTCGCGTCTCCTCAACTGCAGCCCTCCCCCCACTTAGATTTTAGTTCTGGTTTTATCGGCTAATTGTGTGGCTATGAACAGAGTGTTTAAAAAAGAAAATCAAGACACATGGTGTGGTGGGCAAGCTCTCTTCATCTCCACACTTAGGAGGCAGAGGCATGAGGATCTCTGAGTTTAGAGCCAAGCCTAGTCTACATAGCTACACAGCCAGGGCTACAGAGAGACCCTGTCCTAAAGAGATATTTTCTTACTTCTTTAGTGACTGCTACAAATAGGTATCGCCCTGAATACATGAAGGACCTAAAGGTGCTGATGAGAACTGCCCCCCAGCACCTTACCATGACCTCACACAAGCCTTCCCGCCCAGACTACAAACGCTCTCTAGGTTCCCGATGACTCCAGCCCAGGACATCATGTTTTCAGTGGTCCTAAGAGCTTGTTCAACACAGCATCTGGCACACAGAAGATGCTCTAGAACCTTTGTTGAGTGTTTGAATACAAACAAACAAGCAGGGTTGGTGGCAGCTGCTGCACATTAGCTGTGTCTTCTGGGCACAAAACTGCAAAGGCAGGTGTAGGAAGGAGAGGCTACAACCTTAAGACTTCTCAGCATGAGGTCACAGTGGCTAGAAAACGAAAACACCCTCAAGTTCTGGCTCTTCAATGGCTCTTCTGTCTTCTCCAGCAAGGAAAGATTGCTTTATAAGGGTGTGATTTCAACCACCAGGGTGACTGTTGTGAGAGGGAAGAAACTGCCAGGTAAAATTCAAGCCAGGGAAGATTCCCAAGAACAATGCAGCAAATTCTAGTTGTTTGTTTTGGTTTCTCATCACACAATCCAGGGGTCAATAAGGAAAAGGGAAGCTATCCTGAATGAGGAGATGGTTTCTGCCAACACCATGCAGTCACCAACCACAGACTAGGGGAATTCCAATGTCCTGCTTCTGTCAGCAAATGCCTCCCAATTAAAGAGTAGACACCATCTTTGTCTGAGGATTCTGTGGCTTTGACAACCTTGTCAAACTCATACAAAGCACACCATATGTCTTTAGCCTAAAGGATACCATACAATTTTAGTTCCTTACTAAGAAGGGTTCAAGTCTCATAAAAAATGAATTTAGTAGCTAAATATTATTAATTTACACATACACCTATGAAATCACTTTACCAATTCTAAAGGAAACTTACAAAAATGTCCCCAATTCCAGGGCTGTGGAGATGGTTAAGCAGGTAAAGGTATTTACCACATCAGACCCTAGGACCACATAACAGAGAAGGGGTTAACCGGCTCCCACAAGTTATCTCTGATCTTCGCATACACACGATGACGTGTCTACCCACACATACACATCACTCACAAAAATAAAGATAAGTTTTAGAAATGTATCTAATTTCCTAAACTCTTTCACACCTAACCCCCCCTAGACTTTTACAAAAAATCAGAAGGCAGCATTGTACATAGTGAGTAAAATGTACAGAGATGAAAGGAGCTGAATTCTTCTTTCCACTTATTGAAAAGGGGTCCGATATCTCACATAGGGTAGCTGTTGTACTGTTGTTAGCAGGCAGTGGGACCCACTTAAATTCCTTTCTGTCTGTCTGTCTGTCTGTCTATCATCTATCATCTATCTATCTATCTATCTCTCATCTATCATCTATCTATCTATCATCTATCATCTATCTATCTATCTATCATCTATCATCTATCTATCATCTATCTATCTATCTATCTATCTATCTATCTATCTATCCATCCATTGGTCTACACTTCAAACCAGGGTGGCAAAAACTCAAGCCGCGGTGATTTTCTTCATTACAATCACGGGGGACCAGAAGAAAGGTTTTCATTGTTGTTCTCTTCTTCAAGTGGTAGGGCCGAGCCCACAGTAAACATAACAGGGAGCTGGGGCTACGTCTCAATGGCACAGCACTTGCCTAGAATGTCAATGCCTGAGATTCAATATTCAGCACTGAAAATAGCAATTTTCAACATGTTTAAATTTAAAAAGTAGTAGAAAAGCATAAGGCTGGTACCCAGGCCTCTGTGTTATGAGCAAAACACTGAAGCAAATTATTGCTCCACAAACAGATTAGTCCAACTTCTAACCACAGACTTATTTCACTCCTAGTAGACAAGTACCTTAAGATAAACACAACACAAGATCAATTACTTAAGTCATACACTCCACTAGTCGGTCATTAGACTGTTGTACCAATGAATCAGACTCCCTGAGTACAAAGCAGCTTTCCAGCTGCTCTTTCCATGGCTATACCCACCATGGCTATTTCCCTGTAGAGTTTGAATTTTACTCCACTACTTGTTAGTTATTGCTAGTTGAGGTACTTAACCTCCTGAACCTCTCTTGGTAATCTCCAAGTATTTCATAAGTGAAATTCTTTATTCATTCTTTTGTCAGGTGTTATGCCTATTATTGAAAGATTCTTTTTTTTTTTTTTTTTATGGAAAGACTTTAAATCTGAAGAGGGATTTGTCCACATGAAAGCTGGTAAAAAGTGACCTCATCAACAGAGGCCGTCCCACCCCACCCTCCTGCGGCAGGCGGGGTCACAAACTGGATCACAGCCTGGGCATCATCACAGCAGCAGGACACAACTCTGGCCTTAGCTGCAGGCACAGGCAACAATGAACAGATGAGCAAACAAGCCTCGGTAGGGGTACAGATGCTGCACTAAAGTGGTGAGAGAAAGTGCCCCGAGAGTGGATTCCCTTAGCGTTTAATATCATTTCCCCAAGAGCAAGGAGAAAATCCTCAAGACTTTATTTTTAAAAATCCAGGCTACAGAGTACTCACCAAGAACAAGGCTCTTCACCAAGACAACATAAAATGAAACCAGTGTTACATTTTACAGAAAAAGGGGTATGACCTGACTTTACAGGGCTGGACACATGGCTCACAGAGGTCGCGGGCACCTGTTACTCTTGCTGAGGGTGCAGGTGTGGTTCCTAGCGTCCACAGGGAGGCTCACAACTGTACCTCCTGCTCTAGCAGATCTGATGCCCTTTTCTGGCCTCTGTGAATACTGCATGCACCTGAAGAATTTACATGCAGGCAAAAAACTCAGGTAAAATAGATGTGGAAAACAAAAACTCAAAGGTCACTAACAAGTCAGTAACAGACAATGACTTAGGATATAAACATTAAGACATCCCAGTTTTCACAAACTCTTTTAAATCCACTAGAGAAACAGAAAAAAGGAATCAGCAGAGTGGCACACACTATACTCCCAGCACTTGTAAAGCAGAGACATAAGCATCTCTGTGAGTCCTAGGCCAGCACTGTCTACACTGTGAATTTTATGGTGCTAAGTAGTGAGACCCTGTCTCAGTATGCCCACCACTCCCCCAGTTTATATGGCTTTTTAAAAAAGATTTATTTATTTAATGTATGTGAATACACTGTCGCTCTCTCCAGCCCCTCATAACTTATTCTTAATTTAATCATTCACATTTCAAATAAAATTCATAGGACATTTGTTGAGCAATAAGTATCATGTTCAGGAATATTTGTCAAATAAAACGTAAGTAAAAGTTTAGACAATACAATGTTAATCAAAGCTGAATAAATTTCTCCCCCATACATTACACTTAACCTTTGTTGCTGGGCAACTGTGTGAACATGCATTCTTTGGTCTGCGGATGGGCAACT